>PYXC01001262.1:432500-447500 GCA_015244755.2 Tenualosa ilisha
TTGGGTCAGTTTTTGTCACAGCGCGTTAGAGATATGGTGAAAAGTATTGTCATAATGGGTCACATTATTTTAAAACGGAACACAGGGCAACTTCTGGGGGACTCATAATGGTCAGGGTGTTTGTAATGCGACTCAGATCCAATGCTTTCCCCCTAGCATCTTTCAAATGCTCCACTGAGCGCAGACAGCCACGACACAAACGAACAGAAGCCAAGCCGTTCATGTTTTCGGCCATGTTGAATTTATGTTGATTCATCTGGCCTTGAACAGTGCTACCCTTGTGTGTCCCATAACAGTCAATATCACTGCTGTATATTTCCACTGAAGTTCAGCACCAAGACATGTTTAGGGGCTCCCAGGCCATGATTTGATTTAATTATGAGCTGTTTACACCTCGCATTACTGCATTTATGGACGCCGTAAAAAACATTGTTTGTACCATTGCTTTTGATGGGTCTTTATGAGGCAACGCTGGTATTATGTTCTCCTAACGTTATGAAGCTTGATGCTAACATCTGTTGTGTCTTTCACTGTCGCTTGGTCCCCATGACCTTCCGGAAAGGTATAGTGGAGCTGTTTTACTTTACTCACATATTATTATTGTTGATGTCTTCTAGAATATAACCATATGTGTCACTTTTGCATAGATGTTTTTTTAGTTAGATGAAATGCTTAAGAATGTCAAGGTGTACCAGACTGCCTCTGGCCTCAGAGTGTCAAAGGGTTGAGTGTGAGAGAGTGACAGAAAGACAGACAAACAGACAGACAGACAGAGACAGACTGAGTCAGTGAGACAGAGAGGCTGAAGAGTGCTTGACCTGATGTGGACTCCACAGACAATGGTCATCTGAGTTCAGGCAGAGTTCCAGAGGCACAGGGGCTGTGCCGAATTCCTCTAGTTTTGTGCCTGCTGTCAAATGCAATGAAAATCTCCACCTCTCCATTGGTGCATTAGAAACGACTGTGACAAAAACCCTGCAACACATTAATGCCCTCCCTTTTTTGTGTGTCTATGAATGACCTTGCTGCATCTTGGGTCTCTGGGTCCTCAAAGACCAGCATATCAACAGTGTGACACTGTTTGCTCATCTTGTTTGCCGTGCTGTTCAGTGCCGAGTACAGCTGCACTGCCTTGCTGTTTAGAGTGGTTAATATGTGCACCACTGTGTGTGTGTGTGTGTGTCTGTGTGTCTGTGTGTGTGTATGTCTGAGTTGGGTTTGTGCATGTGTGTCAGTGTGCATCTCTGTATGTGACACAGCATGTCTCTGTGTATATGTGTGTGACATAATATGTATGTGTGTGTGTGTGTGTATGTGTGTGTGTGTCTGGTGGAGGGTGCCATAATTGCTGACCTTCCATTGAGTCACTGATAGCCTTGAGTCAGGAGTCCCAGCCTCAGCCAGGGCTCTCCCCCCCGCTCCGTCCTGACGTGGCACCCTGCTGCACTCCGCTCGGTTGCTATTGTGTTTCGGGACGATCAGCTGGGCCATTAGCCAGCGGGCACTATTCAGTGCCACCAGCCCGCGCCACAGGGTTAAGTTGAAGCCGAAATGGCGACAGACCAATTAAAGAGCAGCACCATTGTTTAGGGATGGGGATGGGTTGGAGAGGTGAATAGTACCTGAACAAAGGAAATGTGCCGTGCTTGCTTCTGCTGCTGTTTCCCTCTTAGTGAGAAAACTAATTTAGAGGGAAGGAGAGAAAAGAAGAGACAGAGAGAGAGCGAGAGAGAGAAAGAGAGGAAGTTTAACTAATGGCTACAGCGGCAGAAAAATATCAGACACAGAAATGACAAAATTGGTTTGTTTTCCTCACTGCAGGACTTTTTGGAACAACGTACCGAGCTCCAGACACGAAAAAAAAAGCTATTAATTTTATGTTATTTAGGGAGATTTGTTATTTGTTTCGTTTGTTGGTCCTTTTTATTCCTGGTTGACCTTTTGGAATCTTTTGACTCTATGAGGACTGGTAGTGCCACACTCAATCATTCTCTTTACAGTCTTTAGGTGGAGGGAACTGATCAAGCCAAACGACTGTTCTGAGTACAGTATTGACATCAGAAGGGGACAAGTATGGGCATACAACCCCGCTGAACAGCCTCGGATGCTCTGTGTTAATAAGTCAATTACCTGCAAAGGTCTATCTTTTCAGAACACCATATTGTTCAAACATGTTAATATTTAAGACAATGTATTATTTCATGATTATCCTTTTACAGTTTATTAAGGATTATTGAAGTACATATGAATTATATGACTTGGCTTGTTTTTAAATACACTTGCTCTATGTTAATAGATTAGAAATTAATGCTGAAGAATATATGGCCCACATGTTGCTTTACAGTACTCTGAAGTGTGGAGAAGCCATCTTTAAGAACTAGTGTGAGAGAGTGCTGTATTATGACAGACTGTAGATGGGGGTTAGCCTCTAGGGGGACTGATAAGTGGCAAAATTGATGATGACTGTGAATGAGTGAGGTGTCTTTTGATAGATTTTAGTAACTTCTCTCATATGGCACATGAATGACAGGGTAGCTGGGGAGATTTCACTCATACTTTCTCTCTCCCTCTCTCTTCCTCTTTTTTCTCGGGCTTGCACGTGCTCGCTCTTTTCTCTGCTGATTTCATTCTCTCACTGGCGTTTTTCATTTGTCTCTTTGATTATGGGGCAAATGAGATGTGTGCTTGTTCCAAAGGTGCTGGACTGAGCATCTGGCTGCCATTACCATAAAACAAACATTTGCTCTGTGATTCACACTGTCGCTGGAGGCCATGGCGATGATGTCTCTCAGGAGGCCATGCAGAGGGGAAAAGCAGTGGAGAGGAGGAGAGGAGGAGGAGAAGAAGGTGGGGGGGGGGGGGGGTAGACCGCCTTCTCTCTCTCTCAGTGAAAAATGCTGTAGGTGAAATGGTCATGATGCAGGAAGTGATTCCAGTAATCATCCCCCCCCCTCAACACACACACACACACACTCACACACACACATACACAGTATAATCAAATATACAAACACACAAACATGCATATCATGTCAGTCAAACACAGGATCACAAATAAAATCAGGTTATAACAAAATGACAAAAGCTGATTTGCTTTCCCATACATTCATATACAGACTTTTCACGGCAAAATGAAAAATGTCTTATACAGCAGTCTGACATCACCTGAAGACGTTGTTTCCAGCCTCATCACTATCTAGACGAGTTCTGCCTATGTGAGGTTCTTCGTTGCCAGAGCCTAAGATGGAACTGGGTTCTCTGGGCCAGCAGCTCTCCATATGTTTTCTTCTGGAAGCCTCTTTTGCAGCTCTACATCATTTCTGACCAAGGAAGAGGGAATTAGCTTTTCATTATGGTATAGATCCCACCCAGGCTGTCTTGACCTTTGCTCCTCTCTGCATCCCATTCAATAAGCCATTAGATGGAAATCCATACGTGTGCTTCCTTTTTTTTTTCCGCTTGGCTTTCCATTCATGGAGACATGGAGAACGTCCAATGGCATGCCTTGTGACTGTGTCCCATGAGCTGCTAATAATGCTATGTCGATGTGGTCCTGTGTACTCTAAGCACACAACCTCAACCCCAACAGTCGGACAGTATTCTCGAAGGGTCGAGCTTGTAGACTAAATGTGAAACAATTGGATATCCAGGCAGTCCAGCTTGGTGGAATGGAGCCAAGAAATGGAGCCTCCTTTTGTCAGGCTGTGAACAGTCCAACAGGTGTATCCTTCACGGCTAAAGGTATCCCAAGATGATACTTGTTTTTAAGTCAAAATGGCAGAACAAGCAACCCCCCTTAGGACCAGACCTTCTCATTAGCATCGGCCGTGTTCTTTTGAAGAATGGATGAAACAAAGTCCTCCTCTTTCCCCCACCGTTTTTGTCCTTCCTGCCTCTTCAGACACTGTAAAGGAGAGAGGATGTAGAGGGGGGGACTGAGGTGTTGTCAAAAGAGATTGGACGAATGCCATACTGCCAACACTCGCTCGTCCGTCTCAAGGGGCTGAGCAGAGAGTAATGGGCATAGAGTCTGCCCTTGTCAGTCCTCTAATTACATTAACTCCCATGTAATTCCCGAGCAGAGAAGAGGCGAACGTCTCGGCCAAGGAAGAAGGCCAGAAAGAAAGAAAGGAAGAAAGAAAGAAGAGAGAAAGAGAGAGAACGAGAGAGAGTGTTTGTTGGTGCTTATGTGTTGCTTTTAGGACTTTGAAGGAATATTTGAAGCACAAAGTTGTGCCATTATCCTCTCATCTTGGTTGGCCAGTGGACACATGGTGTCAGAATAAACCCCAGAGCCCACACTGAAATGCAGCATGTGCTCAACTCTCTGGCAGGAAAGGAACCACAGATGAGACTCACTCACTCCAACCCCCCCCCCCCCCCCCTCCCCCTCTCTCTACGCAAACATCTTTACCTGCTAAGGTATTTACTGTAATGACCACACATTCACCTGCAGTATAGCTGTAACCATTTTCTGTTGCACATGATGTTCTCCTGTGAAGCTGCTGTCAAATGGCCCTCTCTCCGTATGGACACGGGATACACACAGTCTCATCATTGTGTGTAATTGCGTAATCTTACCAGTAATAGAAGTAGAAGGTTGGGTATGGCTAGATATAAATATTTAGCATAAATGTAAGTATATCACCACAAGCAGTACATACACAATTTCCATTTCCTTTTTTAGGGAGAATAAATTTGTGCTTCTTCTGTTTATTCTTTGTGGCTGAGCAGATATGATAACTGATGTATTTAGGCAGATTAAAGAATTTTAAAGAATTTTTTTTGAACATTATTATTATTTCTGCAAAAGGGCCGTGACAGCATTAGAGTCAAGTATTTATTTAGTCCAGTGCTGTGCAGCAGATGTGGTAAAACAGACATCTGATAAATGGATGCATTAAGATTTTATGAGAATTCGCTCCACTAGTTGGACCTGATTGTCAGAGAAAAATGTGAACCACTCAATACTGGGGAGGGTTGGAGACTACCACTGTGTTCAGTGGTGGTCAATGTGTGTGTGTGTGTATGTATGTGCTTCTACATGTATATCTGAATGCTCTACTGTGTGCTTGTGTGTTTTGTATAGTATGTGTATGTGTATGAGAGAGAGGATGTTTATGTGTGTGTATGCATGTGTGTCGTAATGTCTTAATGTACGCACATGGAAAAGTAGTGTGTTTGAGTGTGTGTGTGAGTGTGTGTGTGTGTGTGTGTGTGAGATAAGCCTGTCAGGCACGTCCCAGCACTGCCTGCTCCCGTGATGTAATGTCTCCCCAGTTAGGCCGCCCTTAAATGGACAATATCATAGGCCATTGAGCAGCGAGCTGCACAGAGGAAAGCCATTGATGGATGGGAGGAGGACTAGGGGGGAATGAAGGATGGTGTGGATCTAATGAGCTGTTTCTCAGGGAGGGAGGGTGGACCGAAAGCCTTCAGTCACTGCCTGCTAGTGTTTGGTGCAACTAAGAGCTATTCTGCCAGGTTTTGGAGGTTTATGTGTGTGTGTGGTTGTGTGTGTGTGTGTGTGTGTGTGTCTGCACGTTTGTGTTTGTGTGTGTGTGTGTGTGTGGTGTGTGTGACAGAGAGAGAGAGGAAGATAAAGAGTGTGTGTGTGTGTGTATGTGTGTTTGTGGGTGTAGATGTGTGAGACAGAGAGTGACAGAGTTAGCTGTGGACTACACATCCCATCATCCCCTTCGGTATGTGCAGCATTCCCCATCTCATGTTCAGATCTTGGTGTGTTGGCTAAGTGGGTGCTGAATTGTTGGCAGGTATTTGTGTTGCTATCTGTGTGTGTATGTGACAGAAAACCTCAAATTCTCTACCCTGCAAGATGATGTTGACCCTGTGTGATTTATGTAAAAAATCATAAATAATAATAAAAAAATCAAATTTATTTTTGGCCCTCTAAGTCAGTCTTTTCTGAGGAAACCGCTTAGGAACAAATTTTCTGCTCACTTATAAATGTTCCTCTCCAACCTGTTTGAAAATAGCTCTGCTATTTAAAAACCACCAACTGCTCTCATCGATTTGAAGACTTTAGACTTGGACATAGCATAATGCCTCTGGCTTATTGGTGCAGAACGCCAGCACTCTGTACATAATAAACCTGGATTTATTCATTCATATCATTTATAAATGATTTTCTTGCCTGAAAGAAAAGGGGGAAGTTTGGACAATAATAGAGTATAGTGAAGTCAAAAATGAGTGGGATTATTTTTGAAGGTGTCTAATGGGACTTTTTTTCCAAGAAAACAGATGCAGGGGTTTTGAGCGGACTCAGGCAGCTTTAGGTGCAGATGGTGCACCTATATATACAGTCAATAGGAACAGGAGTAAGAACAGAGAGACCTAATTTAGCTGTATCTGTTCATGACTTGTTTATGACATTGTTATGTAAGTCTTTTGAAGCTTTTGAAGTGTTTCCAGCTGAAACTCATGGACTATTTGAATATTCCTACAGTACTATTCGTATAGTACTATATTCCTTACTGACATTTTTAGTATTGTGACTAGTCTCACGCAGTCTCATGAGAGACTTAGGATTTGTTTCCAAGGTCACCCTAAATTAGTTTTCTAGAAACAGTCATATCATGGCTGCAGAATCCAGGAGAGAGGGGTAGTCTTGCCTGACCCCGAGAGAGTTGGTCCAGAATCAGAGCCTTCTGGCCACCTCTCTGGTGGCCTGCTCTGGCCCACACATTTGTACCATGCTCTCTCCTGATTGATGTCTCAGGATGAAGGTGCTGTGCCGTGTGTATGCGTGTATGTGTGTTTGTGTGTGTGTGTGTGTGTGTGTGATACCTTCTTTCTCATGTGTACCCATCTGCATTACTGTAATAGGACTTGTGCACTGGTACCCAAGTCCAATTTTGTCCATATGGATACACTGAAATCTATCTGGATGTATGGAATAGATAATCTCAGTAATCCCCGAAGGCCATCTCTCTGAAGTGGGCTGTACTTGATAATAACAAATAAGGAAGAAATTGGAATGTGTGTGTGTGTGTATGTCAGTGTGTGTGTTTCCTTTCAGCAGGCTGGAAGTGACCTTTCCTCCTTTGCCTGCGTGAGTCGCATCTCTCTTCCCCTGCCTGCTGGGTTGCTTATTGAGCTACTTGCTGATAGCTACCGCTTGCGTTTAATATGACGGATCACCCCCACCAACCCCCCTACACACACTCACACACACACACACACATACACACACAGACGACACATAGACTTACACAGACATACACACATGCGCGCCTCTAGAGGAAACACACATTTTATTTGAGTGGCTATGATGGCCAATAGTCCACTACACACACACACACACACACACACACACACCTCTAGAGAAAACAGACATGTCTTTTCTCAGTGGCTCTGATGGCCAGTGGCTCCTGTCTGTCTTGGTAATCTAATAGCATGGTGTCAGTAAAGTGATTGTTATTTCATTACTCCTGCTGTCAAGGCCTGATTCAGATAGCTTTCTGCTATGAGTGTGTTTGTGTATGTGTGTGAGTGTGTGTTAGTGTATGTGTTGATGTGTGTGTATGTGTGTGTGTGTGTGTGTGTGTGTGTGTGTGTTGGGAGGGGGGTTAAAAGGGCTCTTCAGACCTAATTTCAGGTCCTTTTTATATCCTCACTGCTACAATGGGCCCCATTGGATTATTATAGAATATAACAACCTACCATGTTCACTCCCTCAACACACAATCACAATCACAATCACACACACACACACACACACACACACACACACATACACAGAGAGAGACATACAGAGGCACACCCATTCGCACAACTGCGCCACTTCAGATTAGATTGGATATAATGATTCTTTCTGGGGATATTAAAGATAAGCAAGAATGTTATTTCCACTCCCCTCTCCCCCCTGGGGCCCACACACAGTAGTTCTGCCCATGACATTTGTACAGTAATAGACGTGCTACTACCACTCTCAGTATTTACGGTTCCTGTGGTGGCAGCGGTGGCGGTGGTGGTGGCATGGTGGTGCCGTTGTTGGTGTTAATGGAGCCCGGTGCTGGCTGTGGAAACTGCCGTCTGACGGTGCCTCTTTTGGCTCAGTCGTTATCTCACTTAACGTCACCCCCCCCCCACCCCCCCAGCAGAAAAAAAAAAAAAAGCGGTGAGAGCAGGCAAACAAAAGACGACTCGCGTATTCCAAGCATGTGGCGCTAATTCGCCAAACCTTATTAGCATGTCATTGTCAACTCAGTGATTGTCACAGGTGTTAGCGCCATGTCCGTGTGCTACCTGCTAGCAAAGCTACCGCTTGTGCAGTCTGTGTCAGTAGCAGAATAAAAAGACAAAGAGAAAATACAACTGATAAAACTGATCTCAGATCTGTCATTACGTTACTTTGGCCCCTTACACAGATCCGGGCTCGGAGTCTGTGCAGATGCCGGTCGCATTTCCATAATAATTGCTCTGGTGCATTGCACTCTCTGTATTGCCACACTCCATTAGGTTCATACACAGTTTTCGCCTTGTGATGTTTCCTCTAAGCCTTGCAATTTCAGCACTGTGATTTACACGCGGAGACTACGGCACAACAGCGCACACGGTCCTACCCAATGTGATGTATAAGCACCGATGCCATCTAGGCAATTACTAAACTTGTGTTTTTGACACTACAGGGGACAGACAAACCAAATCATTGCAGTCGCGTGTGATTACACCTAATTACATGAAAAACGATTTCATCCATAGCTGCATATTTCACAATTAAGGCACAGGCTGTGTTTGCACCTCTGCTTTGGGAATGGACCCTATCACAACTTATTGATGTTATTGCTGTTTTTTCACCCCCTGACTGAGTTATAATCGCTGCATCAAGCCTAAAACAAGCTGTCATTCTCTGTAGTGAGATGTACATGGGAGGCTTCATGTTGCCCCAAGCAGGTGGGATGCATCAGTGCCGTCCCCTGTGGCAGGTTGGGTGGGTCAGTCCAGGCCAGATCTGCCCCACGTCAAGGCCAGATCCGCCCCATCAGCAGCCGCTAGCTTCCCAATTTTTCCGAGCGCTGTTGCAAAACTCCCACACATGCACATGCTGCTCCCTCCTGAACACACACACACACACACGGACAGATACACAAACACAAACACACACACACAGACACACTCACACACACACAAACTAATTTCTCACACATCTATGGTATCTAAGCCCACTGGCACAAATGTTCTGCTACTTTGTATATTCTATGCTACCCCCTGCAGTGACCTGTTAGGTTTTCTTAAAAAAAAAACAAAAAACCAAAAAAAACAGATTTCTTACACCCACTTATATTAACCAGATCATTGCCTATAAGTTCGATAAATCAGAATTATACATGCTCCCTGGTGCTCTTTTGTTTTGGGAAGTGTGTGTGTGTGCATGTGTGAGTGTGTGTGTGTGCGCATGTGTGTGTGCGTGTGTGAGTGTGTGTGTACATTGATAGTGAGCGGCTTCTACATAAACATTATTTATGTGCTTGAGCGAGAGGCCTCCTGCTCTTTGTTGACTTGTACGTGCCGGGGAGAGTCTATTGATTTTGTTAGGTCCTTTATGGCGGTGTTTTTTGAACTGCACAAATTATCATCTGTCTCTTTCTTTCTCTCTCTCTCTCTGACTCTCTTTCTCTCTCCCTCTCTCTCTTTCATCTAGACACGTCACTTTGAGGTGCAAATCTCTACCCTGGGAGAAATGCAACAATTGATAAATGCCATATAAAAACTAGCAATTCTCAAAACCACTCTTGCAGTACCCCAAGAAAAGAAAAAGAGATGATGACAATCAAGAGCCAGAAATATAACAAATAAGTTAAGGCAAAAAAACAAACAGACAAACAAATAAAAAATCTCCATCAATCCTGGGCATCCCCTTCTGTCTGTCTGTTTGTTTGTTGGCTTGAAGTGCATTGTTCATTATACGCCATTCGGACGAATGATGACAAGCAGTTTCGACAACCCCAACGTGAATCGAATGCAAAAGAAATTAGTCTGAAAATGGGCCTGGGAACACAGTGTGTCTCTGTAGCAAACGCGGTCGGCTTGTCGCTTAATGGCTTTTGATAACAGCAGTGGTGCCCCGGTCGGCCCTTGCGACGCCCTTGGGAGCGTGATTGTTATGGAACTGAAAGGTTCAGGGGGCCTTTCCTCCAACCCTCACCCCTTCCTCCCCCACACCGTCGTTTCTTTTTCTTTGATAGAGGGCAAATGTAAATGTCAGCCGTGTCAGGCGACGGGAAGGTCCGTGTGCCAGGAGAAGCAGTCCAAATGAGTTCTGACAGGAGAGGATGCCCCGAGATGTGCCTGACGGAATAAGAGAAATACCACTCCAGACACGCCGATCCATTATGTAGTATGTTTTTTTTTTTTTCTTACTTCCTTCCCTCCTTCCAATGGGGTGAAGTTGTTGTCATGGAAGCGGGTGTAGAGTTCTTGTTCCTCACTGGTGGGACACTCCCAGATTAGCGAGGAAACTAGCATCAGCAAAGTGGCTACACTCCTGTATCCAATAGTATGACAGAGAGATTCCATTTGAGCGTAGCTTTGATTTGTTTTCTGTTTATGTTATTTGCTACGGCACGCTGCATTTGACTGCAATTGTGTTGAAGTCTGAGAACCCATGTATAAGGTAGCTTTCTCTCCGCAGGAGAACACTGCTGCTTTGAAATATTTAAATGCCCACATTTTTTTTTTTTTTTTGGCCACAGAACGTTATTCATGTTGCTTCTCTCTCTCACTTTCTCCTCTATTCTTTTTTTTTTTTTTTTTTTTTTTTTTTTTTTTCTGTTCTTCTCTCTCTCTCTCACTTTCTCCTCTATCTCTCTTTCATTTCCTCTGTGGTGGAATAAATTCTATCCCGCTAGGCCGAGGTGCCGGAGCAAGCGCGTTGCGAGGAGTTTTCTCGCAGAAAAGCCATAATTCCCTCACAAAACGGAGGCCGGGAAAATGTTAGCACCTATTTAATTCATTTATTCATGAGTGTAATTGAAATATTAACACCAGTGGCAGACGCCAGAGACCAGAGCGCTGCCACCGCATCGTGTTCCTCTGCCACTTGATGCACGGAGGGAGCAGGAATGTTTTATTTACAGGTTCTCCCTCCCTCCCTCTCTCTCTCTCTATCTCTCTTTCTCTCAATCTCGGTCTGTCTCTTGTTTGCTTCTTGTTTTTGTTTTTTTGCTTTTTTTTGCTGGTTAATCTACACAAAAATCTCTGATGCATGTGTGTATGAGTGTGTGTGAGAGAGAAAAGAGAGCAAGAAAAAGAAAGCGGGAGAGAATTGCATGTGTTTGTGTAAGTGTGTGTGTGTGTGTGTGAGAGAGAGAGAGCGATCTTTGATGTCCCTCAGAAGACGGCTAATCAGGCCTTGCGTTGAAAAGTCGGGTGCAAGCTGAGACATTATTTCCTCAGTGAACATCATTATTGCTGTTTCACATAGAACCAGCTGCTTGCTATCCTGACAATGAGACCAGAACCCCCCAAACCCCCCCCCCAACAAGCTTAGTCTGTGCTGTGCAGGTTTTAATTGGTTCAGCCCTGGAAGGCAGAGAGCGAACAGCATTTGGTTGTTTTCTCTGCTTTGCTTTTTCTTCTTTTCTTTTTTTCCCCCCCTCTTGCAAAGATTTTTTGGAAGCCTGCGCTTGATCCGTCATCTGCTCCTCTCTCTTCTCGCACATGCCCACACGCTGGGCTAATTTTATGCAATTGTGTGTGTGTGTGTATGTGTGTGTGTGTGTGTGTGTGTGAGGGCTTGGCTGTGAAGCGAAAGGCTTGCCAAGCACAGGATGTGTGCTCCGACGTGAGCAGCGTCGACACTCGGCTTCGCTCAGCCCTCGTTGCCACCGTAGGTGTAACTGCAAAGACTCTTGAAAGGTGCAGTGAGAGCAAGAGTGAAAGAGAGAGAGAGGGAGAGAGAGAGAAAGGGAGAGAGAGAGAGAGATCATGAGGGAGATCTCACCTGCTACCCTGTCATTTATTTTGAAATGCTGTATGCGTGGAGATGCCAAAATATGTCAAAAGACAGCTCACCTGTTCACACTCATCATCAATTTCACCACTTATCAGTCCCCCAGAGATGAGAGAGAGAGGAGAGGCTTGACGCTCTTTTCTTACACATTATGTAGGTATTTAAACACTGCAAAACAATATCAGCTCTAAATATCACAGCCTCAAACTGAGAACTCACAGACCATAAATCAGGCCGCTACCTTATATCTAAATCATGACCTGCCAATTCTCCCCATCTCAACACGGTAGTCATCCCACCCTCCATAGGGTAATAGATAAAACACCAGAGAGCAGCTTATAACACTCGTCAGTATTTAGATTAATATGCTTAATAATAATACTATATATATTTAATTATAATTGTACTTTCAACCATGTCCCTGAACACAGCCACAATATTAAATGAACTCCAAGATCAAACTCCAAGATCAGAAGGAGAGAGAGAGAGAAGAGAGGAAGCACTGATGGGGTTACTTTCAAGGCTGCTCAAGGTTTCTCGTTAATGAGAGGTGTTAGTTTGATGGAGGCTCACAAAGATGGAGGGAGGAAAGAAAGGAAGGAACAGAAGAGAGAGCTAGATAGAGAGAGAGAGAGAGAGAGGAACACACAAATAAAAGGTGTGTGAGAGAGAGAGAGAGAGAATCAGAGATTCTCTGGAAAAAAAGAAGGAACTAGCAAGAAAAGAGTTTGTGGGTGACTGACAAGGGGGGAGGGTGAGGAGGGTAGAGGGGTGGAGACACTGTGCAAGCCATGTGCTCCCACTGTCACATGCCGTTGCCACGGCAGCAGCGAGGAAAACACCACCCAGTGGGATGCGGAAGCCCAGGCTTGCTTGGCCTGGCACTCTCTCTCTCTCTCTCCACCTCTCCTTCCTGCCCCCCCTTCTCTTTCTCTCTCTCTCTCTCTCTCCTTCCTGCCCCCCCTCCATATCTCCTTCCTGTTCCACCTCCCTCTCTCCCTCCCTCTCTCTCTCTCTCTCTCTCTCTTTCCCTAGGCTCTGTCATGGGGAGAAAAGGAAAACGCGGAGCGATGGAACTGCCACCAGTGATCAGAGTCGCATTTGCTGGCTGCCACCACGGGAGAGAGAGAGGAGGGGCAGAGGGAGGAGGAGAAAGGGAGTCAGAGAGGAGAGTGTGTATGTGTGTGTGTGTGTGTGTGTGTTTGTTCAGAGGGGGTTGGTTGGTAAAGTGTCTCACTGATGCTGTGAAGGCGAATGAATACATTGGGGTGTAATGACGGTGGAATGGAATGGAGAGAGTGAGAGACATAGAGAGAGAGAGAGAGAGAGAGAGAGAGAAGGAATCGAAAACTGGGTATGGTGCAATGAACTGGGTATGGTGCAAAGGATGGTGGTTGGTGATTCTATTCACGAGGAGGTTCCCACACACACACACAGGCATACACACACAACACACACAGACAGTTTGCCAACATCCAATAAACAGCATGTAAACAGCATGTTTGCTCTTTGCTGTTTGCTGTTTCCATGTTTGCTCTTTGCTGTTTAAATCCTCTCTGCTTGTGCTTACATACGTGATGGCTCGTGTCACACAGGTTAACCTCATCCTGTCAGAATGTGTCGGGCCATCCGCCTACTGCTAGATCTCCCTGGGAACCTCTGGTCGCCAGTCGGCAGTCATGTTACAACGACCTGTCACGCTGGTAGCCACGGTACCCACTCACCTGCGCCCATGTTATTCCCTTCTCCTGGAGACGTGGGAAGAAAAGGCCAAGCAGTTAGCTGGGCTCGGCGCTGCACTGTGGGAGCAACATCTTTCAACACATCAAACAATTATGCCGTTTATGGCATATCTGTGATGTAATTGTAGACCATAATTCCTAATGACAAGGTTATTTGCTAATCAAATCGCGCAGCGTTTTTAATGGATGCATGACTCAATTACATTGCTTACCTTACATGCACCACAACCCTTGTGATGCTTACGGAATGCGATATTAGCTTCATCAGCAGTTCTATCCAGCACGCGTACACGGGCATTTGTGTACAAGACATGGCTGCTGAGTAGGGATGCGTCTACCCATTGCTCGGAGCTAACTTCAGATGCAGTCATTTAATTCAGCTTAATTAGTTTATTTATAGAGCGTGTTACAGATGCTATCACTGATGTGAAAAAAATAACAATATTACCAATACTATAAACAAAAAACCCATGGGCTTAATCAGCGATTCAAAACAGGGATCCATCAGCTTATATCAGCCTAGGAGCCATCATGTATTGAATTGTACAGTGAACTAAACAAAAGTGAAAATATGCAGACGATTGAAATACAGTGCACTACAACACTTGCGGTATGTGACGGTCACAACACACATTTACCCCTATTTGTGTTTGTATGTACACAGACACTTTAAAGGAAGAGATGTGAACATTGGTATACAGTGTAGTAGTAGTCTAATTGTGCAATTATGCTGTCTGCTCTTTCTGTAGAATGAAGACAAATGCTTCCTCATCAAAGCATCAAGTAGGGTTATCAGTTGAAGCAAATTCAGTCAGTGTTATGGTAAACACTCCAGAACAACTGACAGATTATTTTAATATTTTCCTTTTTCTCTGTGCTCGTATTTTGCCTACTTCTTTCAATGATTCTCGATCACTTACTTTTCAGACATGCATATTTATAGCAATCAGTTTGTTTGGGCGTTGCTGCCATCAGTTTGTCAAGTGCTGTGTGAATGTCAGACTTCAGGATTGAATGAAGCAGCAGGTGTTTCACACAGCTGGTAGCTTGAGCAGTACAGCTGTTTATGAAAGACATTAGCGAGAGCATGAAGAAGAAGAAGAAGAAGAAGAAGAAAAGAAATTCTAGATCTTTCTTTGGGCAAAATTGGTCCTCAATAAAAAATGCTTTTTTGGGGGGAGGCTTTGTTGTGCCTTTTTAAGGTTTTGTGGTTCCAAAACAGTCATAATTTTAGAGACTGAAGCCTGCAGTAAACACGTTAGAGCATGTTCTATTACTCAGCTA
>PYXC01001262.1:452500-487500 GCA_015244755.2 Tenualosa ilisha
CAATCGGGTAATCAAACACTGTCTCTTGGGAGAATTTGGTTGAAGAGGCCATTTGTTTTGGGATTATTCACCAGTAGATTGCGTCTGCCTATAAAACATTGGAGTCTCTAGTTATATTTGACTGAAGAGTCTGGATCGCAGAGTAGAAAAAAATCCTTCTGAAAGAAATAATTCCATTCAGATTAACCAAGTAACTTCACTTCAAAAGAGTAAATCTGGTGCGACTGTCTTCAGGAACCTTCTAAGTAAGTCAGTCCTTGCAGGTGTAGAACCTCTGACTCTACTCTACTCTCTGGCTCAGTCTAAAGAAGGTTAGCGGGAGAGTTTGCTCAGAGTGAGTAAGTGTGTGTGTGTGTGTGTGTGTGTGTGTGTGTGTGGGGAGAGTGGGTGGGTGGCTGGGCAGTGGTTGATTGGCTGATGGGACAGGGGGCAGGGCAGAGGTAGAAGGCTGGTTATCTAACAATTGCAGCCAGCCAGAAGAAGAAGGTGGAGAGGAGGAAGGGGAGTCACGATCAATTGATGTGGGCAGCGTGTGGGGGAGGCCAAGACCCCCCCTGAGTAGAGTGAATCATGGGCAGCTGACTGAAAGAGGTGGACACACGAGAGGCCAAACAAGCAAACAAACAGCAAACAAACAAATAAACATGGTGGTGGTGGTGGGGGGGGCTGTACGTGTTTAGACAGCAGAGGCAGATGTTGTGTAAGATGTGTATTTGTGTGTGTGTGTGTGTGTGTGTGTGAGAGAGAAAGAATGTGTATTTGTTGGCATGTTTTTATTGAAACACACACGTGTGTGTGTGTGCGTGTGGTGCAAAACGTGTACATGTGGATTGTTGTGACAAGCTGTCTCTGTCATACCCACATCACTGCCAGTACTGCCAACACCTGCGGGCATGAATCCGAAGCTGCCACAGCATGAGCGGTAGCAGTAGGCATCGCCTGATGTTATTCACCTCTGTGAGGGTGGAGGGTCCTCCACCTGCCCCACTTCTCCCATCCATTTACATGTTAAAATGTCTGACGGGTATTCAGGGGACTGGGTGATGATGGGTGCTGAGCCACTGGTGCTGGTGCTTTGTGTGAGCGCAGTCACTGCCTTCTCTCGGACGGCACTTTAGTGTCGGTGAGCAGCCAACATGGCGTTGCCTAGAGACGCATTGTGGGAGATATTGTATGGAGGATGCAGATGGAGTGATCTGTTTTTTTGTTCGAGGATTCCTTGAGGGCCTCTCTCTCTCTCTCCCTCTCTCTCTCTCCTTCCTTTTCTGTCTCTCCCTTTTTTTGTAGCATGTGTTTGCATTCAGGGCTGCTGGTGTTTCTGTAAGTCGTGGTGTTGGAGTTGGAGGTGGAATTAGAGTGTGTGTCTATATGTACATGTGTACGTGTGTGTGTGTTTGTTTGTGTGTGTGTGTGTATATGTGTAGTCATGGATTGAGGCGTTCGTGTGCAGTCCGTAGATAACTGCACAGAAGGAAGCCGGCCGCTATCACGTGTGAGTGTTAAACACCACAGTAATAGCCGGGCATGTAATTGCATAGCGCAGACAGTGCTTTGGTTCTTGCAACAGGACTGCTGCCTCTAAGCTCCTAGGTAATGATGTCGATGTGTGTGTGTGTGTGTGTGTGTGTGTGTGTGTGCGCGCGCTGACCGTGTCCTGGAGGAAGTATAGAAACTGTGGGCACTCTGATTCAATTTTGGACGTTGTCACTTGTGAAAGACTGCATTCACCACTTACAGCAGCGCCGTCACTATGGCAACGACTCTGACGACTTTTGAAAAAATCCAGTTGTATTTTAAGATTGCACGTTCTCAGGCTCAGCTCTCTCTCTCTCTCTCTCTTTCTCTCTCTCTCTCACTCTCACTCACTCACTTTTTCTCTTGCTCTTTCTCTCTTGCCCTAAGATGCCAGCACATTAAAGAGATATGTCATTTTCTTCATGCATATGGCTCACACAGGAACACCACTTCTGACAAATTATCATGACCCTAAATCCTGACTGACCACCACCACAACTCCATAAACGCACACACTCAAACACACACACACACACACACACACATATATACACACACATTGGACCGCTACACAACAGGTACAGCGTTTCCATGGCAACACAGTGCTAGAACAGGCGTGGGGGCTCCAATGGCGTTTCCTTTTCAATCGAGCAAACGTGCGAAAAGACATCAAAGGACTAGTGTTGTGTCACAGCTCCCAGACCCAAACCCCTCTACCCCACCCAACACACCCAGCCTCAACTAATGATGAAACGGCCTGTAAGTGGGATGCCTCTCGAAGGTGCTGGATCGAGAGCCTGCCCCTTAACCTCACTTTGTTCCTCTTAGAACCAGAGGCTTCTCCTTATTTTTCACTCGTTTATTCATTCATTTTCTTTCATTCATTCTCTCATTTGTTTGTTACTTCAATCACTCTTCCTTTACATCTTTCATTGTTTCTTTCTTCTTCTTTTCTTTCTTTCAGTTATTCAATCATTGTTCATCTGTCATGTCTTTCTTGCTCTCTCTCATAGCTTTCCTCTTCTCATGTGTGTCAAAGGGACAGACAGAGAGAGAGGGAAACAGAGAGAGAGAGAGGGAAACAGAGAGAGAGAGGGAGAGAGAAAAGGAAGATGAGATGAGAGGGGGATCACAAAGGATAGATGCAACAATTCTGCTCTCTGGTGTGTTTGTGTGAGTGTGAGTGTGAGTGTGAGTGCGTGTATGTGTGTGTGTGTGCGAGTGTGGGTGCCCATGCGTTTCCACCCACATTAGTGCATGCACAATGTTAACTTTCCTCCCTCCAGCTCTCCCTCTCTCCTTCCATCTCTTACACTTTCTATTTTTCTCCCTCTCTCCCTCCCTCTCTCTCCTTCTTTCACTTCCTCCCACCCTCCCTCTCTCTCTCTCTCTCTCCTTACCTTCATCTCTGTCAGTAAGCGATGAATTATTTCACCTCTGGGCCGCCCTAATGTGCTCTCCAGCTGAGGTGCTCCGCTTGGCAGAATGAGGCAAAGCGTCCGACTATCTATTTCAGGCTGACATCAAACACTCTTTAAGTTGTGGGCCTTGCCTTGCTTGGACACGCCGTTTGTGTCTGTGAGAGCCGCAAACAGCGGCCATTGCCAAAAAAACTGTTTAATATGCAATATCATCATACACTGTAATTCCTAACTGTGTTGCACATTGATTCTGTATATTTAAGCATATATTTTATAATGTAAATCATGAGTATATGTGAAGGAATGTGTGATTTGGATGATTTTGGATGTTTTTTTTTCTTATTTTATGTCAGACTTGTGTATTTATCCAGAAGCTTTTGTGTTGAATAGAAAGAGAGAGCGTTCAAGGACTTATTGGCAGACATGAAGGAAGCTCAGGAGTCTTACCTCATACTGCCACATCTAATCTGCATCTCTTGGCCTGATGCCTTCAATGTCTCTCAAACTGTGTGTGTGTGTGTGTGTGTGTGTTTGTCTGCACGTCTGTGTCAACGTAGTCTAGATTTTTGCTAGAGATTTTTGCAAACCCACGCTTTCCTGAACAGACCTATCTTCTCTCTTCAAATTATCCTCCATCCATGTGAATGTCAATTTATGTGCATCTTGTTTGTGTGTGCATTTTGCTGGTGGTGTGCTTGTGTTTGTGTGTGTGTGTGTGTGTGTGCATCTGGATTGTATTTGTATGTATGTGTGTGTGTATGTATGTATGTGTGTGTCTGTGTGTGTGTGTGTGTGTGTGTGTGTGTGTGTGTGTGTGTGTGTGTGTGTGTGTGTGTGTGCATGTCTGTGTGTAAGAGCTTGTGGGTTTTGGGAGATGAGGTTCCCCCCATAGCTCCAATCTGCTGCAGTATTTAAAGTGCACCTCTGACATGGGACCGTTGCCTGACTGCTACCTCCAGCTGGGCGCTGTGCAGCTGGAGGGCCATGTTGCCAGTCAGGGCCCCAAGTCCAACACTCTCAGTCTTTCTTTCTCTCTCTCTCTGCTTACCCGCCTTCTTTTCTTCATCAGCCGATCCGCTCACGTCACTCGGGAGACACACAGACACACACGCACAGGCACACACACACAGGTACACACACAAGCACACACACACAGGTACACACACAGGCACACACACAAATGTACACAGGCACACACAAACACACACACATTCTCTCTCCCTCTGTCACACACACACACACACACACACACACACACACACTCCTTCCTTTCTACTTCTAAATTTTTCTGGCTGGTGAGTGGTCATCACATTTTAGCTTTTTGACTCCACTCTCTTTCCGTAGGAGGTGAGGTTCAGGGCTGTGTTTGTGCTGAGTCTTGATATGTGCCGTGTCTGGTAGTTCTTTGAGGTATTTTGTCTGTTCAAAGGGTTGGTACTGAACTATTGCCATCAGGCCTTGTTCACTGTCATTTGGCATCAAAATTCTGAACACAGTGTGCCACTGAATTCCTTCCTGTGAATCAAAAAGCCAACATGTGGTCCAACATTCTCTGATCAGAAAAATGTTGGACCACAGCGCATAGGAAGTAGAAATCATCTGTTGGTTAACTTACTTTGCACTGTCCAAATATTGTCATGAGTTCTACTTCACTTATTGTGTTATTTTTGTTGACGTATGGAGATGCAGTACTGCATGGCCAGCTCCTTTGTAAAAGTGCATCATTGTCCAGTGTCCTGTAGGTGCATGTCTTGCATGTCTGTGAGGCCTAGACTGTAGAGGCTGTAGAGGTCTGTGGGCACTAGACTCTGCACAGTCAGGAGAGATGTGGTTCTAGCTCTCTCTCTCTCTCTCTCTCTCTCTCTCTCTCTACTCTTTCTCTCTCTTTTTCTCTCTCTCCGGACACACACCAAATCTGATCCGTGCAAGAGGAGGGCCACATAACAGACCTTGGGGCAAAGGTTGTAAAGACCTCACCCATCTCACACACACACACACACACACACACACACACACACACACACACACACACACTCAAATCACCTCTTCCTCATCCGCCCTGTGCCCTTTTATTTGTGTGACTCTATTTGATTGCCTGTCCTGTCCTGTCTTGGCCAGTTCAGCATAGAGGGACACAAAGCCTACTGAACCGTGCTCTGCATTGCTGGGTCGTTGTTGTTGTTAAACGCCATAATTTTGCTTTATTACAGATCCGGTCCATTTGAAAATGGTGCTGTTTGTTGTACTGTCATTACAGCTGAGGACATGCTGAGACTTGTTAGGCTCGTAAAAACGTGTTTGTGTGTGTAAGTGTATGTGTGTGTGTGTGTGTATGTATGTGTGTGTTTTGTGGTGGAAGAGTGCAGAGTATAGTTGAGAAGTGTGTGTGTGTGTGTGTGTGTATGTGCATGTGAGTGGGTTGTTGTGTATGTCTGTCTGTGTGTGTGTGTGTGTGTGTGTGTGTGTGTGTGTGTACACTGTTATCATCAGTGCTGGGAGCTGGTGCCGTGAAGACAATGGCCCGCTTGTCAGACCCGTGTTCCGTTGGGAACCGCTGGCCCCGTTTCCGCTCTGTGTCTGTCGCTCACGTTACGGCGTGATCGCACGTGCACACCTCTGAGGGCGCCATCTACGCTGTGGTGTTTTTGGAGCGCGTGCGAGATGTGGCATGGTTAGAATAGACGCTTTTGAAGTTTCACAAGATGAATCGCAAAACACTACTTTAATCTGTCCAGTCAGCAAAACAGTTCTGCCACTGTCTGGTGATCTGTGTGACTTCTTTGCAATGCGACGATGTCGCACTGCACAGTTCCTACAGCAACTCCTCATGCCTTTCCCCTCCCGCACCCCATCTTTAAGCAGGCCTCACATACAAAGTGACAACAGCACTGCTGTACTCTGAGATCCATTTATTGTCAAAGGCTTGTGCAGCGTAAGAATGGTTAGCCTCTGGGCCAAGTAAAGCCCAGAGCAGGAGAAAATGAGCCATTCCATACAGTCTACTACTCGTTTGCATTGAACACAGTGTCCTGTGCAGCACATCCACTGCCATGTCTTCTAAAGGTAGAGCTACCCAGGTATGTTACAGAAGTATGTTATCACATCATATTTAGAAGACTGGTCCATTTTATTGGAATGTTCACTGTGCTGTCACATCTGGTGTGGCCAGTTCCATTGATTATAGTGGAAGCTAATTGTTACTGCAGGTGCAAGTTGACTTAACATTTCTGTAATGTACCAGGTGTGGTCCTATAGGTTTAGCGCAGCCACCAGCATACCAACCTTATAGCTGCACCCGGCCATCAGCCTGCTACAGCATTTTTATTCAGGCCTCTCTCTCTTTACATTGCATGGATCTCCAGCTATATGCTGGCCATAAGGTACAGGCATAAATACTGCACTTAGATGTCAATTCTGCCTATCCTTTCATTTCATGACTTCTCATATAACCTGACACTTGTTCCAGAGGTGATGGTGTTGTCAGGAAGCTATTGTAATCTGATCTGTATACTTTATTTTGTTCACAGACTGGTTAATGTGACTAGTCTATATCTAGGGTTAGAGTCTGGCTTTGTGAAACTGGCCCCTGGCTGTTTTAAGTTTTATTCAGACTGGTCCAAATGAGGGTCTGCCTGTTTTCCTGGTGGTCTTTCCTTAGGGCAAAACTCAATTCAACTTGATTTCTCTGTCATGCTATAAAAACAGACCATTTAGGCAGATGTGACTTACAGATGAAGGCTGTCTTTCAAGAGTCTTCATCAGCCAGTGTCTGATGACAGAATGGATGTCGCTTCCT
The DNA here is from genome assembly GCA_015244755.2 of Tenualosa ilisha. NCBI lineage: Eukaryota > Metazoa > Chordata > Actinopteri > Clupeiformes > Clupeidae > Tenualosa > Tenualosa ilisha. Next base: position 459,233 of record PYXC01001262.1, read on the forward strand.
TGCTTGGAACTGAAAGTGTTTGATCATCCACGACATCCTAGCCTGGTTCTCACACATACTGATCTGCTATGCAGCTCTTGTATGAAGCTCAGTATGGCTCTAGTCCTGTGTCCTCTTCTTTCCATCTGCCTGGGATAGCTAATAGCAGTATGTGTGAGAACCAGGCCAACAAATCCATCAACAAGGTAAAATCTACTCAGTAGATAACACTCAACTATTGAGTTCATTCACTGACAGAAGTTGTTCGTTGCTGGTGTGACAAAAAGAAGACACATATTCCCATAATGCACTGCTTGCTATGAACTATGTTTCCTACATATTTAATTTGTGCAGTTTTAGGACTCCTTCATTCTTGAGGCAGTAATAGCAACTGTTAATCTAATTAATAATTAATTTTTGGTTAATCCCAGTGTACTTATTTGCCCTTCTTAATCAACAATGACTTGATCAACAAGGATGTGTGTAAACATTCTTGTTGGTCAAAGACTTGATGGTAATTGTTTCAGTCATCTTCTCTGACCTCTGATAAAATAAGACCTGAATACTTTATTTAAGGCCTGCTCAGTCCAATGCTATGCCATGTTCTCTGGTGGCCTGTGTTTCAGAAGCTCATTGTCATGTAATCCTGGATTGGGTTCTGTATTAAAACATCACAGCACGGAACTGAGAAATCCTTCCTGAGCATTGATCCCTTGCTGGACAACAGCAGCAGAGAAACTTGGATGCTTCACATTTCCAAAAAGCCCAGGGCTTTGGATTTCCTGTGGTCTGAAAAAATCCGAGTGGTGGTTGGAAAGGGAGGGGAAGTTGAATTATAATTCTCCACTTCCGATTTGATTTGGGAAGAGCTGTGGTGGGGGTGCCGGAGAAGGTGTTGTAACTCAAGCACTGCTCCTCTGGACCTTCACGAGTGAGCCTCTAAAAAAGATTTACCAATCAATACCAGGCATTTTATTCATGAATCACTCACAGGAAGAGATTAAAATAGCATCAGGAGGAAGACGGAGAAAGAAAGACAGAAAGAGAGAAAGAGAGAGTGAGAGAGAGAGAGAGTGGAAGCCTCTACTTCCTTTTTGCCTTGCGTGTAAGCCGTATGGAGTTTCTTCTGAGGTCAGAGAGGAGGAAAATGATGGCCTGGCTGACTCCAATTGCATCATGAAATCTAAACCAGCTGAATGAATCTGAGTCCTCCCACGCCTTCCTCCTCAGCTTGTAATAATCATGGCTACCTGTTACCGTCTTCAAATATTAATAAGCAGGGCGAGATCGCTTCTGTGATAAATGTTGTCGGTGGTTGCAGCTGTCATTTGTCAAGCATGTAAAGCAACTCATGCTAGCAGTTTATGTAACGTAGGCTATTATTGTAATTCATCCTCATGGCAGATGCCCTTTATCTAAGGTGACCCGCTGAAAAGTAGTGGAAACCCACACGAGCGCAATTCAAAGGGAAAATTACCCAGTAATTTATCAAAGCGATTATAAAAGCTACCACCTGAGGCATCACAATAGCCCCATGTCAAACTCTTTGTTGTTTGAGAATAATAGAACTGAATAGTCCCAGATGGGGGGGGGGGCTCTTAAATGTTTGACCCATACGTAGAGAACTCTTTAGCACTGAGTGATTTAACAGCTTAGTTGTGTAAGAGTTGAGGCAATCCTCATTTGTGTTGCTGTAAGTGGCACATTTAAAAAAAAAAAAAAAAAAAACTTGCTGGTGGGAACTTGGGAAGTCTTGGGAAACAAAGAAAAGTAAGTTGAGTTGAGAAAATGGCAGCTGCTTAAGGAGGCCATTTTATGCCATTTTAATGCATTGCATCATATAGAAAGATCAGACAGAACACACATCTTAGCCACTCAAAGACGCTGCTGCAGTGGGTAAATATGCAAAGAATTTATGCATTTTTGATGCAACTGGGGAGGGGTTCGGCTGAGAGGCTTCATGACCTACTTTGGCTGCCGTGGAATTCAAAGTACTTCTCATGCCCCAAAAAATAAAACAACAAAAAAAAGAAAACTAAAAAGAAGGGGGAAAAGTATAACAAATAAGATGGAAATAAGTGCAGAAAGTATGACTCTGGCTATGCTGAAAGAGGGAGATGTGATGGAAAATGCAATTTCCTACATTTTATCCTTCAGAAGGCACTAATGCAGGGGTGGAAATTAACTTACTTTTCCAATGATTTAGAATTTGTTACAGCGTTTCTTCAACAGATGGCAAAGAATCACAGACCGAACCAAAATGGCGGTTTTGTCGTCTCGTACAGGATGCGGCACAGGGCACCAAAAGCCTTTCTGACTTGCAGGAACAGCAGCGCTGACGCAGGCTTACACAGTGTGGCCGCAGATTGCCAGTGGCATTCGTGCGAGACCTCACAAATTCACTCAGACATACCGGTCACCACCTTGCACCTCTTTCACAGCAAATGTGTTTCTTTTTCCTGGCTCTCTCTCTGTGACCTGGCCTTGAGCACAAATTAATTTCCCTCTTTTTTGAGTCTAGAGTCAGTTCTCTCCCATTTCTCTCTTCCTACCCCTTTATATTTTCCATCTGTTTGCTTCTTATTTTTCTGTCTCTTGTCCTCTCACTCTTGTTCATTCCGTAGCTATGGCAACTTGATGTTTGACATTAGCTCTTTAAATGAGAATGCGCGGCCTGATTGCTCCACTCTGACTGCAGCATTCCTTTTTGGTCAGGTGAAAAGACATTGAAAAAGCAGCAGAGAGGAAGGATGACAAGAGCTCCCGTCCTCCTTCTCTCTCCCCTTTACTTCTCTCTCACAGCTTTCAGCTTCCCAGTGCAAGCTTTGCACCATGCATTCAATCACTGTCAGCAGAGATGCTGCTGCAGGATTAATCTAACGGGGCGCTGTCGGATGCACCTGTGCCGGGTGAATCCTCTTTGCCTTGTGAGACAAGTGGCATGGCGGTCAGCCACCTGCGTCGTTGAGGCTGGTTGTCGCCTTTTTTTGTGCATGCTGTCGTCCTCTGGTCTCCCTATTCCTCTACTAACATACACACACACACACACACACACACAACATATACACCATCAGTGATTGAGTGACTGTTATGGGCTGTTTGCTTTTTCTCGGCTTCCACACTTTTTTTTTTTTTTGGCAAACGTGTTGATGAAACGTGTCAATGCACCAGTTGATGAGCGTGTGTCCATGGTGGCAGCTTTGTGCCCAGCAATCAATGCAGACGATGGCCGCTCTCTCAACAGCCTCTCCAGCCTCTTAGTGAGGCACAATGGCCTCTGCTTCATTTCCTGTTTGGCTGTACCCATAAACAGTTTTCTGTGGTTCTTTCGTTCTTTTTTCTCTCTTTCTTCCCCAAAATGCTCCATCAGTGTTTCAAACACAGTCTCTTACTGGATACAGTAGGAGACTCTCGTGTAACATAATAAGGTTGCCTGGCTTAATTTTACCTGATGTGTGCTGTTTATTATTTTGGTAGCTGTGACAGGAATTGCCTTCCTCCACAGAGAGACCTACAGAGAGGACATTTTCGAGTAGGCAGAAAGAAAGAAATAGAAAAAAGAGTATGAGTCAAGAACTAAACAAAATCACAAGAGACTGCACAGCAATTTAATTGGTGCAAACAGCTTGCCACTTTACAGTAGACAGTATCTCTACCCTTTTGTCCGTTTCAGAAATGTCCAACTGTGGATGGGCAAAACTTTATAGGGTGATGGCAAGAGAGAGAAAGTCTGACAAGATAGGAACTGAGTTAAATGTCAGCATGAGAGAGAGAGAGAGAGAGAGAGAGAGAGAGAGAGAGAGAGAATAATAACAGTACTTTTTGGGATGTCAGCCAGCCAGCCAAACAAACTGATGTGGAGAGAGGCAGACATGGGATTCCTGTGAGCCTTCCTTCCAGAGTAGGATTGATGGAGTGGACAGCAGAGCAGGGGATGCTGGGATACTGTATGCTACAGTTCGATTCCTCCAACTGCTCCTGAGTGGGTGTAGGTGTGTGTATGTGTATGTGTATGTGTAGTGTATGTGTATGTGTATGTGTGTGTATGTGATGTGTGTATTGTGTGTGTTGTGTGTCTGTGTGTGTGCATGTAAGCATGCACAAGTCATATGACAAACCCTCATCCACCAAAGAACATATATCACCGCACCATATATTCTCCATGCTCACCACAGCCCATTAAACATTTACTACAACATCTATTTACCACACATCACATATCAAACCTCTTACAAAGTTAGAAATACACAACATATAATGCATGAAAATGTGTACATACACAGATTCATAGATAGACAGATATGCAGAGAGATAGATAAGATAATATATCAATATATTCAATGTATTACCTTATACTTCAAATATTACCTTAATTGTTTTAAATATTAATACACAACCTGTATATGTACAGATATAACTTGTAAGTTGTAAGCCTGTTGTTTTCTTTCTCTGTGGTCTCACAAACATCTATCATGGGGCTTTAATAGACATGTCTGTGGGTGTAGCGAGTGCCGTTCAGTGGCTCACTGAGTGGAGAGACTCATCAGAGGCAGTCAGGTGGAAGCGTAGACAACTGTCTGAAGCTCCATGGAGACTGCAAGTCTTCCCCGTGCACACAAGATTTAAGCCAGCGCCAGGACCAGACACACAGATGTGTAGCAAGCCACAGAGCTGGGATCCTGATTGGAGATTTCAGAGAGGACAGGAATGCAGTGCACAGAGCCCCGACATGCAAGCAGCTTGGCACTGGGAACTGGGGGGATCCTGATCGATATATTAAACAAAGCCAGGATTTTCTCTTCCATTTCTTCTTTCTGTGTGTGTGTGTGTGTGTGTGTGTGTGTGTGTGGTTGGTTGACCTGTAATGTACACTGTGTTCATTATCAGATGGAATTCCAGGCTAGCATGTGTGTATGCGTGTGTGTATGTGTGTGTGTGTGTGTGTGTGTCTGCATGCTCGCAGTGCTGCAGCAGTGCACCTTGGAGAGCAGTCCTCAGTGTGAACTGGGGGCTTGTAGGTTTAGTGACCAGTGTCTAGGGGCAGCTTTCCTTCTTGACCACGAACACACCACTCTGTTCTACCTCCATCAACCACCCCACCACCTTTCCCTTAACCCCCCCACCACCACCACCCACCTCCTCTAAGTCCACAGGTGGAGAAAGGAGGCAGTTTGATGAATGATAGTCATTACTCCCGGCATTAGGACGGTGCACCACATGGCCCCGGCGAGCAAGTATCAGGGCCTCTGGTGCCAGGGATATCACAGCGGTCAGCCACTCCCATTTCACTCACCACAGGTGGAGGCGGAGGTGAAGGGTGGAGGTGGCTTGTTTGATAGAGATTGCAATGTCAGAGCCAGGAGCCACCACATGTGTACTATGGGCTGGGGGGGGGGGGGGGGGGTCATGGTAGTGGGGATGATGACTCGGTTTCACATCTGTGCTCTTCTTGTGCACACAGCAGAAATTTGAAGGCAGCCATGCGTCACAGATACACACATGCTCATGTGTAGGTGTTAGGGGATTCACATGCTAATGCAGATATTTACATGTGGACACACACACAGACACATGCTCTCTCATACACACACACACACACACACACACACACACACTCACAGAGACAGGACTCCCAGCTTATCATGAGTCTGTGTCACAGCCTATGGAAACACTGCCTCATCATATTATATCAGCAAATGGATCCCCCTCCGTTCAACCACACATACACGCACACACATGCACAGACCCAGGAGACGCATTCCTTTGCGAGGTTGTGTTGATGGATCTCCTTGATGGCGATTTGCTGTATATTATCGTATTTCCAACTTCCCCTTTCCCCTTTCTCCTCCGTTCACCTGCTTCCACCTCCACGATGCGTAATAGCCTGGACACGAGCAGACGATCTAATGAGAAATAAATGGTTAGGGCACCGCACGTTTAAAGACATGACGGAGGGCTTGAAAATGGGATTTCTGGGAGGTGCGCTTAAGTAATAACCTTTCATGACCAGAGACCCATGCATCAGGGGTGAGTTAACTGTCAGAGGAAGAAGAAAAACGAAGAAGAGGAGGAGGTGGATGAGCAGGAGAACGAGGAGGTGTAGTGGGACTGTAGCAGGTTACTCAAGGTAACAGTATCTGCTGATTCCTCTACAGGGCTCAGGAAGTCAGGGTGATGATAATTCATCTGGGGTTGGTTGTTGTTGGAAGTAATGCTTCACTGGCACGGGCTGGGTGTTATGGGAGTGTTTCTGAGCATGCTCCACCATAAAGCTAGGAACAGACATTGCGATGTTTAACCCCATTATTGATGGAACGTATATATGGAACGTCCGGCCCGGTCACAGGTAATCTGAGGTAACGTTCGAAACGTTTGACCTGCTCAAGCTCACTCTAATCATAAAAGACTGGAAAAAATCATGAGGTCTGTCTTAGCCACTGCCTCTGAGGCTCTGACTCCAAGTGGATGGGAAGGTGGCTCTGTGGACTCTGGACCTTATCGGGCCCAGATCTGGCAAGCTCAAGTGTTACCCTAGGGGAGCATGAGTGCCTTTAGTGTCTGGAAGAGGGTGGAGATAATGTATGTGGGTGGAGATAATGTATGTGGGGGAAAAAGTGTGTTGGTGTGTTGTCTTGTTTCCTTTTTTCCTTGTGGTGCTTTGTAGAGTGATGAGTAATGACCCTGACACCTTCCTCATTGCACATGCACACGTGCATACACACACACACACACACACACAAACACACACACACACACACACACATATACAAACACACTTGTACACTAAAACACACGCACACACAGCACAACACAATTTTGTTGAGGTGTAATACATCGCGGTTGCCTGATGTTGCTGTCATGTCAAAGGATGATTCATGTTACTGTCATGTCAACGAATTCACTTACTTTATTTTTGGCTACACTGTAGCAGGAGGAAAAGTTAAAGAATGACCATGAAAGAGAGGGACAGAATGAGAGAGGGAGAGAGAGAATGAGCAAAGAAAGAATGCAAGAGAGATGAAATAAAAAAAAGTCAGGATTATCCTCTGTGAAAAGCAGTGACTGAGTTTTACAGTATGCAGAGGAGGGGCCCTCACGTGTATGTGTGTGTGTGTGTGTGTGTGTGTACCCCCAGACAGCAGCAGTCGTGGCAGCAGCATATCTCATCCCTCTTAATCCCAGCCTGACTCCGCAATGCCTCCTCGCATCTCCACAGTCCCCCAGATCGAGAGTAATTACCCCTTACCTCCTCTCTCTGTGTCTCAGACACTAACCCCACTTACCCCTCCACCCCCCTTCCCCAGCCAACCAACCCCCCCAGCCCCAACTCCCCCCTCTCCTCCCCCTTCTCACTCTTCTCCGAACTAGGTTCCTGCGGAGAGTGGAAGAACCTCAGGCCAAGTTATAATTAACTTGCTAATGGCCTCTCCTTCTCAAACTGCTTTGCCTCTTATTCAAGGCTGTTTTCACTTCGACACCAATTAGGCAGATATGTTTCGCTCAGCCATTTTCTCCATCTCTCTCTCTCTCTCTCTTTTTTTGGTATTTGTTCTGCTCCGTTTTTTTTTTCTTAATGACTCATGATAGGTGCTTGAGTCCCTGTTTGGAGGCTCAGGTTGGGCATGTCATACTTGTCAAAAAGTATGGGGGAGTACTTTTTTTTTGAGAGGATGCTGTTTTTTTCTCTCTTGTGAGAGAGAACATTTGGCCATGGAGTTGGGTACAGTGTGTACTTTTGTGTTATGCCTCTCTCTGACTGAGCAGGTAACAGACAACCTACTTTTTAAAGGCATACAGTTGTCTCTAAAGTGAATGAGTTGTTACCCAGCGCTAACTGTCATAAGACTGTCATAGCAATGTCATAAACAGGCTACAGCAGATGGCATATTTTGTCATCAGTTGTAAAGACAGACACTTTTTCTTAGTGATATAACAGAACCATGCTTGCAGCACTCTTGATCACTGTGACCGCTTGAATAATGTTTGATAGTGTAATCGCTCATTAGCATTTCAGTCATGACAAGTCATGTTATAGCAAGATATAAATTCTAATAACAATCTGTACTCTTTAGATCCCCAGAGGGAAATTAGTGAATTAGTGAAACATCACATTCACAGCACACAGTGAAGTAAAGTGCACACTAACCCGGAGCAGTTGGCTGCCTGCTATAGTGGCGCCTGGGTAGGAGTGAGGGGTTAGGTGCCTTGCTCAAGGGCACTTCAGCCATGGTCCACTGGTTGGAGATTGAACCAACAACCCTTCAGTTACAAGCCTGAAGCTCTAACGTCTAGGACATGGCTGCCTCTATATATATATATATATGTGTGTTGTATGTTTTGCTGATCTGCTGTCCCATCGCCTAAACTGACCTTTTGTGGGGACGTCCAGTTGGCAGGGCAGCTCGATGTGTCCTCCTTTCTCACGGGCACACACTCAATCTCTCGAAGGGCAGTGTGTGTGTGCTCTTGTCTGCTGGCTGAGGCCTGTGTAAAAAAAAAAAAAACACATAAACCTAGCTAGCTAGCTGCTCGACCTCTAATGCGCTTACGCTTGCCGCTAAAGAGCTGAGCTTCAGAGGCCCTTAGTTCTACTTGCTCTGTCATCGCAGATTGCTAATAAAGGCTCAATGTGCGGCATGGAGATTTTGGCACTTTTGCAGTCAATTTGAGAGCGGATGGCTGGCTCAAAGGAGGAGAGCCAAACGGTGGGTAACAGCAGCCGGGCAATCGGGCGCTAATCTCAGGGGTTGGCAGCGCCCCAGTGAGCCTACACAGCTGCGCAGACCAAAGCGAGCGAGGGAGAGAGATAGAGGGAGAGCTGGGAGAGGGGGTAGAGGGTTGGTGGGTGGGTGGTGTTTTTGGCAGAGGGGCGGAGGTGGCATCAGTGCCAAGGCAGGCACTTGGTAGACTCAATGTGCCCTCAGCAGGTTGTAATGGCTGGCCAGTGCTTGGCAAGTGGTCATTGCTGGTGTTTATTCACTTTTTTTTCTCCGCTCTCTCGCTCGCATGTTGTGTGCTTGTTTCCTGTCCTCCATCGTGATGCCGAGGTGTTGGGATCGCACCCTGGAGAGCTGCAGATGTGTGATTGGGCACACTTAGAGCCACTGCACCAAAAAATACTCAGCAAGAGCGCGGCCTTCTTGGCATCGCTCTCTCTCTCTCTCTCTCTCTCTCTCTCTCTCTCTCTTTCTCTCTCTCTGCCACCGCTGCTTCCCTCAATTCTTTCTCCCTCACCCCCCTTCCCCCAAACATCTCTCTCTCTGTCTCTCTCTTACTCTGTGTCTGTATCCCTCTGCTATCTTCCTCTCCAGATCGTTCTCTCTTCTGGTCTGTCTCCCTGCCTCTCTCTCTCTATCTAGATTTCTGTTCCTCTCACTATCGCTCCCTCCCTTTCTCGCTCTCACTGGCTCCATCACTCTCTGTATCGTTCTCTCTTTCAGTCAATCAATGCTGCTTCCTGGTAAATACTCAAGGGCCTGTTATATAAATGTTGCCGTTCTGTTGGAGTGTGTATGTCTACAGCTCTTCCTGCTGTACTGTCTGCGCAAGTGTGAGATTATGTATGTGTGTGTATGTGTGTGTGTGTGTGTGTGTGTGTGTAGTGCTGTCTGTGTGTCTGCATGTGTGTGCGTATGTGTGTGTGTGTAGCACTGTCTGTGTGCCTGTGCGTGTGTATGTAGTGCTGTCTGTGCCTGTGTGTCTGCATATGTGTGTGTGTGTGTGTGTGTGTGTGTGTGTGTGTGTAGTGCTGTCTGTGTGTCTGCATGTGTGTGCGTATGTGTGTGTGTGTAGCACTGTCTGTGTGCCTGTGCGTGTGTATGTAGTGCTGTCTGTGCCTGTGTGTCTGCATATGTGTGTGTGTGTGTGTGTGTGTGTGTGTGTGTGTGTGTGTGTGTGTTGGCACAAAGGTGTAAAGGAGCAGCCCTGTGAGGGGATCTCTCTCCCATGAAACCAAGCTAACAAGCCACTTTACAAATGTCCAGAAGCCCTCGGCAGCCCCTCCGCAGGCTGTCAAAAAAAAAGAAAAAAGAGAGAGGGAAAGAGAGAGAGAGAGAGAGAGAGAGGAGTTGAGCTGGATTTGTCCGCGTGAGTGAACCTCATCAGAACTCCCTTAGAGCCCACTGATGGGGAACAAATGAGCAGCCCTCACAACGTCAATGGAGACACGCGGTTCCTTCCGCTGGTTCTCTCTGACTCCCTCCAATCTTTCTCAGACCTCCATGCCACATCTCCCAGTCACCCAACCCAATCAAGCAGGCACAGGTCCCCCCGTGACCTGGCCCCGATCATCAGGGTCCTCACCAAACCTGCACTGGCCACCTGCCGTGGGTCTGTGAACTAGACACGTGCACCTAAACGCCTAGTTTTATGGGGCAGTATTGTGGGCTGTTATGAACACGGCGAGAAGCGTGCGGGGCAGTTAAGTCTGCTTCAAAGGCCTTGTTCAATTTATGTAATGCGAGAGGCTGTTTGTAATCTATCAATGTCAAAGGGACACGATTTCAAAACAGACTTTGCAAATGTGTCATGTTGGTCGTGTTGACCCTTGATGCAACACATGCCGTTTAATCAGTAACGGCACTGTGAGATTTAACACCGATAATGCCTACACACATACATAAACAAACACACAGATGGACAGTCACACAGACATGTAACTGCACGGATCGACCCAAAGACAGTGGGGCCCAGGGGTTAACCTGCAGGTCAGGCAGTGCGGGGTGGTTTTTAGGAGTAAAATGCGGCTAGTCGGTGGGTTGGGCCTCAATAATTTTACCTATTCAAGTTATATGTATCAGTTCTCTGTTTTTTGTGTAAGGATAACATGTTCTCCTTGTCTCTTCCCCACTCTGTCTCACATGCACGCAGGCAGCAGGCCTCCCACCCATGTAGCCTACTATCAATAATTTGTGTAGACATAAAAATAGCCACAAATCTCCTAACACTTGTCCTATTCTGATATAGCCTAGCCAAATGTTTATGTGAGATTATGTTTGGAAAAAAATAACTAACTTAAATATGGTAGGCTGTTTGTTTGTTTTTGGTCTTAATGCCCGATTGTGGAGAAAAATTATAAAACTTTTCATCTTCGTTTTTTGGTGCGTTCTGTATCAGCCAACTTATGATAATTGTGATTCTTCAATGATTCTTCGTGCCAAATGATGGTTTATTATGGCGGTTAATGATGACAGATAAAAAGTCCAGATGTTCTCAGGCTTTATCGATTCATGCGCCTGCATACTGTACGCTTATTGGGGGTGTGCTTGTGTGCGCTCTTGTTTGCGTGTGTCCATGTGTGAGTGGAGGAGCAAGATGGAGAGCAACAGATAAGTGTGTATGTATATAGCCTAAGTTTACACATGTTTAAAATGTTTAGTTGTTTGTTACCTCCACCGAGGTGGTTATGTGTTTGCCAGTGTTTGTCTGTCTGTTTATCTGTTTGTGTACAAAATAAACACATGAATTTAGATGAAATTTTAAGACAATGTTGGTATTAGGACAGGGAACAGATGATTACATTTTGGTGGTGATCCGGAACACCGTCTGGAATTTGTATTACGTCAGTGACCCCATATCGCCTTGGCAGAGGTCTGCGCTCTCCGAGTGCTTTTCTAGAATAAAACAATCTTTTTGGAACATTTTGCCATTCCGTGATTGATAACTAAGATTGAATAGAATCATGAGTAGGCTGGTCTATCCATCTTGTAAATATTTTGGACAACCAAACAGCAGTGTAAGGTGAATGAATTCCTCTCGTAAGTAGGCTTAGGTTACCATGTATTTTTTCTCTTGGCTATAGCAAATCACAAAGTAGACTCATTGGTTTCTTTTTTAGTTTCTCGCTCCATTTTACCGGGTCGAGTCAGTTGGGGTTAAAAATCAGTTCATCATTTTGTGGGTTGGGTGGAGCAGGTTGACTGTCGTGATGGTTCGGTTTGCTGCGGGTGTTAAGAATTCTTGACCTCATCACTATTACACACAGAAACCATACACTTGTGCACAGACATTCAAATACACACACACACACTTCACATAGACATACGTATGCATACACACAAACAATACTTACATTCACATACGGACACCTGCATACAGACCTATTTACAGAGGAGTGAAAGAGGCCTTAGTCACACCACTCAGATCTGACTTCATGAAATGGCTCCACCCATGTTGCCACAGACACGTAGATCAGGGCGTCATACACCACACATCACTCAAGGGTGGGGGGTGGGGGTTGCATGTTGACGGTAATATCAGTGCAGGGGAGGATTACTCAGGTCTCCCTGTTCTGGGAGGTATATAATCAGCTTTAGTGGAGGGGGCCAATCTCATGCCTCTGTCTCTCTATCTCTTTCTCTCTGTCTCTTTCTCTATCTCTATCTCTATCTCACTCTCTCTCTCTCTGTCTCTCTCCCTGACCATATGCTTTGCCAGCCGCCTTATTTAATTTTATTTATTTATTTTTAATCGCCAAATCATCTGATGCCACTGCTTTGAACCTTTGACAGGTCAAGCGGGGGTGGCAGCAAAGGTTTACCTTTTGCCCTGGGCCTCTTAGGGTCAGCCATTGGCAGCCCTATTGTATTTGGTTGTGACGCCATTTTGTACTCATTTGACCTATTCATACTACTGAGTTGCCTGCAGTGTCTAACTACACAAATGTAATTGGTTATCACTGCATGAAAAAAGGTGTATCGGGGAGTATGCAGACATAGTAAATTTCTATATATGGATCAATACCCAGACATATGCCGGACTGTATACATTCCTGTATGTAGTATGGACTTTGGTACATATATGGACACTATGTCTCCATTCTCCGGAATGCACCTTTTTTCTAAACAGTGTCATGTGCTCAGCAAGCCAAAAGTTTGATATAACCTGCAGTGTATAGTAATATAGTACTATAGTACTGTAGTTGATACTACAGTCACTTCAAAATGCATTTTTTCAAATCAGTTAACACACAGACATAAATAGATGCACTCTACTACTACCCAGAATTAAAAAAAAAAAAAAATCATTGATACAGATGTTCCTTTTTCATTGTATCTTGGATACTTTCACCATTACTTCATATGTTCTTGGCCTCTTTGACCCACTCTTACAAATATCAAACAGCAAAGGTAGTATCTTATGCACAATGAATGATTGTGGGTTGAAGAATTTTACACAGAGACACTGGAAATTCATACACATGTACGCATGAATATCATTTTAGATGTTAAACCTTTGAGACAGACACCTGCACTGTGTGTCCGACGGCGGCACCCATTCATCTCTGTCAGAAAAGTAAAGATAGTGAAATTACCCCAAAATAGCCTAGGGCTCAAAGAGTTAATAGAGGTTTGTCATTTGTTCAAGCTAGTAATCCAGTGGAGTTTGGAAACTTTCCATGAAAGCTGTGTCAAACGTTTTGAAAAAGGGTGTGAGAAATGTGTGAAACCAATGAAAATGTGTTAACACCAGTGCTTTAAGTGGAAAAAAAGTAAGTGCTGGTACTCCCTTTATTCGACTATTGCCAGGTAAATTAGGCGGTGGGTAACAGCAGATCATTAAGTGATAAAAAGTCCCGGTACGCTAGAGGCTAAAACTGAGAAGTGCCGGTACTGCGTACTGGAGCGTACCGGCCTGCTTAAAGCACTGGTTAACACAAACGGAAAGGATGTGTTTTGCTTGGTAAGCGAGCATGAAGATGGAGTGAATCCCAGTTTCATGAAATGCATCTTAGCAATCAAGAAAAACATAACATGAGGCCTGGCCAAACTTTTCTGTTTGCAAGCTGAGAAATCTAAGCTGCCAAGGGCCAGATTGAAGAACACTACATTTAACCAGTTTCAAGTGAAAGAGCAGCCGTGTTTTAGATCAGAAAAAACCCGCAGGCAATCTAATGCTACACTATTTATTGATACTATTGATAAACATGTCACACCAGTACTGAAACTATGATGTGTGATTGATATATAATATCTAATTGATATTTGTTATAATTGATTGTTACATCGGGCCATCTTAAAGTTTATTTCATGAGTTCATGCGTGCGTCGCATGAAAGAGAGTGGAGGGCCGCAATTGGCCCCCGGGCCATACTGCTCTACGTAAAGGCTTACAGTGGATTCTTCAGTAGGTAATATAGAGTGGTTTACTTTTAAACTAAGATGACATTTCAGAGAGTGAGTGGCAGCTCTGCTAGCAATGTCAGACTGATGAGGAAGTCCTGCTCTATCCCACAAGTCCACTGGCTCATTACCCCTTGCACCAACACTACTGTTCTAACCCATCAGCTCGGCTTCATCTACTATGACAAAATGCAGGCTTTTAAAGAATTTGCCTTGAGGTGTGTGCGTGTGTGTGTGTGTGTGTATGTGTGTGTGTGTGTGTGTGTGCAACGCAATGTGGACAGGATAGGACAAGATGTTAAAAACAGCTATATCAAATGAGCTCGTTACCAAACAATGGCCCAGTGGAGCGCAGCCATTTTCCAGATTGTGCTTTCGGCCACAGCCGGTTGCGTGTGTGTTTGTGTTGGTGTGTGTGTGTGTGTGTGTGTGCGTGTGTGTGTGTTTGTGTTGGTGTGTGTGTGTGTGTGTGCATGTGTGTTTGTGTGTGTGTGTGTTTGTGTTGGTGTGTGTGTGTGTTTGTCTGTGTGTGTGTGTGTGTTTGTGTTGGTGTGTGTGTGTGTGTGTGTGTGTTTGTCTGTGTGTGAGGGCCATTTCCCCCGTCACGGTGGAAGGCTCTATTTTGGCGTGTCATATGTGCTGGCCCTTTTGTAAGTCCTAATTTTGTGCATGCCATTAGCTAACTCCCCATGTAGGGAACAGATTGTGTGTGACACGTTGATCTCCATTTGGACACTCTCTCTCACTCTACCCCTCCCTTCCTGTATCCACCTCTCTGTCTCTCTCTCCCTCTCTCTCTCTTTCCTTCACCATCTCCCCCACCATCACCCCCCCTTCACTATCTCTCCCACCATTTCTCTCACCAACCCCCCAAATGCCCCTCTCTCTCTATGTCCTTCACTCACAGTCTGTCTCTCTCTCCCTCCTCATACCTCTGTGTCTCTCTCTCTCTCCCACTCCCTGTGTGGCAGACTGGGTCTCAGGTTGCTTATTTGTGTGCTGTAATTTGCCATAGACTAGAGACAGGTGCAGCTGCTGCCATTCCCCCTGCTAACAAGACATTTCATCATGGTTAGCGTGCCTTGATTATCTTTTGTCGTTACCTCAGTATCACAGGGAGCCGCAGGACGATCCTAAAAATACCCTCATTAATAATTCTCAGACAACATCCCACACGCCACAGATAGGTGTGCTTGCCAAAGGTGAACTGTGCCAACACACTTCGTGCCTGTGGTTTCCTTTCATCGATACACACCTTCCCATACTCTTGTGTTACAGTAATATCCTCAGGTTTTAGCTAATGAACAGTTAATAGTTAATGAAGCTTTCAAGGAAAAATCTGGAGTGAATCGATCCACAGCCCTGCTGTTTAAGGTCACCGAGTGCTGTCAGGTCCAAAAAATAACAAGAAAATTTGATACAGCGACCAAATAGTGACCAAATAGTGAACCGGCAGCTAAAATGAACTGAATGGGGCACAGAAACTCACCTTCAGTTTCATTTTCCTATGCCCCATTCAGTTAATGTTAACTGCCGGTGTGCCATTGGTCTATGTTGTATCAAATGTTCTTATTCTTTAGCATTAGGTAGCATTCAGTGATCCCAAACAACTAGCTATGGATTGAATTACTTCGGATTTCTCCTTTAACACATTCTATGTTACATTCATCATTTCATGCATGTGAAAATTGTAGGATGTTTATTGTTGTTCATTTCCAACTGTTGTTACCAAGTGAGACCTGTCATTCAACTCAAGAGTAGCCTTAGTCGTAAGACTTCTGGAAGAAGGAACAATACTAATACTAACTCTAGGTTTCTCAGTGGGTTGACTAAAAGACTGAAAGACTGAAAGACTGAAAGACTGAAAGATGCTCTATTCTCTCCTCTGTCCTGCTCAGGGCCTACGGCTGCCTACTAACAAGGCAGACAGATGATTGGGATCAGCCAGGCATGGCTATAGAGAAACATGCGCACACACACACACACACACACACACACACACACACACACTCACATCACACGCTTACACATGCACACACACACACGCGCACACACACACACACACACACACTTAAATGCTCATCTCAACACCCACTCAGTCAGAACCAGCATCACCTTGTTGTCTATCTCCATCAGCACCTCACAAAATGCAAGCACGCAAGCCCAATCACACGCAAGCCCAAGCACACACACACACACACACACACACACACACACACACACACACATACACACACACACACACACACATACACATACACATACACATACACATACACATACACATACATACACATACGCATGCACGTGTGTGTGTGTATGTGTGTGTGTGTGTGTGTGTGTGTGTGTGTGTGTGTGTGGGTGTGTGTGTGGGTGTGCGTGTGGGTGGGTGGGTGGATGGGAGGATGTCATGCTTAGCCATCACACACTTGTTGAGCAAAAGATCAAAGGATCAGGTGATTTTACTGTCAGCTGAATGCACCTTCTGGGCATAGACACAGCTATAAAGCTGACTGTTAGTGGTTCCCAGAAAGCAAAATATCAGGGAGAGGGAGTAGGAGAGAAGACAGAAGGGTGGATTACAAATGGGTATTCTGATCTAATGCTTACAAAGGTTGTCTCTCTCTCTCTCTGTCTACTCTTTTTTCTGTCTGTCTTTCTATCTTTCTTTCTTTCTCACCCCCATTTGTCTTTTAATGACTCTGGTGGTTTGTAGTGCTTTCACAGAATTGCTCTGTGTGTGTGTGTGTGTGTGCGTGTGTGTATGTGTGTGTGTGTGTTGAAGCTGGGATCACTCTTGCCTGGCACTGAGGGCTCTCCCATCCCACTCGCTCTCTCTTTTTCTCTCTGTCTCTGGGCTCCTGGTCTCCTTCTCTTTCCCTGGCAGTCTCCCAAACCCTAGCAAATGGATTACCACATGATTTAACCCAATCGATTGATTCCAAATGGCCTCCAAATGTCTGAAATTAGATTCCGAAGTGAAATAAAGTATTTCATCCCCCCCTTTCCCCCCAACCACCACCACCACCACAACCCCTGCCCTTCCTCCCACCTCCAATGCCCCCTACCTACCCCCATTCGCTTTGACTAGGCTTGAGCCACTCTCCTGTCTTGTTGTCCTGTTTAGAATGCTTTTTTTCCCCCCTCCTGCGCGGTTCCATTGAAGCCGGCGATCATCATTTCACCACCCGGCAGCCCGGGGCAAATGATTGCGCGCACAGACACAGCTTCTGGACACTTGCTTGTGTTGGCTCCAGCGTCAGCAGCAAAACATTCGCATCTAAAGAGAAAAGAAAAAAATCCTCTCCCCTAGCGCCCCCCACCACCACCACCAATACCAATACATTGAAGCATCTCTGGGCATTCACTCCCATTCAAGCAAAGCCAGTCTACAAGGTGTAAAAGGCTGGCCATTCAATACCAGTAAACTAAAGATACTGCCTACAATACTCAGTGTGACCTGGTGAAACATAATGGCAAAACTGCTTTGCTATTTCAAGTACACTGTAGATGTGACATGTGTTTTTGGTCAACAAACCACCAAGGACATTAAAAGGGCCGAATAAAGAGAGTTTATGCCAGTAGCCTGGAGGGTGCCTGAAAGCGAGAGGAGGCTAGGGAGTTGGTGGGAGTGGATGGGTGAGGGGTGTGTGTGTGTGTGTGTGTGTGTGTGTGTGTGTGTGTGTGTGTGTGTGTGTGTGTGTGTGTGTGGTGTGGTGGGTGGGGGTGGGGCTCGAGGTTGAAAGGGTTCCAGATTGGATCCTGGATCAGATGAGAGTAATCTGGACAGAGATTGTAGCAGGGCAGTGCTCTCACTCTCACTTCCACTTCACTCTGTGCCAGGCAGCTGGACTGCACAGATCATGCGGAGGGAGGCATGTGTGTGTGTATGTGTTTGTCTGTGTGTGTGTGTGTGTGTGTGCATGAGACTGTGAATGTGCGATGTGTATGACAGGGTTTTGCTGATGAAGACCAGAGACTTTCAGAATTATCTCTGTATGAGAACTGACTCATATACACAGACACGGACATGAATACCAACACACACATACACACACACACACACACACACACTGATGTTCATATTTAGGCCTCTTGTCAGTCCTGCCTGGGGATGTCTGGACTATGAACCTTTCCTCTCCCGGACTCGTCTGGTGTCCAGCCCGGCATTCCGTCTTCCTCCTTTAACCCTCGGAGCACCACTGCTCCTGCCACCGCCGTCGCTGAATGGCTTCTGATTAACGACCCTCTGATTGTACCAGCCAATCACCGGCTAAATATAGCTGTCAACGCCGTCCCCTAACCTTCATTTATCGTTCAAAGTGTTGAGCGGGTTCCCATGGCAACATGCTTCCAACGGGCACTGCGAAGGCAGATTGCGGAGCACGCGTCTTTCTCTTTTTTTTCATCTAGGCTCAGAGAAAATGGCTGCTCGCTGGCGATATGGCAAGTCTTTTTCCGCGTAGGTTGGAATGGCAGACTTCACTTGTGTGATTGAATGATGTCAAGAGAAAGAAAGAGAGAAAGAGAAATGTAGAAAGAGAAAGAGAGAGAAAGGTGAAAAGAAAGATAAAAAAAAAAAAAATGGAACTGTGGGTACGGTCACCTCGGATCAAGCCATCAGGTCTTTCCAAACCATTCTATAGACTAAAGCACAGAGACAGAGATGAAGAGATAGAGAGATGAGTACGTAGGTAAATAAAGAGATAGAGAGAGAGAGGGAGGGAAGGATGGGGGGATGGAGAAAGATGGAGAGAGAAAGGACAGAATAGGTATAACATTGGAAAGGCCAAGGATAATGTGGGCGTGACTGAAAGCTAACATCACTCAGTCTACATAAACACTGTTAGTATTACATGTTAACACATAGCCTTAATTTTCAACTGCACAGTCATCACATGATACATTACATTGAGATTCTCAAGGCCAATTCTCCAATACTACAATTCTGAGAATGCTGAACATTGGTATTGACAGCACATTTGTTTTGATGGTGAATTACAAAACACGAGGTCCAAAAATATATAATACACAAATATGCCTGTCTCTGGCACTATTTTCATACCAAAAAAACTTGGCCTTCAATGAAGAAGACTGAGGATGAAAAATGCAAATGAGGTGGTTTAAAAGCCTGCTGACACCATCGCCTAGCTCTAACTGGATGCTTTTTCCCCTGCCGAGCCTGTTCTAGTATTCTCCGTTTGCGTACGCCTCCTTTTTTCGAAACATTCCTATTTTTGTTTCAGCTGGGCCAACTTGTGTGCTTGTCTGTGAGTGTGCATGTGTGTGTGTGTGTGTGTGTGTGTGCCTGT
This sequence comes from Tenualosa ilisha, assembly GCA_015244755.2. Lineage (NCBI taxonomy): Eukaryota > Metazoa > Chordata > Actinopteri > Clupeiformes > Clupeidae > Tenualosa > Tenualosa ilisha. The sequence continues at coordinate 478,643 of PYXC01001262.1, forward strand.
GCGTGTCTGTACGTCAGTGTGCGTATGTGTCCTGTCATTTTTGCAGCATGACATCAAGCAGCAGGCAACACATAACAGGAGTGAGACAGCAGCAAAAAAATAGTAAAATTGAGAAGGAAAAAGGAAAACTAACCTAAACCGCTCGAAAAAAAAAAATTCCATTTCCTTCACAAACTGAGTGTGAAGGACACAAAACAGGCATTCTGACATTTGAGCGCAGATTTTATACTCTCTCCCGCTGACTTTCTGAATGAGAGAAAGGACTGAGGTGAAATACTAACTACCGTGTTCACCGATGAAATGTATAGGTGTTGGGGGGACCTTGAGGGATTCACTGGTCTTGCAACATCTCTTGAGTGTTTGAGGGATTCACCCTTGTTGAACTGAGTAGCAATAATAGACCTGCCAAGTGTTTACCAGGGTCTAAAACATCATTACAAACTCAGAAAATCAGACCAAAACCAGTTAGGGGCTCTTATTACAATCAATAGAGCTCTAGTCTAGCCCCCTTTTTCCCACACACACTCATACACACACCACCGACACACACACCACCCTCCTTCATTCTATCTCTCTCTTTCTTTCTTTTTTTCTTTCTATCTCTCTCTTTATTTCTTTATCTCTCTCCTTCTCTCTCTCTCTCTCTCTCTCACACACACACACAGACACTCTTTCTCCTGCAGCTCAGGAGAGGCAGGAGCGTTGCCATGGTGACGCGGGGCGGCCGTGTACTGCGGCACTAGCGGGATGGCCCTGCTTGCGCTTGCTTGTTCGCTCGCTCACTCGTCGCTCACTCGCTGTAGGGGCTGCACGTTTCTAGTGTCTCCAGAAATGAGGTCAAGATGTTCTCGCATCGTAGTGGAGGGGAGTATGCGTGCACGCGCATGTGTGTGTGTGTTTGTGTGTGTGTGTATGTGTGTGTGTGTGTGTGTGTGTGTGTGTGACGGTGGATGGGAAGCAAGGAAAGGGAGGAGTGCGGTATTTCATTTTTGATTTCCTCCCTGCTGATCACAACACGAAAACACAGAAATATAAACAAACAAACAAAAACAAACAAACAAATATAAAAAGAGAGTGTGTGTGTTGGGGGGGGGTGTCGAGACTACTACAACAGAATATACGATAATAGCACGTGCAAAGATCATTGAATACTGATGAAGACAGAGCAACATAATACATCACAGTAAATAACGTGAATAGTTCTGCCTAAGTGGGAGTGTCGTAACCTCACAATGTAAACTTTTCAAAGATCTTCTGTATCAGCGTGTGAGGGTTCGACTCTGGTCAGCATAAAGGGTGCGAAAATAGAACATGGAACATAATGAACGTTTGTGCCTCTCACTCCACTTTTACCCTGTCTGGTACATGTGAGAGGCTTCACTTTGCCTTTGTGTGCTGTTGTGTGCTATCACAATATGTTATTTTTTTGCTCCTCTTGTTCCTAAGCAATAGACGCAGAATAGTAACTGATAGCTGTGTAATTGTTCTTCTATTAATATCCCATAGGCAATGCTATCTGTTTCCTATTATGTTATGTACATTATATGTGATATATTCAAAATCTCTTTCTCTCTATCTCTCTCTCTCTCTCACTCTCTCTCTCTCTCTCTCTCTCTCTCTCTGTCTCGTTCTCAGTGTGATAATGCGAAGGGATTGCGGGCCTTTTTTGATGCCATTTGCTATGGGCCCAAGCACCTGATGATCTTCGGAGGTGTGTGCCCGTCGGTGACATCCATCATCGCCGAGTCCCTGGAGGGCTGGAACCTGGTGCAGGTAAGGCCCCCATTGCCACTTGTCAGTCTTGTGGGAGTTGGCCAAGTCGAATGAGAGTGCTGGAGTGAGTGACATCTACCCAGAGGAGATGTGTGTGTGTGTGTGTGTGCAGTATGTGTGTGTGTGTGTGTGTTTGCTCTTGTGTATAGCCTAATGGTGTCGTTGAAGCACCTCCCAAGGATGGTGAGATAAAATAAAGCACCAACATACTGAAATCTTTGTTGCCAATCTTGTAACCGTATGTGTGTGTGTGTGTGTGTGTGTGTGTGTGTGTGTGTGTGTGTGACTTTTGAACCTTTAAAGATGCCCTACCCACCCACTATTTGTACAAAGTGCTTCTCTCTTCTCCTTCCCTGTTCTGTCATTCGGCTGCTGGGTGTGTATGAGATCATGTGAGACTGCTGTCTCCGCCCCAGGGCCGAGGGCAGGGCTTGTGTACTGTATGTGTGTATGTGTGTGAGTGTGTTATGTGACACGGTCACAGCCCTAATCATTTCTGACCGAAGCCGCCACAGACAGAAAGGGTATGTCAGCAGGACGGGCGGGGAGCTGTGAACGAATTTTCTCCCTGGGGGCAAGAAGCCTGTCTGTGTGTTTGTGTTTATATGTGTGTGTGTGTGTGTGTATTTATGTGTGTGTGTGTGTGTGTGTGTGTGTGTGGGTTTATGTATCCAGAGAGTTGAGGAGAGAGAGAGAGAGGTAAAAGTGTGTGCATGTGTGTATGAGTATTTCTCTGTGAATATGTGTTAGTATCCGTGTGTCTCTGTGAGATAGAGGGAGCATCCGTTTCACCAAACAGCTTGCCCTCAGGGAGTATTTTCTGAAAGAAAGTGCCACAACCTCTTACTCCAGTCCAGCCATCTAACCAGATGTAAATCGCATGGGCACAGACCCTTATTCACAGAAACTCAATGTCTAGGTCTGATTTTAGTTACTTCAGCACAACTCTTCATTTCACCTGAGCTGCAAACAGTATGTTTACACTTCAAATAAAAATCTATGAGATCCTGAATTGATATGATACCAAATATTGCCCTCCTGGAACAAACAATCCCACAATGCCCTGCTGAGAGAAAAAGGAAATGTACGTCTGGAAAAAGGCCCTGGGCCTGTTTTGTACAGCATCTATTGTTTTAATACATCGCAGTGGGACGTGAATAGTTCCAGTCTGCATAAGAAGGAGTGTCAAATAATAATCACAATATAAACTTTTCAATGATCTTCTGTATCAGCGTATGAGGGCTCAACTCCGGTCTGCGCAACGGGGGATCTTGCCCCCTCTTCCCTTGCAAAAATAGAACGGAACGAATGGAGCGGAACGAACTTAACGAACGTTTGTGCCTCTTGTTCCGCTTTTACTCTCTCTGATCATACTAGTCCAGCGATGAGTCAGAACAATTAGAGACCTTTAACTCTACTGTGCATACAAGAGCAGTGGATCTCCACACATTAGAGAATTACCAAGTTTATTATATTCTTCTTACTATTAGAGCTAGCAGACAACAGAGCAGGGCAGGTATTTGTTTAGGCCACTAAGCTTCTGATAAGGAATCTTCTATAGCCTGCTTTATGTCCAGTAGCTAATAGCAGAACATAACAGTCCTCACTTTTGCAATGTGTGTCGCTGATTTGTAGGCGTGGTGTGCTTTCTCTGAGACTATTAAGTTGGCACATTTGCTTTGTCAGTGTGTGTGCCATTTCTTGCGATCACACTCAAGGTAAGAGTAAAGGAGAGGAATTAACCTGGGTTGGATTATTGGCATGCAGTGCTAATTGTTAGTCTCTTGTTGTTTACACTCTGGTTTACACTGCTGTGTGTGTGTGTGTATGCGCGCGTGTGTGTGTGTGAGTGTGGGTCTGTTTATATGTGTGTGCGTGTGTGTGTGTGTGTGGCGCGGTGTGTGTGTGTAGTGTGGGTCTGTTTATATGTGTGTGTGCGTGTGTGTGTGTGTGTGTGTGTGTGATGCGTTGATGGAGATGGAGGACATGGTGGTAGTGGTGCTGGTGGAGAGGGGTGGGTGGGTTTGAAGGGGGGTTCCTTATGTGTGGATAAATCTGCTATTAACCTCAGCTGAGGAGGTGTCTTATTAGCCTGCTGTAAGCCAAGGGGATCCTCCAGCAGTGTGTGAGCCGTTCCCCTTCCCACTGACGGGAAATCATATTATCCTGTCACCATTGAGCAAATGAGGGGAATCTCTTTACATTCACTGATTTCTTTTTTTTTATTTAAATCATTAAAAGGCTTTTTCGTTTTGTGTAACCCTGAGAAAAATGCTTAAAGGTATGGATAAATGTCAAACTGCATAACTGCTTTGATAGATGGGGATAATTATGTTTCACAGAAGCCCTCAACACAGTCCCTCAAGACTACGGTCATATGCTGAAAAACAATACGATCAGGTTCATACACCCAACCCCACTCCAACCCACCCCCCAAATTGGACTTTTCTATCTTTCTCTTAAGATATGTCCACAAAATTACCCACATTCTTTAAACTTGTCATTCCTTTTCCCCAGAGGTATATCACAGAACCTTCTAGCATCTGAAAGACCTGAACCTGGGGTACAATGACTTCCTGACATACTGTGGCAATGAGTTCTATTTTGACCTTTGTCAGTTTGTGCCATATTGCACAATAAAGGGACATTTGTGGTGGTCAGATAATAATTTTTTCCCCCTTGCACCCTCTTGCCAAAAGATTAAATAAAACCTGTGTATAAAAATAGCACAGGCCATAAAACGATTCAGAGGCAGGGTCATGACTTGAGTGGCTCCTCCTGAATGGAATGTCTCACCAAATGTGTTGATTATGGACTGCTGAGATTGCCTGGTGAATCTCAGGCCCCAAGGGACACACAGAGACCCAATAAGACCTAAAAGCTAACCCTGTCTGCACACTGATAGTTCATATTACTTGCATCTAAGAATTCACATGAATTATACTGTATACTCGTTGGATAATGCATTACAGCTTAGTCTAGCAACATGTCCCATGTGAGAGACATAGAAACCTTACTTCCCTTAGTTCTTGCGTGTAAAATGCACATCTAAATATATCAACAGGATGAGGGTCACCATGATAGAGCATTTGTATCGTCCTGTCGCTGCAGTGTTAATGGAGGTGTTTTTGGTTGTCATGGTTGTGAGCCTTGACGTGCAAACATCTCCACCGAGTGCAGATGTAGAATCCTTAACTAGCTCCTGAAGTGTGTCGGGCAATCATATTTCAATCTGAAATATCTAGAGCCTTTTACTCTAGAGCCTAGAGCCTTTTACTCATACCTGGGGACCTGCAAGTTGAAGTGGTCAAGTAATCCCTGTCCATGGAGATGCATGAAATAATCAGGCATGAATGGGGCGTCTATCTTCATTAAATAGTCCACAGCTCAGATCAGTGTTGGAGACACAGGATGCATATTTAATTAGTTTATAAAGACAATGGCAGGGTGGGGTGGGGGTGGGGGGCATATGCCAATTGTTTGTTTACACTGTGACAATTGAGATGTGTTAAGGTTAAATGCTAATTGATGTAAATGGAAGTATGTTTGTGTCGTGCTTGTCTACTTCATTTAAGACACCCAGCATACACTTCTCGTGATTAAGGTCAACCTTAAATCTGCCCTGTGATGTTTTTTTGGCCAAAACATTTAAAAATGACCTGGAAAGTAATTCAAGACAACTCAAAACCAAAACACCACAAGCTGTAGTGTTATGTGTATTCGGCAGTCTCTTGCCTTGCGTGTGTGTGTGTGGTTGGTGCTGGTTGAGTATGCTAATCAGGAAGAGCTTGACAGGCAATCAGGTTGGGGTTATCCCCAGACATACTGGCCTGCCCTCAGAGTCACCCTGATCCTTCACCCAGGCAGTGCACCTGATCTCATGTAGCCTTCCTACCAAATCAGGCATCAGTGACTCAGTCAATCAATCTGTCGGTCTGTTTGTCCATCTGTCCATAACTCACCCATTCAACTCTCTCTCTCTCTGTGTCTCTCTTCCTCTCAATCTCTCCCTTTATCTCGCATAGCTATCTCTGACCATGATAGTCCATTACTCCACTGAGTTTTATGAAGTCACAAGGGCCAAGCCAGACAGTTACATTCAAACCTCTCTGGGCTTCCAGAGAGTTCCGTGACCATATGAATTGAGCATCTTTCTCCTCATAGTGAAATCCAATCAGTATCCTCACATCCTCTGTCATTCACCACCCCGCCTCCCTCCCCTCTCACCCCCAGTCTCTCTCAATGATGGAGCCACAGAGGAAGCAAAGGAGCTTTTCCTTGAAAGAAACTCAAGACTTGTCAATGACGCACCGTGCATCAGGAGCGCTGGCTCTCGGTCGTACGGGGAAGCAATTCAGCAAGCTCTCAGAGTGGAAACAATCCCTTCAGTGGGCCAAGAGAACAACCGGAGAACAACAGGTACTTCTCTGTGCTCAAGGAGGATGGCACGCTGACCAAAATGGGATAGAAAGGGCAGAAAGAGCCTGCTGAAGTGGAGAACAAAATAAAAGCCCCCTTATACGGGGCTCTTATTTCATTTCTTTTTCTGTTCCACTCAAGACGAAAAAGCTTCTTTCATTTCGAGATGGAGATGAGATGGGAACGGTCGGTAGCTGTAGGTGCACAAGTGCAAACACAGAAGTGTAGTACACGCACCGGATCACTCATTCACAAACAAAAAACAAACACACACACACACACACACACACACACAGAGTCTCTCATCGATGAGTAGCATGAGTGACGAGAGCATCTGCAATTCCTCCTGCTAGCATGGCCTGCATTAGGCACCGTCGTTGCCACGAGCAACCGAGAGAGCCTCCTTTGATGGCTCACTATGCCACCAAGAGTGGCGAGCCCTTCTCTGCTAATTGCCAACCTCCTGATAGAGACCAAGTCTATATACAATGGCCATAGGCATAACAGATTCCTGCAATCTGTCCCCACAAAGCTCCAGTCTCACAGCCACAGACGTGGTTTAAGTGCTGTAATTGGGGGTATGCATTATTGCATGCACTTAGGCGTAATCCAATTGCGCGTAATCGCGTCCGGCAATTTTCAAGTGGAAGGGCGGCCATTTTGTTGATGTGATGGAAAACAATCTGGCGATGAGACTGGGGGGGTGGGGATGGGGATGGGGGTTGTCATGTTGTGCGGCACAGCGCAGTGAACGTGTCACCGCGCCGGCTCAGATTAAACATGCCGAATGAGTTACGAGCGGCCGCTCGTGATCCGGCACAAGATCCGAAGAGGGGCTTTCTTTTTTTCTTCTTCTTTTCTTTTTTTGTCTTTCTTTTTCTCTCCTCTTTTCCAACAGCACAGAACGCTTCCACTGCCCCGGAGGTCAAGATGTTCATCAGGTAGATGTCAGGGCAGTCTCATCCTCAGACGGGGATAGTGTGTGTGTCTGTGTGTGTGTGTGTGTGTGGTGTGTGTGTGTGTGTGTGTGTGTGTGTGTGTGTGTGTGTGTGACTCCAGGTTCTCATTGCAGCTGAGGAGAATAAGCAGCTCCTGTTGTCATCCCATTACTCACCAGACTGGCTCTCCACACACTGATTAGTTCTCTTAGGTGGGCTAGTGCTGGGGCCTGGGCTATTGGTATTGGTATTGCTGCTGCTGCTGCTGTTGTTGATGCCACTGTTGTCGTTGTTGTTGTTGTTGTTGCTGCCTCTTGGTTGGATTGAAACTTTGCCGCCCTGCTGGTCCCTCTGCAGATGAGATTGCCTTCTGCAAACAGACACACACACACACACACCACACACACACACACACACACACACACACACACACACACACACACAATCAGACAAAAACATGCCATGTTTGCTCTCACACATGTATAGACACAGACACAAGCACACACTCACTCACCCTCCCACACATGCACTCACACACACATGCACAGAAACCCAGGCACACATACACAAAAACTGAAAGCTTTGCAACCCTTTGCTTCCCTATTGCTCTCTCTCTTTCTTTCTCTCTCTCTCTCTCTCTCTCTCTCACACACACACACACACACACTCAGAGAGAGAGAGAGAGAGAGAAAGAGTAGGATTGTGTTATTTTCTTGGAGCCAGGCCGTAGTGGGATCTGTGTGTGTGTGGGATGCCCAAGGGAAGTGAGCTGGGCTTGGGAAGGTCTAATAGGGTTCTCCCTCTGCCATGGCAAAGATCCAGGTGGGCTTTTTGCTTTGCCTGTCTTTCTCTGGCAAGATGTGCTAAGCTCCTTCCAGGCTCTGCTCTGGCATAGACCACCAGAAGTGAGCTGCTGTTTGTGTGAAAAGGCAAGCTGTGTGTGTGTGTGTGTGTGTGTGTGTGTGTGTGTGTGTATTACTCTAGGCATATTTAAGCAGACTCTGTGTTTCCGCACGTCAGCTGCTAGAGTGAGAAACACACACACACACACACACACACACACTCACACACAAATTGGAGGCCAGTGAACCATACTGTTCAAGAGCATGTTAATTTGTCTCGGGAGGCTTTATTTTTTCAGTGAGTTGTGAAGGTTTTCTCTTCACAGAAAAAAACGAAATATCTTCTGAATTCTTCTGAATCTCCTTCAACTTTGTTTTTCGCCCGCTGCTTCTCTGCTCCCATCAAATGCAGGTTGAGCACGGTGCTGAGGAGGGGCTTAAATAGTGCCAGCATGCGAGCAGTTGGCGCATATGGGCCATGACTGCAGGTATTTTTCAGCATGGCTCAGCATCAGGGAAACATAGTAATGAGAGAGCAATCCAGACTTTGGTGAACACACACACACACACACACACTCTCTCACACACACTCTCACACACACACACACACATACTCACGCACACACTCATACTCACACACACACTTACTGTATACTCTACAGATACACACAGTCATGTTCACATATATACACACATACACACTCATACTCACACACACATGCAAACACACATACACACACACACACACACAGACACACACATACACATTCATACTCACACACACATGCACACACACAAGCGTCATGCCTCTGGAGTAGCAGAGTGATCAGTTTGTAGGCACCATCTGCCTTTGGATTTATGTAAGGACTGATCCACTACCAGCAGC
>PYXC01001262.1:492500-512500 GCA_015244755.2 Tenualosa ilisha
CATGCGGGGTCTCATGGGCTTTGTTGTCACGGCGGCGGAGTCTGTCTTCTTCTCTTCTTTATTTTCAATTTTTTTTTTTTTTTTTTTAGACGTGTTTGGATTTCGCTTTGATATTCCTTATTTAGGTCACATGTGCCGCACCACTTTGAAGAGCTGGAGTCCATGAATGATTTACCACTGGAAAAGAGAGGAGCTTTGAACAAGAAAATCCAGTGATGAATAGAATTCATAATTAATTCCTATCCAAAATTAATTTGGTTTAATTAAACAAAATCTGATGCGTTTAAAGGTTCTGTCAGGGGGTTGTTGTGGGTTTGTTTGTTTTTTGCCTTGTTCCATGCCAGGGATGTATCCTCCGGCTGTGGCTGTTCGCAGGTTTGCTGAAAAGCAGCTGCAAACCCGAGTGTGTGATGTTTGCTTCCAAATGTGTGTGTGTGTGTGTGTGTGTGTGTGTGTGTGTGTGTGTGTGTGTGTGTGTGTGTGCACGTGTATGCTTAATAAAAAAGAACAAATAGAGGGCCTTGATTATTCCAGGAATTGCAGGTTGCAAAAAAAGGCTGGGATGTTGGTCTCCAGTTGTGTATCTGTGTGTGTGTGTGTGTGTGAGAGAGAGAGAAAGAAAGAGAGGAGAAGAAGGAAGAGAAAGAGCCTTGTGTATGCCAATTGTTTTATGCTGAGGCTAATTCACAAGACCTGACATAGACTAATCACTCAATTGATTATCACTCAGATTTCAATTTCAAGGCTTTCTGTTGTCAGTGATAGGCTAGCTGTCTCATTTATTAATTCTGCACTTAAAAAAGAATGCTTTATCTTGACACCCACCTCATCATATAAAGGAGAAGAATGTTCCCTCTACCCTACCACAAGGAGCAGTTAAGGAAGCTGCTTTTCCAAACATAGTCCACACAGTCACACAGCCTTCCACACAAGATTTGATCTTAACTCATGTGAGATCTATGGTGAACACCTATGGTGTTGACTAATACTAGGTTAGATTATGTTAGGATTATGTACAGGATGCTACAGGTGTGGAATATCTATGGAATAGGCCAACATAGTTAGCACTATCACTGATATGTTCAAGGATAAAAGGATATTTTATTGTCACACGCATAGAGATGGTGGATGTAAGATATGCAGTGAAATTGCTTCTGTGTATCAGCCTATGCTGTGCATTACTTGGAATCATAGAAGATGTGTGGTTTGTTTGACTATCACATCACAGGCAGTTAAAATGTTCCCGTAGTCTTTTCCCATCACCAGTCCAGGTTGCTTGGACAGCCTGCGGGGAGTCGGCCTCTCCGCCCCTGAGCCAGCGGTCCAGTGAGAGAGCAGTCAGTCAGGACCGCAGGGTCCTTCAGCCCTGGACCAAGGACCGTAAGCCTGCGAATGACCAATCATAGATGGCCTGAAGCCTGCCTGTGGCGTACATGAACATGAAAGGACCTCCATGCTCCATGGGCCTGCCAAGATATGCTGTGTCTCTGAGAGAGGAAAGAGAGAGAGAGAGAGAGAAATGGATGGAACAGTGAAGGAGTAAGAACAAGAAGGAAGGAATACAGAGAAAGAGGGAGAGTGGTGAAAGAAACAGCATGGGAGAGCCGATATTAGAGAGATGGAAAGTAATGTATATTCAGGTAGAAAGGTACAGCACGAGAATGGCAGTAATACAGGAACAATCACGGGGAGAGCGTGGGAGTGGATTACACAGAGAGAGAGTCAGAAAGAGGGAGAGAGAGGGAGAGAGAGAGAAGGGGGGAGTAGGGGTGGTAAGTAGTCACACCCCTCTCCACACACACACACACAAATACACGCACACAAAACAGCACCTAGAGCAAGTCTGAAAGAGATCAGTGTTTCCACAACACATTAGCAATCTGCTGTTGTTTTCGAGCAGGCACATTAGCGGGCCACACTGTCACTGCGCGATGGCAGGCATGCGATTAATTCCACGCCGCAGTGCAAATTAGGGCCCTCTTTGTGCACACGGCGACGACACACCACCACCTCAATGAAGGCACTTTTTTTTTTCCAGGTGAGAATAACAACAATACCTCAAACGTCATTATAAATAGCACTGTCTCTGCATTGGAGCTTAACAGCGCTAACAGCGTCAAGCTCCATTGGTTGACGCCTTTGCCATGCTCCCACAAAAGTGAACAGTTAGTGCTGTGTCAGATATTACAGAGGAATGTTCTGGAAGGGTATGTGGGGAAACCACAGCAGGTTGGTTGCCGGTTAGGCCAGACATCGTTAGCCTAATGCATCATCCACTTTCACATCGTTTCACTTCGTGCTTTGGTTCTGAACCCTAGGCAGTGAAGTGGCCATGCTGTTTTCTTTGTAAGATGGTCCGATTGTCAGTTGTGTTTTGCTTTATGGTTCTTGTAAAGGAGAGGGTTAGGGTTAGGTGTAAAAGGAAGCGTCTGAGTTATCCTTAGGGCTTCTACTGAAGGGTTAGGTTTAGGTTTATAGTTAGGGTACTGACTGAGAATAGGAGAGAGCATGAAGGTCTGACTTGTTTGAGCTCAGTGAACCGTATCAATTTATTTCACATAACATTAGTTCTTCATGAAATATTTATTGTGCAACATTAGTTATTATCTCTGCCCCCTCTCTCTCTCTTTCAAAGCCTAAACATAGAACTGTTACATATGTTTGTTAAATTACTCCTTTTGGAATTTCTCGAGGACATTAATGAGGCACTCTTCTGCACTGCTGAACTAGAAGCACTGTCCAGCTATCATGACACTGACTGTCCCTCTTCCAATGTTCATTTAACACAAATTAATAAATAAATGCAAGAAAATCTTTATCCTCATTTGCCATCGGTTGCATCACACAAAAAGTGCAGTGTTCTTAACAAATAAGTGCTCTGAACGATGGCCTCTGCAAGATCTCAGAGAAGCGATTCTCATGTATGTGGAATTGACCTAGGAGGGAACGGAGGGAGGAAGTGGGCATAGAATGAAGGCTCTATAACCAGCCATTTAAAAAAGGGCTTTTGCAGATCGAAACTGGAGATCAATAAAAGCCAGTTCAAATGTCCGACACACCTCACTAATAACAGGAACATGCACTCACTACTTTTCAGATAGACAGACTGAGAGTAAGTAGAAGAATCAGAAAAGGGAGAGAGAGAGAAAGAAAGAGAGGGAGAGAGAGAGAGAGAGAGAGAGAGAGGGCAAGAGTATAAATGGTATTATAACAAAATGAGGGCATTCCCCTGCACTCCTGCCTCCCCCTTCCCCCCACCACCTGGGAGTTTCCACTGGTCTCTTCACACACACACACACACACACACACACACACACACACACAGTAATTATCCTTAATATCCATATCTGAACATCGGAAGCTGATTCCTGCTCAGCACGCTTCCCTCTACTCCCCATCCCCCTCCTCCTCTTCCGCGTCCTTGGGGACACCCCCCGTCTGGATGCTCAGATATAGAGTGCCATAAATGTACGATCAGTACCCATGGCCCCGCTGGGGTCCGCTTCCACTGCATTATCTAAACACACACACACACACACACAACACACATGTACACACACACTCAAACACAGCCACACACTCACACACACACACACACACACAAACAGACACACACCACACAACACACAAACAAACACACACACACACACACACACACACACACACACACACACACACACACACACACACATACCTCTCATTCATAACTTTCCTTCTCCACTCCCTTATAATGTATTCTGTGACTCCTGCTGCAGGCTATTGAGCTCCATTATGCAGGGGATGTGAAAGCCTCCTTGAGGTCGACACCAAGCACCTCAGCAGAGCGAGTACAACATTTCTCTTTCCAACTCTCCTGCTTGTCCGGACCTCCTCCTTCTTGCTTCCTGTTTCTCTGCAGGCCCACAATTTGAAAGTCCCCATGTGTGCCGGTGACTGTCACAGATCACAGCAGGGGGATCCAAACTCTGTGGAGACACTCTCAGACATTCAAGGCTGTTGTGGCTCAGGGATTTAATGTTCTCTTAAATGTGTTCACATATGGCTAGGGCTTAAGGGTTTATTTTTTTTACCATACAGTTGTATTGCTTTGATGTTTGCCAATCTCGAATGCATTAGCAGAATTCGAATTAGCTACTGTAATCACACAGCTGGCAAAAGCCAAGCAAAGGTTATGCATGTTATTTCCCATAGGATTAGACATAAATACACTTGAGTAGTGTAGATTGATTATCGACTTTAATAAATACCAGTGTGTTTGGATAACACTGTTCTGCATTATAACACTAGAAAGCTACTGTACATTCTGTAGATAGTCATTCTCATGTATGTGAATAAATACATACTAGTTCACACACAAACACACAGTTATATGTATGTGTGCCTAAACTTTTTCTCTCTTTCTCTCTCTCCCTCTCTCTCACACACACACACACACACACAGACACATTTTTCCCACACAATTAGAGGAGGGCGGACAGCACGATGTGCAATGATGGAGCGTTTCTCTCTGTGGTTTCCATACCTCCACACCTTTCATTCTAAGTGCAGTCTGAGGGGCCTGGTTTCTGCAGATGCGATAATGGTCCATTTCTGCACCGCTAAAGCGCCATTAACTGGTCAATTTGGCCCACCTCTCCCTCCTGCATGACTGCTACTAATGACTTGTTTGCTTCCCTGCCACTTCTAGCTGTCTGCTCTACATTGCAGATATGGTGCTGTGAACAGAAAAATCAATAGAACAAATAAATAAAGAAATAGACAAATAATAACAATAGTTGTGTCAGTCGGCCTTTATAGGGTGAAAGAAAAGTATATTATGGCATCACTAGTGTGATTTCATGTACTTGGTTCACTGTATGCCTGACTGACCGACTGGAATTTAATGGGCAGCTTCAAAAAAAGCTAGCATGCAGCGTAGTGGTGGATATATCACACTGTATATGTAGCGGGATATTGCCAGTGGAAAAGAAAACTGGTCTTGGCCTCATTAAAGAATGCCTGGAAGTCTTTACATGTAGTTCGATGCCTGAAAGCTTAAGCATCTAAATGTCTGTTCCATGCATGTTGCATGTTTTCTTAATGATGCAAACCATTTTATTTTCACCTCTACAAAAGCAAATAAATGAAGGAAGACTGCCCAGTAGAACATTTGTATTTTAAATTATGCAGTAGCTCATTTGTACTTTAAATTTGTATAGACTTCATATTGGCTGGTGCAACACATGTAAGCCAGGATAATAGTGATTAAGGTGCCATCAGTACAATACTGATAAAAGTGCCATCATAAAATCATAAGGTTCAGTAGGTCATAGGTCACAGCCCGTGACATGCCGCAGGGTCCTGACCTACTGACCTTTTGCCTCAACTTTTCTGACTAGCCGTAGAAGGCCATTAAATATGAAGAAGATTGCACCTATTCATTCAGCAGACAGTTCAAGCTGAAACAACTTATTTAAAAAGCAGACATGTCATCATTAGCATGTGTAGTACCTGGGTATGCAATGACTGACATCACATACATATTCCTACTGTATATCCAAAGTTGTCTGAACACCAGTATAACCTATTTAATTAAGTTGTCTTGCAAAAGTGTGGGACTGTTGAGGACACAAAAGCACCAGTTTTTAGAAAGTTCTAGACTATATACAACCCACCGCCTCCAGAGATTCAGGAGATGCTGTTGTCAATATGGCTATCATAGCAGCTTACTGTAAGCTTGATTGTGAAGAGATGCTCAGGATTGCCACTGAACTGATTTCGCTGAACAGATAGACCATTTTGAACAATTCTTTTCTCTTCATCTGCTTTATGTGATGGCTGAGCTTTAGAAAGACTGAGGAATGCTTGTGATTGGTATGCTGGTGTGTGTGTGTTTCTGTGTGTGTGTGTTGATCCAGTATCTCCAGTCTTACAGTTGGTGTTTTCTGTGCACAGCTGGTTGGTGATGTGCATTGTGCATGGACACACAGACGTGTGTGTGCTCAGATTGAGATGCACAGACTCATGCCCGCTTGCATGAGGCACAGAAATATACACATTTGAATGCATGCACACAAATGCGCATGTACACACACACATGCACGTGCACACACACACACACACACAAACAAGTATACACACAGACATGCAATGATGCACACACACAAGCTAATGCAGCCATGCACACAGGCACACACACACTCACACACACACACACACACACACACACAGTGAGACATGCACACATGCACACTCGCACAAACAAACGCAGTCATTCTAATCCCCCTCGGCAAACCCAACCCAGATTATAGAAGACCTCAGCGTTTAACAGGAGCATATGTATTGACAGGATGAGACTAACGGCGGACACCCGGCGTGCATGTGCAGTGACCATGACTGAGGAGCCATTAGGCGTTAATGTGCTACTGTTTTACCAGCCGCAGTCTAAAAAACATGGTCTTTGTCAAAGACAGGGAGCGAGAGAAAGATAGACAGATAGAATTGTTGAGTGTGTCTTTGTGTGACTGCATGTTATACCTCATTATCACACCAATAAAGCTTCTTTGAATTTGAATATGAGGTTGAAATTTGATACATTGATAGATAGATAGATAGATAGATAGATAGATAGATAGATAGATAGATAGATAGATAGATAGATAGATAGAGAGAGAGAGAGAGAGAGGAGGGGGGGATAAAAAGCTGTGTGACTAGAAAGGCCTCTGACAGTGCATATGGTTGGATGAGTCTGCATTTATTTTTAGATTTGGGGTGGGGAGGGGAGGGGTGGGGGTATAAGGGGTGATGAAGGGACCAGAGTAGGAGAAGGGGGGGTGGGGGGTTGCCAGCTGTTCTCTCAACATGCTCTGGGTCAATTAGTGCTCTAGCTTGGCTTGGATGTCGGATTCCATGGGAGTTCAAGGGTTTTTGCCGGGGGCAATTGTTGGGGCAAGTTGTAATCCTGGATGTGAAAAAGAGAAAATTATTTTTTTTTTTTTAAATGTAAATGTAACTGTATAAAAGTTGCAGTTATATCTTGGCAGTTTGGCATAATAATGATAATTGGTGTTGTGATCTTTTGCTTTAAATGAATGTCTTGGTATGTCTGCAATTGAATTGTACTTTCAGTCAAATGAATCCCAATGAAGTCAGGAAAATGGATTGTGAGACTAAATCAATTGTGGAAAAACACCCAACCCAATCTAAAAATATGGCTGCTCTACACTCATTATGCAAATAAACTCGATGTCGCCACTGGAAGTTGTGTAACAATGTGATCCCACTGGAGAGTCAGAGAAACCACACATGCATGAGAGAGAGAGAGAGAGAGAGAGAGAGAGAGAGAGGTAGAGAGAGAGAAATTGCTTGGGTTTGACATTTGAGCTGAGAAAACACAGCTCACCATTCATAAATATGCAGAACAGAGAATGGCTCACAGGCCCCTGTTGCACCCTTACCTAAATAGGTGAGGGGGGCCTTGTGTTTGGGGGAGTTAGCAGGGTCCCTCCAGAGGCCAGAACTGTTAACTTTTCCTTTATTTGTCATTTGTTCTCTCTCTCTCTCTCTTTTCTCCTCTCTCACACAGACTCATAGACCCCTCAGTTATCTGCTAATCCTCTCTCAGTCAACTGCGCTGTTACGTGTCACAGTTAAGTTATGTGTGTGTGTGTGTGTGTGTGTGTGCGTGTGTGTACTGTATGGGTGCGCATTCATTCGTTGTCTACATTCTTGTCCCTGCAGGGAATCATCACCACCACCAAGTAAAAAAGGAAGGGAATGGTAAAGAGAAAGGGAAAGAGAGAGTCTATGTGTGCACATACATCTGTTGATTAAAGTGGAAATGAAAACTTTGTGGATGTTCAAGGGATCACCACCAAGTGGAGGGATGCCCACGTCGGTCTTCTTCTAGCTGGCTTTGACCCGCGCTTTAAGACTCACAGCTGAAACTCCTCTGCAGCAATCTCCCTAGCGGTTAGCCTGTGAACTCTCAATGTATTTCAATTTGGTTCCCCATAGCTTGTGTCAGTTCCAAAAGCAAAAAAACAACCATACATAGTATGGCACAGATTATATGTGCTTTTTCAGAACTGTAACATCAGAACAAAGGCTTGTTGATATTATTGTAGGCAGTGTTCCCAACGCTTGATTTTAAACATCAGTGCTCGCCTGGGATTCTGAAGATGTAGGCCCACAACCTAGAGTGTAATTTTGTGATCTTGATGCTAGCGTGTGTAGATGACTGTAGGTTAGCACAGCTAATGCATAGCCCTTATCGGCTAGAAGGGTCCTAACCTTTTACAACATCTTAGCCATGACGTTTGATGTGATTTCAAGCTCACATCCAGAGTGCCATTTCTACAAAGCATCATTGCTAACTTCTGTCGTTATCTTAGTCGTTATACTGCGTCACTCAATGGCAGAACTACCGAGATTGCAAACAATGTTAGAAACGACACTGTCTAGAAATGCACCCAGAAAAGTTTTTAATCGACAAGTGGCTCTACATGCTGGATTTTTGGATCTAGCGTGCTAGATTTTGGCTTTGTATCTCACAGGAAGGATTGCTA
The DNA here is from genome assembly GCA_015244755.2 of Tenualosa ilisha. Classification (NCBI taxonomy): domain Eukaryota; kingdom Metazoa; phylum Chordata; class Actinopteri; order Clupeiformes; family Clupeidae; genus Tenualosa; species Tenualosa ilisha. Next base: position 501,047 of record PYXC01001262.1, read on the forward strand.
CGCCGAGGGTGGTTTTCGTACAAAAACATCCCTTGCAATTTGGGTTTGAGGGAATCCCAGTGGTACATGATAAGGTGTAGGTGGAGGAGAACTCCACTGTCTCATGAATGGAGTTTTAATGTGAAGCGTGCCGCATCACTTCCTGACGCATCGCTTTGCCTAAAATTTTAATCACAAACCTTTTAACAGCACCAAGCACAGCAGTACCGTTTGGAGAGGAAAAGAGAGAGAGGAAAAAAAACTGTGAAAGTTTCTGTCCTTTCCTCTGTCCTCTGTACACATACACACATTCCACATTCTGTCTCTCTTTTTCTCTTTTTCTCTTTCTCTCTCTCTCTTTCACTCTTTCTCACTGTAAGATATGTGTGCATAGTCCACCAAGTAATAACTCTCACACCTCCAACCAGGCCATAGGCCTGCTCAAGGGGGAAATTGGGGCAGCCTGTTCTCATCAGAGGTGCAAGAGGAGGACCTACAGTTAGGCCACTCCAGTCTCATGCCCCTGCACTCGTCAAACAGTCCCAAAATAAAAGTTGGCGCACACAGCCAGTGACGTAGCTGGAGCTGATGATGCAACCATTTTGCTCCTTGTCACATGACTCATCTCTTACCTGCTCTCACTCAGGTGGTCAGGTGACCTAGAATTCCATGTCCTTGTTCATCATGAGAGAGAAAGAGCAAAAGAGGGGAGAAAAAGACAGAAAAAGAAAGAGACTGAGAGAAAGAGGGAGAGTATTAGAGAGTGAGAGAGCATGGCCTGTTTTCCATCTCTCTCTTCCTCCCTCTCTCTCTCTTTCTCTCTCTCTCTCCACTTCGTCCAATCTGACCAATCTGCATTGCATTTCATGCACGTCATTCTATGGGCATTATGGCGCTCACAGTTCATTGAGGCTGTGCTCACCCTTACCTGGGCCTGCACCCATTCATAATGCATATGGCCAATGCATCCATAATGCATCACACAGTACAGTCATGATGGAGGCTGGTGTGGGAGTTTATATTCACATACTGTCCTCTGCATGGAGGTTTAGTAGGCTATGTAATAGGACCTGTGCGTCATGTACATGTGTCCTGGAAGATCATTGGAATGCTTATGCTGTGAGGTAAGATGGCTTTCGTTTTTGGAGCCCAATAAAAAGTGTGTTATAAAGAGTATGTATATGAAAGGTACATTAGCATAATGATGACTTATAATCCCTTTTAAACAACTCCGCGAGGCACGGAACAGTTAAGCATTCTCACGTCACAAGCGTTGAAATATATTTATGAACGCATGCAGAGGGAGATCTGGGGTTCGTGGGAGCCATTTGCGGGATAGATGTGCCTGTATCCAATTGGGTTTTACTTGAGTTCACCTCATCTATTGGATGTTAAAAGAGAAGATTAAAAAAGGGAAATTTAATTGTTGCTAGTCTCCTTCACACCTTCTTTACTCACAGGGTCAGGTGATGTTTTATGTAAGTGTGTGTGAGAGTGTGTGTGTATCTCTCTCTCTCTCTCTCTCTCTGTGTGTGTGTGTGTGTGTGTGTGAAAAAGAGGATGTGTAGCATGCTATTACTGCTAGCACATCTACTTCCCAGCCAAGTCAGGGTGCCCATCTTGTAGCTATCTTTGAATTTGAATTCACCCCATGTCTGTCCCACCAAGTCAAGGTCAGACTTCAGTTATGCAATGAGTCAGCACCTCTAGCAGGGCCTGAGGATTCTTCTCTCTGAAGACCACAGGTGGGATTGAGTCAGGTAGGGAAAGATCTGGAAGCTATGGATGGCTAGCCCTTCAGCTTTTGTGTAAGGCCTACTGTAACTGTATATGAACCATATGGTCACATTAGTGTGTGTGTGTGTGTGTGTGTGTGTGTGTGCGCATGAAGAATAAATGTTCTAGAATGACAAAATGACAGAAGTCTCAAAATAGGTAAATAAAGCCATGAAATTGGATCCTGTAACATCAACAAATCTTGCTATCTTTCTAAACCACACAGCACCTAGATACCTCCACCAGGCGTTTGAATGGAAGTTGTCAGTCTTCCCTTTTGTCCTAGCATGGAAAGGCTCGAGGCAGCAGGCCCCGTGCTATCTCAAATCCATGCTTGTTGCGGAGCCCTTTCCCCAGCTGGCCCAGATAAGACTCGTTTTTTTATAAGCTTGCATGGGCGCCAGCAAGAAGCATGGGCTTGCGAAGAATCACTGGATATAGTTAAGCCCGCTCCTAAAACATTATTGATCCCGACATTGATCAGGAGTAATTAAAGACCTGTCGCCTTTATATCCCTCTGGCACTGTTGTTCTTCTGCTTTTCCTCTCCTCTCCTTCCTTCCTCCTTTCCCTCCTCCCTCCCTTCCTCCTTTTCTTCTCCTCCTCCGTTTATTTCTTGAGACCGAGCGGCTTTTTGCTGACTTCATTTTCTGATCCATTGGCTGGTTCTCTTGGGTCGGGCCCGGGCATGCTGCAATGGAGTGCAGATCAATCTTCAGTAATGACGCGGGTGCTATGGATGTGCAGCGGTAGCAATAGCGGCGGTGGCGGCGGCAGTGAGAAATGTGGCGTGTGCGGCTCTCCCCATTGGATCTTAATAATCCCAAGCAGAGCTGGCAAATGGTTTCCTTGAAACTCTCATTTGTTTTAAGGAATAATTCTCATATGATGTTTGCCCCAATGCGACTGGGCTTTCGCTCTCTCTCTCTCTCTCTCTCTCTCTCTCTCTGTCTGTCTCTCTCACTCTGTCTATTTCCGCGCGAATGGCAGACTGTGGAGGAAAACAACAAAAAAAAAGCAGTTTTTACGCTTGGCTTAGTGTTGTCTCCGAAATGAAAACATTCTTGCCGTTATGTTTTCCTGCGCATGAAATTGAAGGCTCAAGGTTCACACGATGCACAGACATGAGTCAGACATCACAAGCATTAATCTGTTTGTTCTTTTAGGTGCATCGCGACTGAGTTTAACTAGCTTCTGTGAATAAACCTGTGGCATACAGTCCTTTGTGCTAAGGCAGCCCAGGTTTCGCTGTTACAGCCTTCAAGCAAGTCTCAACACACTTAGAAATGATCATCAAAAATAGTCTTCAGTAGAGAAGGATCTTCTATTATCTATGTTTTATACACAGTATTTGTATACATATGGTATGCATGGGCAAAAAATCCATGTCATCTCCAGATCAGCTATTTGTTCCCTTAAATACACCCACGGGATCTTTGCCCCACTATAATGCTTCCTTCTCCCATCATATCATGGCGCTTTTGAGCAGCAGGGGAGCGGCGGATGTTATTGGCTGCGTTACGTGATATTTGTTGTTCGATAGGTTAGCTCTCCCAGGTCAGCTTATCCTGCGGCGCGACGGCGTGCATTTTTAACGAGGCACGCAGCTTTACCAGCAAGACTTCCCGTGCCCGTGTTGGGAAATGCACACAAATAGCAGCACATGACCTTTCCAAGCAACCAAAACACAATTAAATATAAATAGGAAAATAATTGGAAAGTAACCTGCACTTTGTCCAAGGGAAGATCAGAAAGAAAACATAATGACAAAGCAAATAACCAACAAAACGCACATAACAACCAAATGGGAACCAAAGCTTCTGTACAGTTTTCACTTCATTTGAACATCTATTAACGTGTTTGTGTTTGTGAAGCAAATATCATGTTACGTTGTCTGATCCTTATGCAGAACTTTAGTATGGAGATTTTCAGGCCCTCCTGGTCTTGGCCGGTCAGCTGGCTCGCTGGTGTTACACTCAGTGGTGAAATTTTTTTTTTGCACATATCTGGCATGTCCATTTCCTGTTTTGCCCGCCTCAGGTGGGGATTTATTGCAGACCAGCTCACACATGCACACACACACACACACACACACACACACACACCAGTCACCCTCCTCCCCTCCTGAGAGTTGAATGCCATGCATCAGACTGCGGCTGTGAAATATTTATTTTTCTTATTGATCGGCTTCCATGAACTGCTTGCTCTTCCTCTCCCTTCATCTCTCCCACCCTCTCTCCATCTCATTCTCTCTCTCTGTCTCTCTCTCTGCACCCTCTTTCGCATAATTCATCGAAGTGTCTGAGCCGAGAGTATTATTTTGGATGAACTCAAGTCTGTCAGTCAGTGGTGTGGACACAGAGTAAGTCCTTAGGGTCTGTGTGCATGTGTGTGTATATGTGTGTGCGTGTGTGTGTGTGTGTGTGTGTGTGTGTGTCAGGGGAAAGTAGTATCTGTTTTCTCTAGTGGGTTTGAGAGAGACTGTACAGTATGTGCTTTCTCACTTATATGTCTGTATGCCTGCAAATACAGTGTATGGATGGTGTGGGCATGAAAATGGTTCAATCCTCTCCGGCTGGCTTCCCCCACTCAGCGCCATCACAAACACACTCATCCACATTCCCCCACTTAGGGGCCACAGACTCTAGAGCACACCACGGTTAAAAAAAAACACCCAGATGTGACCAAAAATGCAACAGCAGCAAGTGTTTGTGTTTGAAATGGATGTAAACACACCACACTGCATGGTAGTGCTCCGTGTGAAGTCTCCCAGACATTCTTCTCCTGCTCAGCCTCAAAAATGTTCCCCTGAAATACTGGAACAAGTGTATGAGAACATTCTAATGGGCAAATATTTTATAAACATATTTGTGTAGGTAAAGATATGTTATTAACAGTTTGTTACACATGCATAAATACCATTTGCATGATTAATAACTACAAATCAGATTTGTTACAAAGTTACCTGTTGTTCTACTGTACTGAGTTTAAGTCTATTGTATAATATTGACTATCAAAACCACTTAAAAAACAGTCAAGCATATGGTTCATAAGGAATCAATACGTTTTTCTTCATCTATTATAAGGGCCAAGCTTTTGTAGGCATCAGTCCAGGGCTTGTTATATGCACTGACCTGAGCTCCAACACTCCAGCACAAGAGTTCACGTCTGTGACCAATACAAATGTAGTTGGCCTGAGTTACTTAAGTCACTCCCCCTCCATAACACATTGCTTATGCTCCGAGGTGTGTGTGTGTTGAGTCACCCCAAACAGCCGACCCCAATGATTCACATTCGTGTGTGTGTGTGTGTGTTTGTGCAGTACATTTAGTGCTTGAGTTTTGGCACTCTGTGCTGAGCAGAAAGCAACGTCCAGTCAGGGGCAGTGCCTGCTTTTTGGCACCTCCGACTTGCCTCGTCTCCAGGGGTCGGGCTGGGGCATTTGGGAAAGCAAGAGAGAGAGAGAGAGAGAGGGGAGAGAAAGAGAGAGAGAGTTTCCTTTCACTCTCTTTCCCCACTGGAACCTCTCCACATGTGGTGGAGTCCCACAGAGGAGCTAGGGATTTCATACGGCGACCCCCACGAGCCGGTGAGCAGCCTGGACCAGAAGCTGCCATTATCACTGCTTGGGCAGCAGGTCACTTAATCTGGACACACAGCTCCGGCCAGGCACCTGCACTGCTACTGGAGACAGATAACAACCACAGGACCAGGACTTTTTCTAATCTGCACACTCCAGAGTTTGCAGTAGTTTTTCTAGTTTCACTCTTAGACTCATAAAATGACACAGAGTTAGTTCAGTGTAGTGCTCAACCTGTAAGTATGTATGTAAGTATGAATGTATTGGTTATGTGCAACACATCACAATTACAGTAGCACTGACTGTTTCCAACATGTGTTTGTTTTCTATTTTAGTCAGTTGATTTAGTTTTTATCCACTGAAATGGAGGGGGGGGGGGGTTACCCCTCATGGTCCATTGCTTCATAGCTGTTGATAGTAATTTTTGGATACTACAAATGGAGACCAAGTCAGATAAAGGTTAGAAAAATCAGGAACAGGGTTACGTTATGACGCACATCAAAGTAGAGACAACGTGTTTCACATTAATATCCACCAGCCGTTCTAACTAGACAAAGAAATAGCCAGACTCTAAGTACAGTTCCAGATTAACAGAAAGTGGCGTTAGTCATCCCGGTTGATGTGGACCGCACTGAATCATGTCATGATTAATGCCAAACTGGCAAGCTAGAGCAGATAACTACTGATGCGGGGAATAAAGCCAAACAACAACATAATATTCTACCTTATCTCTAATGACAGGAACAGCATGAAATACACACAGTCATGTAGTATGTGGAAAGGCATTATGTTTTACTTTAGAAAATGTTGTGAATTTTTCACACTTAAATTCAGCCACACATCTCTACATTCTCAGATTCTTCTCGACTCTTAGTTGACCTTCAGTGTCTGGACACACTCCTACCTCACCTGTTCACACGGTTGCCAAACAATGTGGTCAACAGTTTTGTTTTTCCTCAGATGCCACTTTCACATGGATTTGTGGGACAGGATCCCCAGGGAGCCAATAGGCCTACTTAGCATCATCGTTGCCGTGACACCTCTGACCCTTCGGAAACGGGTGAGATGGGATTTTAAAAATTGAACGGGGCTCGCAAAGAGCATGCCTCAGCCCTCTCAGGTATTCAGCAAAACTGAGGGAATAAAAAAGACAAGAGGGTGAGTAGCTGGTTAGTGAGAGAGAGAGAGAGAGAGAGAGATGGAAGCACTTGCAGAACAAATGTCTGATTGTCAGATTCTCCAGGCCTGCTACAGTAGTTAGACATGTATACCCAGGAAATGAGATGTCATCTTAAGCTGCTTCTCCTGAAAAATGTGTCAGAAGGTTTGGAAAATGAAAAAAGATGTGTGTGTGTGTGTGTGTGTTTTGCAAATGGATCTCCATGAGTGACGACTCCATCTCAATCACCATTCTCCATCTTCCATCTTCTTCAAACCCCCACCCAACCCCCACCCCATTCACAGTGTCTGTCTGACTGCCACCATCTCAGAACTGATTTTCAGGATAATGACGAATAATGGCAGACCCTGTCATGGACTGGGTCCTTCCCCGGGGTTAATTAATTTCCTCTGCAGCCGCCTGTAGACGCTCCAGTCAATCCTTTATCACGGGCTGCATTAGGAGGAAGTCCTGGCTGTGAAATCAAATAGATTAGTCTGACGAGAGGGAGTCTATCAGTGAGGATCAGTTGATAGGTGTGTGGGTGTGTGTGTGTGGGGGGGGGGGGGGACTGCACTTGAGGACCAAGTCAACTCTAATTTCTAGAAAAATCTTGTGACTGAGAGAGAGGAATAGAACAAGATGAGCACAAACCCCCACCACACACCCCAGTTCTTTTAGTCTTCTCACCTGTGTGTGCGGTGTGTGTGGTGTGTATGATGTGTGTGTGTATCCATATTCAGAAGAATCACTTTAGTAGTTGTGCTGACTGTGCGAGTCTAGCTGTTAGCACTGAGTATGTGCATTAGTATGTATATGTATGTACATCTGTGTCTGTGCAACAGTTGCCAGTAATGTGTGTGCCTCTATAGTCAGGTGTGTGGTGTGTGTGGCTGTGTGTGTGTGTGTGTGTGTGCGCGTGCGTGTGTGTGTGTGTGTGTATGTGTGTGTGAGTGTCTGTGTGTTGGCAATGTGTCGCCACTCTGGGAGAGACATGCATGTGTGTGTCACATTGAAGGACCTTGGGCATGGATGAGCACAGCTGATATAAGAACCTGGCCCTGGGGGTGGTGGTGGTGGTGGGAGATGGGAGTGCAGGGGTGGGGTGGGGTGGGAGGTAGAAGCCATTGGCAGGCCGGTCACGTCCCTGCCACCAGCTCTGCTACCGTGGCGACCGCCTTAACGTGGTGTAATCACAGCCAGCCAATGAGAGACAGCCAGGGAGAGACTGCAGGTGTCTGCCAGAGATGGCCAGCAGTGACGTCCCAGACACCAAAGGTGGCGTCTCTCCTAATGGAGCTGGTGTGTGTGTGTGTGTGTGTGTGTGCTTATCTACACTGCAATGGTTATATTATTTTAGTCCTTGTGTACAGTGAAAGAATCTTTACTTGAATATATCTTTGGTTGTGCATTTTATGTTTGTGTGTGTGTGTGTGTGTGTGTACTATTGTGAGATGTCATCATGTGATTGTGTTTTGGTTCAGGGTGGGATGGGTTCTTTGTATGTGTATGGAAGAATACTTTCTCTTTTTCTCCTGAATGTGTGTGTGTGTGTGTGTGTCTTTGTGTGTGTGTTGGGTTGAAGTTGAAGTTGTAACTAATTACATATCTGTAATTAAGACCTTCTCTCTTTTCCATCTCTCCAAGCTTACAAGACTTACGAGGCGTTACATGCGTGTGTATGTGTGTGTGTGTGTGCTGTGTTAACAAGCCCCATCTATGCTGTTTTCTTGCCTCTCCTTTGTTCCTTTGCAAACAACTGAATGATTCCTTGTCCAATCTTTTCCAGTTGCTTAATTTCTTCTTAAGAAGAAGAAATTTCTACTTAAGAAGTCAGCCTGTATCTGGAGGAGGGATGAATTATTCCCTAAAACATGACCAAAAACAAGGAGTTCAGGCCTCTGCGTGTTTGATCTCAGTGCAGATACAGCTCCATCCTGAACAGTGTTTTAAAAAAAAGAAAATCAAACTATCTGTTTTGTTTTTGGCTATTTTCGCAAAGACTCCTTTTACATTTCAAAGAGGGAAAAATAGAATGCAGGGTTCACCGAGTCGATCGGCTGGCAAGAGAGGAAATAGTTTCAGCCACCTTCCCAGACAAGAAAGAGAGACAGAGAACTCTCTCTTTCTCTCTCTCTCTCTCTCTCTCTCTCCCCATCCTATCTTTTCTGCCACAGGGCAGTGCTCTTTCATGGCGCTGAGTGTGTGCCTCTTCCTTTTCTTCTTCTTCTTCTTCTTTCGTTTCTCTCTTTTCCCTCATCTGGGGTCAGAGTGGGAGCCAGAAGTCTAGAGACTATTTGGTGTGTGTGTGTGTGTGTGTGTGTGTGTGTGTGTGTGTGTGTGTCTGGGCTGGGGGGGCGGACATCAGTTTCACAGGTTGACAGGTGCAGCCGTCTCCCTAGTGGGAGAGAGAGAGAAAGGAAAAATATTTCAAGCGAACCTCAAATCTTTCCTCATGACCACCCACAATCCCTCAAAAATAAATAAATAAACAAATTATTCTTAGCCCTTGCAAAGCACTTTCATCCTTTCTTTCTTTCTTTCTTCCTTTCATTTTCTGTCTTCTTCTCTTTCTTAAAGGTTTCCCTTGAATATCAAAGACTTTGGGATTTGCCTTTGACCTATCTGTTTCCCCTTCTCCATCTCTGTGAGCTCACAAGACTAATGGCTCATACTTATACGTGTGTGTGTGTGTGTGTGTGTGTGTGTATAAAGATGTGCTGTGGTAGTAATTTTTCTTATAATCAGTTTTTACAGTAATCTTCTCCTCTTCCTTTTTTTGATGAATTCATTCCAACCCAGGTGTGTGTGTGTGTGTGTGTATGTATGTGTGTGTGTGTGTGTGTGTGTGTGTGTGTGTGTGTGTGTGTGTGTGTGTGTTTGTGTGTGTGTCTTTTGTAAATATTTAGATTAGCATAGTGCATTATCGTGCTGTTGGTTGCATTGTGATCCTTTACCATGTTTTAAGTGCTTCATATCCTTGCATATAACTGTAACAGAAGAAGTAGAGAGAGAGAGAGAGAGAGAGAGAGAGAGAGAGGGAGGGAGGGAGAGACAGAGAGAGAGAGCAAGGAATGAAAATACAAAGACAAGAAAAGCCCCTTGAGGCTTCAAGGTCTCCGCTGGAAAATATTTGCCTGTGGTTCTGCAGCTCTGCGTCTGAAGCTTGTGGGAGATGAGCCCGTAAGTGTAAACCTCTGGAGACCAGACAGTAGCCTTGCTTGGCATAGCTGGCTCTTTTTAGATATCTAACATGGCCATCTTTTGCCAGAGAAACTGTCCAGTGTTCCTCTCTGGAGGCTTAAAAAAAACCCTGGAAAGTGTGTGTGTATGTGTGTGTGTGTGTGTGTCATACATAATGGGGTACTACTAATGTGTTCCTGTGGGACAGTGTCACAGCTGACAGAAAGACAGAAGAAGGGCACATACACACACACATACGCACACACTTTGACACAGAAGCACATACAAACGTATTCACTCATTCAGACAAAAATGAAACCTGCACTGTGTGCCTATCTATAAATACACTTACACACACACTCACACACACTGAGAAAAAATGGGCAGTGGCCGCAGATGTCTGCCTCCTGTGTGAGTAAATGCGGACACTGTGTTGCCCACTCCGCTGATAATATGCTGAGATTCAGTCATGGTGAAGAGACAGACTGTCTACACCATGGTGTCAGTGTGAGGATTATCTAATGGAAACCTCCTATCTGAAATCTGGGAGGTTTTAACACTAAACATGCATCTTCATGCCCCAAGCTGCTCACAGTTTTGTGCGACTTCTCTTTCTTTCTCAGGTTGTGTTTTTGAGAGTGATAGTCTGTAGTGCTTCCAATCGTAGCGCTGTTGTTTGAGCTCGCCAAGTGCTAGTGCTCACTGTTAGTGCAGACAGGAGAATGAGAAAAGTTGGGACAACATGAATAGAAAACTGAATAGCCAACCGACAGCTAACGCTAACTGAATGGGACCATAAGCTCACTCTCTGTCTTATTCCCCATGGCTCCACTGAGTTAGCATATGCTAACCCAGTTTATTCCGTCTGTGTCGTACAAATGTTGTTCTCTCACTCTTCGTCCTACCAAGAGCAATCAGTGAGCTTAAACAAAAGTATTATGCTTGGAAGTATTCTGGACTATCTCTTTAAACTTTAGAGAGGCTGTGGGAGTTTTTGTAGTGAGTGATTGTATCAGAGGTTTGTGCATTTACCTACACCTGTGCTACCCTAATGCAGAAGACCTCCACCCAGCAGCAGTGTCCTTACATTTTAGAGTCCTAATGCACAATATGTGTCAGACCATAATACTACAATCTAAAGCTTGTATATATACTTCTACATATTGGATCATATTGGATATATAGGAGCTCAATCACTTTCACACACACACACACACACACACACACACACACACAGTCAGTCCATTACACTCCGTCTATCTAATCTTTGAGAAGTATGTGATTTAGTGGTTGACATGAAGTCTCATTTCTTTGGGAGGCCCTGGTGTCTCACAGCGGCTTGTTGTTTGTAAATGGCCATCGACTTTTGAAAGTCTCCTTGAGCCTGCAGGCTCCCCAAGCGGTTCTCTAAGACAGACGCACAGATACAGACACACACACACACATGCACACACACACACACACACACACAGAGAGAAAGGGAGAGAGAGATAGAGAGAGAGAGAAAAAAGATTTATTAGACAGAATGTACAGACACACATCCAGAAAACGAGTATGCTTAGAGAGAGAGAGAGAGAGACAGAACACTAACACACACACACACACACACACACACACACACACACACACACACACACGCACACACTATTAGTATTAGGGTGTCATCTATCCCCACCTCAGCCTCTACAGTGGGGTCACGTAACTCAGCAGCGGTGATGAAAAACCAAAGCCCCTGGGACGCCGTTCTCAGAGAACTCTCTGGAATGAAAAGAGCCGAC
>PYXC01001262.1:517500-530000 GCA_015244755.2 Tenualosa ilisha
CCTTGATTAGGGTTTGTGTTCGTGCTTCCCTATCAGTAGTGTGGCATTCAAGTGCGTTTTTATTTCCCCAATCTCTGTCCCCCTACAAACAAGGTCAAACAAGGTCAAACCATCCTGTGTTTGCTTTCATCTTTTACCCCCTGAAACACGGCCCTTCTGTTGCACCATCTGATTGCTTTTATCAGTGAATGCCTTGACCCTCACACACACAGACACACACACACACACACACACACACACACACACACACACACGCACATGCACACATACATGCCCAGTTATGTATACACACAGAGTGTACACACACTGACATATTGAGACAGAGAGAGAGAGGAGGAACACAGACACACACATGCACACACATGCACACACATGCACACACACACACACACAGATGCCACGACCCCCCCCCCCCTTCTCCCATGAGCCAAATCTCATCTCACTCCTTGACTCTTGTTGTCTATCAGTTTGTCTCCCCATCTTCCTCCCTCCATGAAACACACACTCAGCTAATGAAGTCTTTTTCCTCTGACCTCCTTGAATTCTCTTTCTCTCTCTCTCTCTCTCTCTTTCCATACATATTTCTGTCTGAGTCTATATCTTTGATTGCCCACTACATGAAAGGCCTTGTGACAAAACAGCCAGAGCAGAAATCATATCAATCTGACCTACTCTCACAAGGCTGTTGGTTAGCTTTGTGTGTGTGTGTGTGTGTGTGTGTGTGTGTGTGTGTATGCGTGCGAGTGTGTGCGCGCGTGCATGACAGTCTGTGTGCGTATTGCTGTTACTGCTGTTTTGCTCTTGCAGAAACACAGACTAAATCAATAGGTCTCCTGTCAAAAAGCATTTCCACCAACCATGCGTTGTGTGATCCCGTCGTCTAGAACCAAGCATCTCAGGAAGTGACACGCTACTCGGTACAACACCCGTACAACACCACAGCTCTGATCTCGTTCTGTCTCATTCACCCTGTTCAGTGTAGCCATGCTCTTTTTGCTTACGCTTCAGTTTTTGTCCACCATCTTGCACACCACACGATGACCCAAGAGAGCCATGAGGCATAAGGATCCAGTGATGCACTAAAACTAAAAACCTGCCAGGCAAAAGCTAGAATGTTCTCAAGAAAAATAATAGAATAGAATAGAATAGAATAGAATAGAATAGAATAGAATAGATACAGTAATTGATATTTGGATTACTGATTATTGTTTCAGTGCTTTCAGCATTGGAGCTTGGAGTATCAGTGAATAGACTGGCCACAGCTGGAAATATTAAGACATGAAGCCTTACTCTCATGCTAAAAGCACTCCCAGCCCAAATACCAGCTGTCAGTCACAAAGGCTCAGTGTTATTCACAAACAAGGTGCCTCCACTAATAAGCATAATTGTTCAATGAGCTCCAACAGCTTTACATAAATTAAAAGTGCCTCTGTAGAAAAAGACGGGGACGGGATTGGCCCAGACGTGGTTCCAATCTGGCATGGCTCCGGCAGTTGCATCATAACAGAACGTGACGCATCCTAAAGTGTCTCCCTTTGTTGTTTGCCTTGGGCACTGCCTGTAATACTGACCATGAGTGTGTTTTGTTGTGTAACTGGATCATGAGAGAATTGTAAATCATATTGGAAAGCTGTAAATCATATTACACAATTGTAAATCACATTGCAGAAGTGCATTGTTGCAGTGATTGAGGTTTATGGGTGCAAAGCTGGTGAGGGTATGATCCGTCTGTCACCAATGGATTATATTACAGTGGATTTCACTGACCTTACACCCTTGTTGGGTGTTCAGTGTAGCTAACGGATCTATTTGCATTGAAGTGAAGGCCAAGGTTTAGGAGAGTAATAATACTGTATGGTGCCCCATCTCTTGTTTCTGTATTGACGAATCAGTAAATTTTAAAGTCGGTTTAATAGTGTAACGTTTTGTTTCCTGTATGTACATGTTTTATTATGTACATTTTGTATTTTTTCACTGTCCACAGCCTAAAGTATGGCAAATTACAGCCAACTATAACGCACACGGAGTGTTTTAATCGGATTCTCTACAGTGGAAGTTGATGATGAACTTGGTGCAACAGTATTTTCATTGTTATGGTCTACTCGACATAACGTGTTATGTAATCAAGAGCAACCCCAGAAGGAAAAGACAGGCCTGTCCTTAATTCTCTCCATGGTCATTTGAGTCCAGTGTTGAGGGGCTGCCCTGAGGAGCCTGACTGCATTGACTCCTGGCCTCTTGATCTCCAGATGCAGTCTTTCTAGGTTGAGTCGCTGCCTCTGTCTCTGGCAGAGGCCTGATGGACTGCAAATTAAATTAGGTCGATAGAGAGGGAATGTGTAATGTTCAGAAAGAGCTGTCCCAATCTCGGAGACATTACAAATGAAAATGGAGGATTTGTGTTCTTTCTTTTTTCCTTCTCTCTCTCTCTCTCTCTCCCTCTCTCTCTCTCTTTCTCTCATTCTTCCTCTCTCCTTTTCCTGAATGGTGTTGGGAAATGGGCCTGCCAGTTATATTGATTTCAAGGGAGCACTTTCACGGATGTATAACCAATTACGGCTTGAGCTCCCTGAGACTTTGGCAAGTCATTGTAACTTCTCCATGCCGTATTACATTTCCATTGCACTGTCTTCCTTGTAATGCAATACCTGACTTCAGCCAGACTCCTCCAGCTCTTTGTATCCTGCCTGTCCCAAAATCAGTGTGTGTGTGTGTGTGTGGGGGGGGGGGGTACACAAGCACCAGACTTTCCCAAATGTCGTTTAAAATGGATAACAGGGTTGTTTTTATTTAGTCTTATTTTGCAGCGACCGACTGTCAGGAATCGTCTGTGCGCCTGTCGCTCGCTTCGCTGGTGTCCCTCTTCGTCTGTGGCAACCCGATTTGCATCACAAATGCAATGTTATTTTGGGGGGCCAAATGCCGTCGCTAGCAAACCATTTGGGTGATCCCTGTCCTGTCTTGCTTGCCTGCCACTCAAAAGCATCTCTCTCTCTCTCTTTCTCTCTCTCCTCTTCTGCTCTCCAGCGATGTGCTACTTGTGTTCATGTAGTCATGGTTTATTTATTCTCCTCCTCATCAACAATTTAATTGAGAAATGAGAGGAAAAAAGGAAAGGAATATATATAGAAAGAGAGAGAGAAAGAGGACAAAAATAAGTCTTTCGCATTCAGAGACCAGATCAGACATCTGATCAAGTCAAGATTGCCTCACCGTTGGTTGTGCAATGATTTTTTTCCCCTACCAGAAAATAAGACAGAAAGATGGGAAGAAAGGGAGTAAGGAAGACAAACAGAAAAAAAGAAGGAGAGAGAGCAACAGAGAGGGAGGGCAGATGCATGTCTGTATATGAGTTTGTATGTAAAAGTGACCACACTGTGACACCATATTAAAACCATATACAGCTATTGCTCATACATGACCACCTGCTGAAAGTTCAGTCCAGAGAGGTTTGTTTCAGTGCTGTCAGAGCCCTAGCAGAGTGACAGACTGAACTCAGATCAGAATTGTGTGGATGTTGTGTGTGAGAGCGAGCTTAAAATAAGGAGATTTGATCTCTCATGGACTGGGGCATCAAAATTGAGGATAACTGTGGTCGTCTTTGTGTGTGTGTGTGTGTGTGTGTGTGTGTGTGTGTGTGTGTGTGTGTGTTCTACTGTATGCAGATGACCAACTAAGCGCACAGCAAATACAGTTCAGTCGGTGTAATCCTCATCATCTACCCAGAAGGAAAGAGAGAGAGAGGGAGAGACAGACAGAGAGAGAAATAAAGGGAAGGACAGAGAGGAAGGGAGGGAGAAAAGGGGCAAGAGAGTGTGAAAGAGACAGGGAGAGTAAAGGAGAGAGTTAGAGAAAAAGAGAGAGAGAGAGGGCGAGAGTCTGTAGAGAAGGGGTGAGAGAGTATGAGGGAATAATAATGGTTTCCACAGTTCAGCATCTGCTCATTAATCTTTCATATAGACGGATCTGTCAGAGGCTGGAACACAGAGAGATTTCAGGTGACGCTATCAAATCTCCATTTATAAATAGAGAGCACTATGAAGAGTGAGAGAGAAAGAGATGGAGAGAGAGTGAAAGAGAGAGAGAGGAAAAGAGATGGAGTGGTAGTACAATCATTTGTCACCCTCGGAGAATTCTGTGATCATTTTCCTCTTTCTTTTCACTCTCCACGTCCGTTCATGAGTGACTGTTCCTTATTCACAGATAACCATCGTCTGATGAAGTGTTAGAAGAGGTAAAAAAAAAAAGTCATGAAACAGGGGGCTGCATACTTAAGACTGTGTAGGATCAGACTACTCCTGGACAATAAAAAAGAACAAAACTGTGAGAAATGTAATTAACAGTGCTTTGGTCTCAGAGAATTTTTTTTTTTTGAAACACAGTGGTGTGTGTGTGGGAAGAGACAGATGCCAAACTCACTGTATGGAGTCATTCATCCTGTGTCTCCTCTCTGCAGTGTGTATATATGCCAGAAGTCAATTTCAAAATTGAAAACAATCATGCTAACAAACAATAGTCAATGCTGAGTGTGCAGTCTAGGATTGTTTTAATGTGATTTTTAAGGCTGTATCGATGGGAGGGTGTGGGGGATAAAGGCAAGTGAGTTTGGGAAGACCAATGTGTAGGGGTGAGATTTTAAACAGCTTCTAACTTCTGTCGCTTTCCTGGTTCTTATAACATTTTCACCCAATTGCAGTGCTGCTACGATTACAGATACTGTCTGAAAGCTCATGCCAGACTAGTTTGTGCTGCATAGTGTGTCCAAGAACTGGTGAAGTTTTGGATACTTGAGAGGTTGAAATGGCTTAGGAAAGGAGCACTATTCCTGCCTCTTCTATGTGTCAAGATAGTCTGTCAGAGGCTTGTGAGCAGTGCAGTTGCTGTTTTTTTAATGGCCGGTAATACTATGAGTTTCTCTGTTTAGCTTTTCATTGCTTCTCCTATCCCCACGGTACAGGCACAATATCAGTTGTGGTGAGAGAGTATATCATTACATCATGAATTATTTATCACAAGTTTGTATCTCATATCAAAATTAACCACTTTCTCTACCATTGGGAGGTTTGGACCCATGGAGATTTCAAGAGGCTAGGATATGTTAGCTGACTAGAATATGCCATTCTCCAAGTCCTTCCCTTTGGCTGTCATTGACCGGGAGGATGGGGTGGGTAGGTGACTGTGGTGAGAGTCTACCTTGTGTTTCTTGGCTTTAAATCAGGCCTGCCTCATTTCCACTTCAGGAGTCTCAAGGTGCCTTCGTCGGCCTTGTCGGCTCGCTTTCATGCCAAGGGAGGATGTAGGGGGGTGGATTGGGGGGGAGCTCCCCGGGCACGGATCATTTAAAAAGCAGCCGCGGTAATCACATGCAAATCCTGGACCCAGGCGAGGCAAGAGGAGGAGGAGGAGGAGGCTAGAGCCATCTCTGGCTTTGGCAGATCGATGGCCTAATGAAATGAACGTGGAAAGCGGTGACTCGCCTCAGAGTGCGGGAGATCGTCGACAGGGGATGTGTGATATGATTGTCACCTTCTAGCGTAGGAGGAGGGGATTGGAGCACGTGTGTGTGTGTGTGTGTGTGTGTGTGTGGGTGAGTGGATGTGTATGTGTTGGGGGTGCTGTAGAGTAGGTCATAAAGCAGACATGAACTGAAGGACAGCAAAGTCATGTGATCAATAATCTGAGCTTTTTAAGCAGGGCACCTCCCCAGTATCCACCTCCCTGTTATTTAGCTGCTAGCCGCTGGTATCATGTAGCGTGTTGTATTGATGGATGTTTTGCATTTGTCACATGAACCATCTCAGAAAAACACCTATTTTCTGTGGTGAATTGTCTTCAACAAGAACATTACAATGTAAAGACATAGTAGTGTCATTTTTCTGTGGCCTTGAGCTGTGACATTGTAAAAGGTCCAAAGAGCCAATCTGCTAACAGTCTCAGCGATTGCCACACTGGAATGGTAATTACTGAATAACTGGATGTAAATTTCTCTAAGCTTCTTGCATTTATTTTCATGGTGGCATTGGGTAAGTAAAGCTATCCAGACAAAGTATTTCAAGAAACACAGCTAACACAGCCACTGAAATCATGAACAAAGCTAGGTTAACAAAGCATTTGTGGTGCTTGGGAACAAATGTAAGTTAGCATTAGCATTTGTGGTGCTTGGGAACCAGGCATGTGGTCTGACTCCATTTGCATCAACCAGTTGAGTTCAGCACAACACAAAATGTCACAAAGTCGACTTCCACAGAAGAACAAACCTTCCCCCTCATCTTTGAGGAAGTTTTTATTTATTTATACACTTTACTTGTTTATTTATTTATTTATCAATCTATCTCATTGAGCTAATCCCTTGGCCCAAGCCCATGTGATGGCATTAACAAGAAGAGAGAAAGACAGGCGGCCAGGGAGCCCATCAATGTCCAATCGATCGCAAGCCACCATCTTGATGGTTGAGTGAAAGAAAGAAAGCTGCCGACCGCCATAGGCACAGTTTGAAAAGGTTAGAGCTCCACTCAGTCAAGTTTTTGCACACAACACCCCAAGTGGGTTGGCAGCGCCGGACCACTCAATTACTGTAATAACGACAGCCTTGGTATTCCTTTATCTCTCTCTCTCTATCTATCTTCTTTCTTTTCTTCTATTCATTCACACCATCATATTCCTCTGCGTTCCCTCCCTCCATCCCTCCCTCAATCTATCCCCTACCTCCCTCTTTTTCAATCTGTGCCTCCAACTGTCCATACCAATATTTGGAGAGAAAGAGCGAGTGAGCAAGCGAGGAAAAAGAAAATGAGATGGCGAGGGGGATCAAGAGGATTGAAGACAGGTGGTCATATGAGTGACAGAACGAGAGAGAAAAAAGAGAGAGAGGAGAGAGAAAGAGAGAGAGAGGGAGAGACAGAGAGGGAAGAGGGGGCGGTTGACACAGACGAGGACAGGCAAAGTGAATGTCTTCACGGCTGTTATTGTGTGGGTGTGTTTGTGTCTTTCCCAGAGAGAGGGGGAGACCGGGGGGGGGGGGGGCGGGTGATGGGTGGTTGGTTGGCAAGAGGAGTGTCTGGTGGGGAGGAAGAGTTATGGTGCCAGCTCGCCGGGTGGTAAAGAAGAGTGATGACGGGGGGACGTTTAGCAAGGACACCCCTCATAAACACACAGCCCATCAGCACTCATGCCTGTCACTCACACACATGCACACACACATACACAGAGACACAGCCATGCACACAAACCACACACACACACACACACACACACAAACATAGCACAGCAGGTTCCATAGATGTGTGACCATGGAAACACCTTTACAGTCTACATTGACAATGACAGTGAATTGGTGAGACACACAGTTGGAATAATTGGGTGTCCTAGTTACTATGGATTTTGTGAATGTTTTCGAACCAGTTTTCACTCGTGAAAAAGTGGACTTTTCTTTACTTTTTCACTTTTATGGTGGTGTAGTATATCAAGGTCTTTTGAATGAGGAGATAAAGTGAAAAGTAAGAGAATATTTATTAACTGTACTTTGGCTTAGCGTGAAGCTTGTGCCCTGATAGTGGGTCGCTAAGCTCCACACACACACACACACACACACACAGATCATGTGGTACTCTTTGAGCTCAAAATAGTCATCAGATCTTTTTCAAAGAGCAGGCTGTGAATAGTTTATTTCGGATGATGTGTGCTCGAGCTAACCTTTCTCTCTAGCCATAATTCACTGAGGTATTGACAAAGCTAATTGATTCCTACATACTACAAAGCCCCATAAAAGGACACAAAGGCCTAGCATGAGGCTTTGAAAAAGCAAGGCTTTCTCCCTCTACAGATCTATATGCACTAAGATCATATATGTACACATACAGTATATGCTGTCATATAGCAAGGCAAATACACACGCGTGAATGAAAGAATGAGCTATATATACACTGGATCACCTATGTAATTAACACACTCATGTTCTAAAATAGGCAAATGCACAATGAAAACCCTTTCTGTGCATGCATATATATACTGCATATAGATCTAGTTGTTAAATCAATTTGCCACACACACACACACACACACACACACACACACAAACGTACAGACACACATACATAGTCATACATACATGCACACCACATTTATAAACAAACACACACACACACACACTCCACAAACAAAGAAAATACCACATACACTCGTGTGCAGTGAAATCCATTTGCAAGTACACTAGGACACACTTACACACACGCACACACACACACACACACACACACACACACACACATAAGCACACGACTATTACAAACACACACTGGCATGCAGAGTGCACACACAAACAAAACAGGTCAGAGAGATGAAAAGCTTCCTTTCGCTCGTATTTCTGGCTGCTGTCCCTCCACATAACCTGCCGAGTAGATCGCTGTAATTGGGGTTAAATGGCCTCAATTAGAGGGACGCCTCGGCATGCGGCGTCTGCATTCTCCTCGTGTTTGCTCAAAGCTTCCCCCTTTGCCGGAGATGGTGGAGCGCTTGTTGTGTGTGTGTTTTGTTGTTGTAGTCAGTGTGTGTGTGTGTGTGTGTGTGTGTGTGCATGAGCCTGCGAGAGTGTGTGTGTATGTGTGCATGTGTGCTTGATTGTGCACACTATATGTGTGTGTGTGTGTGTGTGTGTGTGTGTGTGTGTGTGTGTGTGTGTGGAGTGGGGTGGGTGGTTGGTTGATCCATACCCAATGAGTGAGTCAGTGATGCCACCCTTCCTGAGCTTACCCTGTGTTTTGTGCAGTCATAAGAGGCACAGTGGCTGGAGGCCTGGTGTTGCACACACGGGCTCTGTGCTTGATGTGGAAGCTAGCTTGGCATGTCAGGGCTCTAGATTAGGAGGAACTCTGTGGGATGCTGCCGCTGAGACTCTCTGTCATTTTCTCTTTCTCTCTCTCTCTGTCTCTCTCTTTCTCTCTCGCTCTTTTTCTGTCTCTCTCTCTCGCTCTCTCTCTCTCCAGTGCAGCCAACTAATGGGGAGCCGCAGAGACAGTCTGGCTGTCAGTATGTGTGTGTGCTGGTCTATTTGTGTGTGTGTGTGTCTGTGTTTGTGTCTGTGTGAGGAAGAGAGAGAGAGAGAGAGAGAGAGATGGGGGAAGAAAGCAAGAAAAAAGCTTAGAAAGAAGAAAGAAAGAGAAAAAAGGGAAAAGATATAATAAAGGACTGAGGGGGGAAAGCAACAAGCGAGAGAGAGCGCAAGGCCTCTTTAATCTTTTGCCCTCATCATTACCAGAGATGTCAGGTTACTGGTAGTTGTTACTGTTCTCAGACCAGTCAGCAGCTCATGCTCTTCTCCTGTCCTCCCTGCACCGCCTTGCTGAGCAGTGTCAGATGGATCACCTAAAGTGCTGCTTTTCAGTTTTCTGTTTATTTTAGGGTTGTGTGCATTGTATGTATGTGTATGTATGAATTTGTGTGTTTGTATGTGTGTGTGTGTGTGTGTGTGTTTGTGTGAGCTTATGTTTTAATGATCAGGCATGTGAATGTTCATTTATTGATCTCTCTCTCTCTCTTTCTCTGTGTGTGTGTGTGTGTGTTTTGTGACCCTCTACCTAGAACATTTCTCAAATACATTTCTGCTTTCTTAAACCTCCCTGAAATATATCTATCAACATACACACACACACACACACACACACACACACACACACACACACACACACACACACACACACACACACACACACACACACACAAACAAATCAATACACACTCACCTACACATTACCTGAACTTCCACAACCTCAGGTGCCCAACCTGACCCTGTTTCTTGTTAATAAACCAACCTGGAAAGAAAGCTCTCCTTTGGCCAACACCTAGGATGCCCTGGAGGCCCCCCGGACAACTCATCCCCCCTCAGCCTTCAGCCTTTAGCTCCGCAGGCCTCTGCCTGGAGCCTAGATCTCCCCTGGCTTTAATGAGACCCTTGCTGCCAGACCGACTGGTGCTCCTCCTCTGCGGCTCTGAGTCGTGCTGTGGGCCCCATGCTGGGCGCCAAATGCCTCAGCTGAATATTGGATAAGGGCACACACATGTAGCTGCGAACACGCCCACAAACGTGCATATACACACATACACATGCACTCACACACACTCACATACACACCCACACACACACACACACACACACTCACATACACACCCACACACACACACACACACACACACACACACTGCCATGTGGCAAGTTAACAGTGCGATGCGTTGCAGCACACGCCTGGATGGCAGCAGCCGATGATGATGGTGCCGGCGGCTTGGATAATGCGTGCATATGCACGAACAAAGATGCTCATGGCTCGGAAAGCATTCACCTACACGAGGATGCACACACACACACACACACACACACACACAGACACACAGACACATCTGCAAACACATACACACAGACAAATGCTGTGTAATACTTTCACACTACACACTCAAACTCACAAATATAAGGAGTGTTTTGCACCATACGCACACTAACATACACAGAGAACACACACAAAAAAACACAAATGCTTTGTAATATATCAAAACACACGTAGCACGCATAGGGCATTCTCACACATGCCAAAGTAGAACGCTATGCATAATCTGGTGAACACAACTGGATGCGTAGCAAGATGCATGAGTCACAGAACAGACAGAATCCCAACAAATCCCAGAATATCAACCTAAAGGCTTTCCACAATTAGATAAATCACCCAAAGGTGAGTTTCAGGAAGGCTTGCTGCTTGGAGGCTGCTAAGACCAACATTGGCTCTGTGATTAATGCGTTGGCCTCTGGGAATCGTTATGTTGAGTTGAGGGTGTGTTCTTACATTTTACACGATGACGTGATATCAAACATAAAAAACCTTCATAATTCTGTTGGTGTGAGGCCAATAGACATTTTGACATGTCAGTCAGGAAAATGTGTGTGTGTGTGTGAGTGTGTGTGAGTGTGTGTATGTGTGTGTTTCCCCCTGCTGATTTCTTTATTGACCTGTTTCTCTTGAGGAGGCCATTTTGTGTTCTCATTATATAGTGCATAACTAACAGCAGGGGGGTCCACCCACAAGCTCTCAGCCACCGCTGTGGATTGTTTACATGCTGATTCATGCCAGAAAGTATAAGCTGACACTGTGTCATCGAAATGTGTGTCAGCCTGTCAGGATTCATTTTTGTTGTCACTGTAGTTGCTGTAGCAACTGGTATTAAAGGAAGCAGATGTGTAATGAGGGGAAATCAATCGGGAAGTATTTAGAGACAGCATGGCATTATGGATGGGTCTCCACAAGGCAGGACACAACACCGACTTGGCTGAAGGTCACACACAGGCTGAGGACCCCAAAGGACGTCCCTAGGGCTGCCTGCTCGAAATTCATCTCCTGCCCAATTGAGTTTGTAGAGAGCACTTTTGTCCAAGGTTCATTGGTTTCTATGCTTGTCTCGTGGGATACTTGCAGTGGTAACATTTAATTTTGTGACGGGCAAAAGATAGATGGCCCAGGGTTTCCCAGGGTCTTCGGATCAATCTATCTGAACAGAGCTACACATCACTGGTGTGCAATAATGCAGTGCAGAGAAAACACATCCATTGTCACATCTTAGATGCGACTTGTGATTTCGTGCATAATAGAATCACACATCATAGTTATGCACTGTTTCTGCTAGCATTAGCATTCATATGGGGTTTTCTATTCATATCCGTATGCTACTGAAATAGCAAACTCCAGAAAGAGCCGTAATGGAGGAGGAGGCCAAACCAGAGGGCCTGTAGCAGTGGCTGGCAGCACCTGCAGGGCTGCATTGATCAGCAGTTTAGGATCATGTTGTCCAATAGCCCATTAAAAGCTCTGCTACCAGCGGGCTGGTCAGGTTCTTCACCTCTGGTTTATATCCAATCAATTGCAAAATGTAATGGCTCCCGTAGATGCCAGTTACTGTAAAGGCATTTCTCCTGTTTCCAAGCTATTTCTCTCTCTCTCTCTCTTTCTCTCTCGCTATCTTTCTCTCTCTCTGTCTTTCTCTCTCTCACTCTGTCTCTCTCTTTCTGTCTCTCTTTCTCTCTCTTTTTGTCTATCTTTCTCTCTCTCTCTCTGTCTCTCTCTCTTTCTGTCTCTGTCTCTCTCTCTCTACAAATGCTCGAAGAAATATTAGTTTTAAAGTCCTTATTTTTTTGTAAATATAAACAGGAGACACAGTCACAGTATTAGGTTTTTGTACTTTTTACTTTTATACTATAAGCATAGTATGATAAAAAAAAAAGATTATTTATAATGTCTAATCATATGTCAGAATTTACAGCCTATGTTTAACAGTTGTTGAGGTAGCTATGAAGCACTATAAGGCTACATGCTAACAAAAAGCTACCGTCTGTGTTTGAGTGTGGTGCACTAGCCATACAAGAAAAGTCTGTGTTTGGATTTGCCAGAGCATGGAACTCCCCAGAGCATCTCTTTCTCTCTAACCAACTCTTTCTCTCTTTATTAGTGTGAATCAGGCTATGCAGT
>PYXC01001262.1:535000-557500 GCA_015244755.2 Tenualosa ilisha
TATACATATTAGGCATGATGCTCACCCAACAAATATAGATTGATATCACATTTCCACAGTAATAATGTTACAATATTGCTACTGTTATCATTGACCAGGCTTATCTCAACCAAGGACTATCAAGTTTATGTGAATATCTCTGAAACATAGCTGGCATCTTTTCAAATCGATTTCATATTTATCGGCTAAAACAGGAGTTGTTGAGGGAATATCGCTTGAGTTCAAAGTAATGACTGGTATTTAAAAACAACTTTGCACATACAGACTGAATCTGAAAATACCATCATTTGGCATTAGCATTTGGAAGAAGACATAAAAGGGCAGACATCCTCGGCGAAGACTTTAGAAAGTCGAGAGGACTTTTCCTTGCCTGTCAATCTCCGTATGGCAGTTTGCTTTTTCCAGCACCTGAGACAGAATTGAAGCAGAACCTGCTTGTAGTGCAGTATTTGAACTTTATATGCAAGTGTGTGTGTGTGTGTGTGTGTGTGTGAGAGTGTGTGTTTATGTGTGTTTCTTCACAAAGTTACCTTCAATTAACATTTGAGGTTCAGCACTTTTTTTTGTATGTGTGTGTGAAAAAAGGGGAGAAATGAAAGAACATTTAATTTCCTGCTGGAAGGAGGAAATGAGCAGAATGTCTCATAATCCGTCAGTCTGGCCAAGCATCCAAATTGAGGCCACATTGTGTGTGTGTGTGTGTGTGTGTGTCTGGAGGGGGTGTTTGTATTGTGTGGGTCAATGTGTATATGTTTGTATATTTGACAAGTGTTTGTGTGTGTGTGTGTGAGAGAGAGAGAGAGAGAGAGAGTGGGTGTGTTGGTGTGTATGTCTACGTGTGTGTGTTTGTGTGTTTGGGGAGGCAATCAAGGCTTCTCAAAAAGGCTAAAACGGACCTGCATGTGGTGTGCTGCTGGGCTGATTGTTGTTTGCGGGCCGCACTGGTAAACCCGGTTGTCCGGTGCCAGTCAAGCAGGGGTCGGCTGATGGCGCCTTCAGCGTTAGCAGCTCACCTCGCCCCAGGGGAGCACTTTGGAAGTGTGAGCGCTGACTTTTTATAGAGACGTGTGAGCGTGTTGATTTGTTCACACCCACAGAGTGGACTGACAGTCACAGTGTAAGGTACACACACACACACACACACACACACACACACACACACTCACGTGAGGTTGATTCTAACAGCACATTAGCAGAACCGATCTGCTTTCATGTGCAATAATACTGGAGCAGAGTGCTCTGTCTGTTTGCCCTTCTTCAGAAACAATCTGAGGTATGTGTATGTTTGTGTGCTTGTGTGTGTTTGCATTTAGGATGTGCTTGTAGGTAGAGATAAATCTCTCTCTCTCTCTCTGTGTGTGTGTGTGTGTGTGTGTGTGAGTGTAAGTGTGTGTGTATGTGTGCATGCGCATGTGTGTGTTGTGTAAAACTGTACCTGTCAGTGAGTGTGTGTCCACATCTGTGCCTCTGTAGCCAGCTGGAGCAGGTGCTGCTGGCGTGTTACTGGGATATATCACCCTACTCGCACATGACATGTTTCAACAGAGTCTGATCAAGTCATATCCACACACACACACACACACACACACATTCAAGTCACTCACTTGCAATGGACTGGACTCATGGATGCATAGCAATTCACACTCACTGCCCTTTCTGTCTGTTTTTGTTTTCAGCTGTCTTTTGCTGCCACCACACCTGTCTTGGCTGACAAGAAAAAATACCCCAACTTTTTCCGGACTGTTCCGTCAGACAATGCCGTCAACCCTGCCGTGGTCAAGTTTCTCAGCTACTACAACTGGAGCCGAGTGGGCACCCTCACTCAGGATGTTCAGCGCTTCTCAGAGGTAAGATATCTCAGCCACACACACACACACACACACTCACACACTCTCTCTCTCTCTCTCTCTCTCTCTCTCTCTCTTACACACACACACACACACACACACACACACACACACACACACACACACACACAGACTCACACATGCTTACATTCTCTCTCTCTCTTTCTCTCTTTCTCACACATGCAAACACACACACACAAACACACACGTGTGCACACACACTCTCACACGGCATCCATCAACACCCTCTCATAATATCCTGAATATTTCTTGTGTTCTGTATACTGAAACCCAGTACTGAGAAGCAGAGCCTAGCATGACTCAGAGAGCGCAGCTAAGCTGTCCCTTCTGTGCACGTGGAGCGGATTGTTTTGGCTGCTTGGTGGCGGGTTTAGCTTTAATTCCATTTGAACAGATGTACGCACAAAATATGAGACAGCTTTTACAATGGATATTCCACCCCCCCCACCAAACACACACACACACACACACACACACACACACACACAAATACCCAAACACACACACACACCATCTCCCCCACCCCCCCAAACACACACACACACACACGCACACAAATACCCAAACACACACACATACACACACAAATACACAAACACACACACACACACACACACACAGACACACGCGCATACACACACACATAAACCACTCCATCTGAATTTATTTATTCCGGAAATCCATCTGCCGTGATGATTTAAGTCTGTCTCTTTTGGGAGTGGGCAATATCTTCTTTACTTGTTTGTTTTTCTTCCTCTGCCCTGTTGCCCTGTTTGAAGCAAATGTATTTCCCAGAAATCACAGTTGTGTTGTCCCCACCAGCACCAGCACCACCTTCCCCACCCACCCTGCCCACCCCAGTAGCACAAACTCAGGGCTTAGACACCCATCCCGTTTACTTCGCCCTGAGTGGTTGCTGTAGCGGTTGCCACACAGATGGCTGAGTGGACACTCTGGGCTCTAACATGCAATCTCTGATCTGATGAAAGTTTTTTTGGGCTTTTGTCACCCCCTGGCCACAAACACCACAAGACTGCACTTTATGATATTGTGATATTGTGTATCATATTGTGTGTGGCATTATGTGCTTTGAATGCTTCATTATCTTACATTTGTGGATCAGTGCACCCATATTACCATCCCCCATCCCCCCTGCCTGACACGCACGCACGCATGCACACACCAATATATTTTCTTTTGGAATTGGCTTAAAATCCCCAGAATGCAATGGATTCATTTCATAAAAGCCCTTGAGCCAAGACAGTGTCCAGCGAAAATGTGATACTTGGATCAGAAAGAAACAGGGTGGAGATATCCCAAAGTGCCAGTGCATAAGTGTGTGTGGTGTGTGTGTGTGTGTGTGTGTGTTTGTGTGTGTGTGTGTTTTTTTGTGTCTTTTTGTGTCTTTTTGTGTGTGTGTGTGTGTGTGTGTGTGTGTGTGTGTGTGTAAACACATAATGACTGGGTAGTGCAGAGAATGAGTGGACAAAGGAAGTGTGCTTAGCCGGCCGGTAATGTGCCGACGGAGTGGGAGATTCTCCACTGAGGCTTTGGTCTGCATTATGCCATTTCCCCCTTTTTTCTCCCCTCTCTCTCTCTCTCTCTCTCTCTCTCTCACTCACTCACTCTTTTCACCAATCTTGTCATGAAATGAGATATTTGCAGCATGATTTAAGGCCCCTCTCCTCCCACCCCCTGCCAAGCCAAGCCCTCCTGCATCCTGGTCTCCTCTCCCCTCCCTCTCCACACACACACACACACACACACACACACACACACACACACACACACACACTTCCCCGGAGCGCTCATCCTGTTACAGGAGCAAATACGGTTATGAATGTGGAGCTGTGGGGCTTTGGGTCACGCTCCTGACTGACTCTGCTGAGGGGAGCAGGTCACCCGTGCTGCGGCGGCCACAGTCCTTTCTTTGATTTATTTCTCTTTATTGGCTTATATGTTGGTGGCTTTGGTTTATTGCTTGTCTCAGTGTGGATTGTAGTCGGGGATGAGATGACAGGGACAGCATATATGAAAAGTTTGATTCCAAAACGCTGTAAATTCATTTTTGAAAATATTCAAAAGTTTTCATGTTTTTTTAATTGTGCATTTCAGTAATTATTGACCAAACTGCAATTATGTTGATTTTATCATGTAAAAATAAATCAAGTAAAAGCAATCCAAATGTAGATTCAGTGATATATACACAGTATATATATGAAAAAATATGAAAAAAAATTCTGAAAATTCATTAAAATGGTGGATATAGCGTTCTAGAACCAAACTCTTCATGTAGACATGCAGTCCTCGCTTGCGCATGTGCATTTTGGTGAGTAGTATAGAAGATATGGATGCGACACTCAGATGTATAGAAATCTATAGGAATTCCGTACATCAGTTTATTGTCTTATGTTTGCCTGAAGTTCAGTCCAGATCTGAATTTATAGCACTGAATATCACAGGAAATTAAAATGCCTGTGCTATGCAGTACATAACAGTTGGAATGGCCAAACGGCCTTACTTCCCTCTCAGCAGTCATGCTTTTCTGACTGCAGAAGTAGGAAATGGACACTTGAGGACATGAGTATTAGCGTGTGTGTGTGTGTGTGTGTGTGTATATATATGTGTGTATGTGCCTGCATGTGTGTGTATATATGTGTCTCTGTGTGTGCGTGTATATATGTGTGTGTGTGTATGTACCTGCCTGTGTGTGTGTATGTGTGTGTGTGTGTGCCTGCATGTGTATGTGTATATGAGTGTGTGTGTGTGTGTATGTGTGTGTGTGCATTGCCCATTGCAATGTTTTTTTTTCCTTCTTGCTCTTGCAGTCTGAGAGTAGAGTGCTGTACAGTGAGGAGAGATAAGAAGAAGCTTCATTGTGAAACTCAGGGAGTTTAAATCCCTTTATCTCTCTCCCGTGTGACTGCCGTGTTACATAGGGAGACACAGAGTGAGAGTGAGACAGAGAGAGAGAGAGAGAGAGAGAGAGAGAGAAGGGGGAAAGGCTGGGTGGAATAGGCAGAGAAGGATTGAAGGAATGAAAATAAGAAAACGAGTGCAAGTACTGGAGGAGTACTGGATTGGCAAAAAAAAAAAAAGATATGGAATGGCAAGTTTGGAAAGCTGCAGCGCTGCGAAGGTTCTTGTGGTTTCACTTTTGAAGGATTAGATTACGGTTAAGGCTGGGCTGGGATTACATTGGTGGAGATTTTATCCACGAATTCCAATTTGTGATTCTGTGTCCTGTGTAATTGTAACTTTTGAATTGTAGAGCTGCATCATTCGATCAGTTCAATCAGTGCTAGCCCTAGTTAGAATGTGTGATAGTTGTCGACTGTGACTGCTGTGGGTGCAGCGAGCACATATTGTGTTGTTGTTGTTTTTTTTTCTACCGTCTTGCCAGCTCACTCAGTGGCTGCGTTGTCTGCCACGGGCGGGACAGCGGCGTGGTTGCGTAATCGGTGTGTCAGGCTTTGTAATCCGAGCAGAAGGTGTCGGGGGCTCGTCACAGCAGTGCACCGGCACCGCGCCTCTACGCACAGAGCCCAGAGCAGTAAGCAAAGGGCCTGGGCCAGGGCTTGTCATCCACCCAGGTGACATGGATGTCTGGGGTCTATTTTTAGCCTCTCTCTCTCTCTCACACACACACACACACACACACACACATACACACCTATACACACATATACATACACACACGCAGGAGTGCACTAGTTACAGCACTAATGCACACAGATGGGGATTGGGATGTGTGTGTGTGTTTCTGTTTGTGAGTGTGTGTGTGAGTACATGTGTTAGTGTGAGCACAAATGCACGTGTGTCTGTGTGTGTGTGTGTGTGCGTGTGCGTGTGTGTGTGTGTAAATGGTTAGGTGCTCAGGTGTTTGGCTTTGTTATTATTCTGTGGTTGGTAGAGAAGAGAATGATGAATTATTGTGATGTGTGGGCTCAGACATTGCCACCACACACACGCTCACACACACACACACACACCATACTATAATCACCACCACCACCACCCCTTTCTGTTATGATGTTCCTCTTGATACTCCCAGACATTAGTGAAATTGTCTGTGTCTGTGTGTGTGTGTGTGTGTGTGTGTGTGTGTGTGTGTGTTCGTGTGTTCATGCTAAGGTCACACATAAGCTTTGCCACACAGCAAATCATCATTGAGCTCTCCACTCATGTTTTATAGCACAGTAAAGAAGAAAATCCCATGGCTGTAAATTAGTCATGACCGTACACTATAAATCAGGAAGTCAGTGCATTGCGCCGAGTAGCCTACTTTATCAGTACCCCCCACGTCCCCACCCCCCCGTCTCCACTTAGCGTAATTTTGTGATGTCAGCGCTGTAAAAGTTTATTTAGCAGCTCAGTGGAACATGGCATTTACATATGAACAACGTTATTCAGCTGCTTGTCGGGCGTGCAGGCAACACTTCCAATGCCGCATGAATATTTATCGTCGCTAACATTAGCATTTGCTTGGCCTCTAAGCACCTAAAGCACGGGGTTGGGTCGAGCTGGGTTGGGTTGGGTCGAGCTGGGTTGGGTTGGGTCGAGTTGGGTTGGGTTGGGTTGGGTTGGGTTGGGAATGGAGGGGGAATCTTGCCAGAGGGTGAAGGATGCCAGTGCTAGCAAAAGAAATGGTGTAGGCAAGTGTTCATGGGTAAATAAAAGACAAATGCACACACATGCGCACAAACATGTGCGTATAAGCACACATTGGCAGCCAGCCACACACACACACACACACACACACACACACGTACATACAGACCCTCTCTCTCTGCCTCATACACACACTCATACACAGACGCAGTCACAAACACACGCACACACACACACACACACACACACACACACACACACACACACACACACACGTACATACAGACCCTCTCTCTCTGCCTCATAAACACACTCATACACAGACGCAGACACGAACACATGCACGCACACACACACACACACAAAATGCAGAAGTTTAGATGCTTCTAAGCTTGAATAAGCTGATTAGTGTGGCGCTTTGTACACAATGAGCGCAGCCCATGCAGTGGTCACACCATTCAGCGTCCCCGAAAACATCAGGCATTTGACAAGGCGCTTGGACGACTGAGTCCTGCCACAGCAATCTGCCTCCAGCCACAGCCTCTGAATAACCTCCATCTTTGGCCTCTCGCTCTCCCAATTTCTTATTTAATACTTTTTCTTTTACTTTTTTTTTGAGTGGAGGGCCATCTTGTGCACACATAGCAATCTCTCATGCTCGTCCTGCCGTGATCTTGTCAGTCCCAGTGTGTATATTTGTGTGAGTGTGTTTGAGTGTGTGTGTGTGTGTGTGGGTGTGTGTGCCATGTGTGAGCAGAACGATATAAAGTGGGTGCCCACAACACAAAAGAGGCTTTTCCAGCAGGCTTCTACGAGTGGAGAGGAGGGTGGATGGGAGAGGTGTTTTTGCCCTTTTCATCCCTTCCTGATTCAGCTCAGAGGAGGGGAGCCAGTGTGGAGAGGAGAGGAGAGGAGAGGAGGAGAGGAAAGGAGGGGAGAGGACAGGAAAGCGGTAGCTTCTGCACAAGCTAATTGCATTCCCCTGGGAGATGACCTCAGCAGAAACCATCCGTCTGCTGTTACTTACAGGGAAGTCCCTGGCCCACAACTGTACTCCGTAATAGTGTGTGCATGTGTGTGTGCGTGCATGTGTGTCTCCTTGTGTGTGTGTGTTAGATGAGGACATGTATGTATGTTAGACCATTTGTGTGTGTGTGTGCATGTGTACGTGTGGGCGTGCTTGTACATGCTGCAAGTACATACCTACACACCCCACCCGATACCCTTTCACCATCGATGTCCATCAATGTACAATGTCCCATCCATAGACCCGTGCGTCGTGCGGGGCAGAGCCTTGCAAATAGAACATGCTGTGCTACGCGTGTCGAGCACCCCTGCCTGCCGTGCATGACTGGAGAGGGAAGCACTTCAAACTTAGTCACGCTCACTCTCGCTTGCCAGTAGTGCGCTCTCACACTAGCGTGTACCACGCTGGCTGCACGGTGTGTGTGTGTGTGTGTGTGTGTGTGAACTCCTGTGGAAATGTGTATGAGACGCAGCAAAAAGGGGGAAGGAGTCTGTAGCTCTGTAGAGGGTTTCATTGCAGAGGTTTTGGAAGTCTGGGTGTTATGTTATGATAAATATTATTATATATTAAGTTATGATATGTATAGTTTGTATAGTTTCTACCTAGTAGTTATATTTACCTCAAATCCAGGTCTTCAAACGGGTTTTACTGGAGAGGTTTGGTTTGCAAGTCTGGGTGTTCTTCACAGGTTGTTTTTTTATATTCAGCCCAAATCCTGGTCTTGGATTGTTCCAGATGGGTTAGCCATAGCAGAGATGGGTACTTAATGGCCTGGGCTTTGCTGGGCTTTGTCATGCAGCTGTTTTGGTTGTCACAGACACATACACAGCAGGGAGCGGTGGGGATACGGACGCCTCCAAATCCAGTGAAAATGGAATCAGATGCAGGCAGGCGTGCACACACACGCACACACACACACACACACACACAGATCAACACTCTGTTTCTATCACTCTCTCTCTCTCTCTCCGTCTCTCTCTGTCTCTCTCTCTCTCTCTCTCACACACACACAACACACACACACAACGAAATATTACTTTAGGTAAAATGCCTCTCCCTCTACAAAATCGGCAAGACAAGGAGTTAAGTCAAGGAGCCATGTTTGTTCTTTCAGGAGGGTGTCACTTCAAGCATACCTTGTCTGTTCGCTTTGAGAAGCAAGAGGAAATAAACGAATGTCACTGTGGCTTCTGGAACACGCTTGGTTACTGTCACCAGAGAGCTGAAGCAAGTGTTATTGATTCAGTCCATCTGATCTTGTCGTAAGTTTTTTGGGGGTCTTTTTGTCCTCCTTCGGTGCAGTGAAACAGTACAGGCTCCTTTCTTTCATTTTTTGAAATCAAAGTTTTGCTCAGAGAAATCTCTCTCTTTCTCTCTCTCTCTGTCTCTCTCCCTCTCTCTTTCCATCTCTTGTATAATACACTTTCTCTCTCTGTCTCTTACTCTCTCTCAGTCTCTCCCTATGTCGTTTCATTCCTCCATTCCTCATTGAGATTAGAGATGGTTTGTGGATCTACGCTTGTGATAGCAAGCAGGAGTGGCGTGGACGTGTTGGTGCCACATCTAATTGGTGGGATGTCATACAGGGGAGTCCTCTGGGGACACACCATCCTAGTGTGTTACGTATTGTTTCTGTTCCTCTTCGTCCTTGTCCAATGTTTCGCATTGTTTCTCTTCCTCTTCGTTTCCCATCATACCTTGCTTTATTCTTTCTATTTATCCCGCCCACTTTGTAGGACACCTGGAGGTTGTTACAGAATCTCTTATTTAGTAAACAGGACGATTGAGTTAAATATCCTCTTCAGTTTCCAGAAATAGTACCCTATATGTGTGTGTGTGTGTGTTTGTGTTTGTTTGTGTGTGTGTGTGTATGTGTGTGTTATTAAGCCATTTTTTTCTCTGTGTAAAGTGAGACACTTTTGAAGAGGCAAGGTTACAGTGGTGGGTAATGTACTGTTTAAATTTTGCTGTGCTGTGCAGTGGAGCGAGTGTCGCTGTCACCGCGGCTGCATGCAAATTAAGTGGGTCTTTAAAGGCTCTCTCTCTCTCTCTCTCTCACACACACACACACAGATGCCAGTTCATGTAAATGCATACATGCAGAGTATTCACACACACATGCACGCAAAACACATGCACGCACGCACGCACGCACACACACACACACACACACACACACACAGACGCACACAAACACACTTGCCTTTATTATTCTACATCAGTGAGACTAGTGATGTACATTTAACCATATACATTTAGCGAGAAATCTCAGGATAAATGAATAGGTTGCATTTTGTCCCTCTCAACTCATACATGTGTGTCTTAATACCATAAAACAGCACTATTGCCATTTTGAGTAGACATGAGTATGGAGAACAACTGTGTTTGACTGTGGATAAACTGCATCGGTATAGGATAGTCCTTTTGTTTTGTCAAGGACTGAGTGCTTGTTTTGGAGCGAGTGTTTTATGAACTTTGATGGGATTACCCAATCGTTCAAATATAGTCCCTGCATGGTTGGCTTGCATGCCTGAACAATGAGGATGTTACCAAAAAAGCAGTTCAGTCCGGTGTAGCTCCAGTCTCTGGTCCCATGGCTCCCTGTGTCATCTCTGTGAAGGCTCAACAGTGCCCCCTCTCTTATACACACACGTACACACACACACACACACACACACACACACACACACACACACACACACACACACACACACACACACGCATACACACACTTAAAGGGGCTCAGGCAGGGTTCAGCAGACAGGACACACATTTACCTATCTCATCACATCACGCACGTGCTCCTGCTGTGTTGGGACAGCATTAAAATCCCATAATCCCTCAGAGTCTTTTACTTATTCAGTGTTTGAAACTCTCACACACATACTGTGCGACACACATCAACAAAAACACACACATTTGGACTGTCATACACTGTACCATGCATGCACTCATACATTACTCCAATTCTCTCTCTCGCTCTCTCTTTCTATCTCACACACGCGCACACACACACACACACACAGTGAGTCATACGCAAAGCTTGCCCACTCACACGTCCAGTAATACACATTAATACACGTTCTCACACAGACACACCCAGACAGGGGTGATGGGATCAGCATTAAGCCGCAGATGCATTGACCACATTAGCAATGAAAACACTACAGTTATTTTTCTCTTTCTGCTGAAGGAGGGGTTATTGTGTAAGTGTTCTGATGAGCTCTTAGGCTTCTATTTAAAGGTACCTGTCTGCAGCTGGAGTGTCCTGAGTTCACACACAACACAACGTGGCTTTTCATGGAAAGTCCTGGATAGCCTCATTGTTCACCGGCAGTAGTCTGGCCCCTGGGTAAAGCCAGACTGCTTCTCAGATGTCAGCTGAGTGATTGAGAGTGGGGTCTGAATCGGCCTCATTTACTTCCCATTTCGTATGGTGTGTGAAAATTTGTGCATTAAACCTTTACAAGTCTTTTCAAGTGAAAAAAGGAACATCTTTCTTGTAAATAACAGTTTTAAATGTACTTGTTTACTTTAGTTTGAAAGAAAGTGCACGTTTATATGGTTTCATCTTGTCACTGACTGCTAATTCCTCTGTTCTCTCAGCATATAAAGCCTTTGTTCAGGTCCTGGGTTTTTAGTGATTCTGAAATGGGTAGCTATGGGCACAACTGCAGACAAACCTGCAGGGTAAATTCTGATTTTTCTGAAAGGTTTGTCTGTGTTCACCCGGTTTGGAACTGAAACACTTGTTGCACATCACTGCCTATAGTTCTATTAGGACCTATTAGTTCTCTGTCCCATTGGATCAAAGGTGAAATCTAGAAAGACTGAGAATTCACTAAGGCATCAGTGTGCTTTGTGAAACTGCTGCCACTGCACAGCACAGGTGAGGCGACCCACCGAGGTCTTGTTACCATGTCGACACCATGATGATTGACACGTACGCTCATGGGTTAAGTGCCCTGGGTCATTCTTAAGAGTGCCCTCGCTATCTTCCTAAGCCATCTGTTCTCGCTGGCTCATCTGTTTGGCTCTCCTTATACCTGTATGTGCCAGTCCAAAATTGTGTGTGTGTGTTGTGTGTGTGTGTGTGGTGTGGGGGGGGGGGGGGGGGGGTGTAAAAAGGGCAAAGGGACGGGGCAAATTAGCAGCTAGTGTCTCTAGTCAGCACCTTGGGCCTTAACTAACGGCCCACCTATCTCATCAGGGGAGTGCTGAGGGAGGCGACTTGTGGCGGGGAGTTTGTGGCTCCAGGCCAGCTAGTGTGCAGGCTAGCGACCACTGAAACTGGTGGTTCTGATAGTCTATCTAATCTAATATGGGAGCCACATTGGGTGTTTTTTTTGTCTGTGCACATATGTGTGAGTGTATGTGTGTATGTGTGTGTTTGTGTATGTGTATGTGTGTATGAGAGAGAGAGAGAGGGGGAAAGAAAGTAAAAAAAGAGTAAGAGAAAGAGAGAGAAGGCTGGTGGAGTAAGTGTGTGGTGTAGTTATATATGCCTGTGTTGTTGTGTGTGAGAAAAAAGAAAACGGCGGGGGAGTGAGTGTGTGTGTGCGTTTGTGCGTTTGTGTGTGTGTGTGTGTGTGTGGTTAAGTTGTGTGCACTTGTGTATGTTATTGAGTGAATGTGCCTTTCGGTGCAAACCTTGCAACAGTGATACCTCTTGAGAAAAAGATATTTCCCCCCCCTTTATCCTCATAGTTCTTCTCTGTTCCCGGGAGAGTCGCTGTTTATTTCAACACCGCAAAATATTGAGCCCCTTTCTTCCCCATTTTGCCACCCAGAAATAACAAGAGCACTTACTCCATTGTAAAGTCACCTCACATGCGTACTTCCCAAGACAGAAAGAAAGAAAAAACAACAAAAAAAAAAGAGAAATGCTAAGTTCTTGCAACTCCGTGCAAGCCAGGAGGTTCTTCTCCATTTAAGGGCACTCGTTTATGCAGTAATTGTCAATTACCAAGCAGCTCCTGCTGGGAATTGTGTGGGGGAGTTAATTGAGGCGAAAAAAGCCTGGATCAGTCCAAGTCTCTGTGGGGGTAGTAGTGGATGGGAGGTGTGTGTGTGTGTGTGTGTGGGGGGAAGGGTCCATTGGAGTGGGTCCATATGCCCCATGCCTATATAGCCTGCTTGAGATGCATGTGATGGTTCCTAGCTTAGCTTTGCCTAGTCTTGCCTTGTGTGGGGAGCCACTGGAGACTTGGGTGAACTGGGACATAAATCAGAGAGCTGGAACACTAGCTGCAATTATGCCTTTGTTTTCCAGGGTGGTGGCATGCCATGTATCAGTCCCTCTGTCGCTGTCTTCTCTCTCTCTATCCTTTCTTTCTCTCTCTCTCTCTCTCTTTCTTTCACTCCTTTCTCACTCTTTCTGTTGGGCTCAACATTTGCCACTCCCCTTTTCTCTATCTTTTTTCTGTATCTGTCTATTCCTCCCTCTGTTTTTATCTCTCTCTCTCTCTCTCTCTCTTGACACTCTCTCTTTAGTAATCATAATTTGTAACACTACCTTCCTTCCTCTTTCTCTTTCCCCCTTTTTATTCCCTCAGGTCCGTAATGACTTGACTAACGAGCTGGAGAAGGCCGACATCCAGATTGCCGACACCGAGAGCTTCTCCAACGATCCCTGCGTCAACGTCAAGAAGCTGAAGGTAAATTTCAGTCGTAGTCTCGCAGTCAATCCATGCTGCACCCCACAAATCCCCGTCAGTGCCAGTGGACTCTCAGTAGACTCTCAGATCATGAATAAAAGACACACTCTCGTGGCCCTGCTCAAGATTAGCTAAGAGCTATCGAAGACCAAGGGCTAGCTGCAGAATAAGGTAGGAGGGAGATTATTGACCACCCATAGGTGGCATGGATTATGCGTACACTGATGCACTGATGCATTATTTCCAGCCTCCCTTACACACACACACACACACACACACACACACACACACACACGTACAGACACACACACACACACATACATACACACACACACACACACGCACATGTACACATACTCAAACACATACTTGTAATGTTATATTCTGCTTGCGTGACATTAAGGCTGTTGGGGAAGTAAGTGTTTTTTTTATGTCTCATAGCTTCTGTGCTCACAATTATTTGCATAACTCAGTGCAGCTGTATGATCATACATATTTACACCCTCACCTCACACACACACACACACACACACACACAAACCACACACACACACACACACACACACACACACACACACACACACTCACAGAGATGTGCATGTGCACACAAACCCTCATGTGCATGTGAACACACACACACACACACGCACGCACCCACAGACACACACACACACTCAAGAAGCTACATTCACGTAACATTTCACTTAAAGCGTGTAGCTAAGCTGACACGTTTTCTGCTGATCGGAGTCGAGAGCATCCTAATGAGTTGCGGCATGACACGGCTGAGTTGCATACGATGTGACAGGCCCTGACAACCCCGACCAAATCCGCATCCGTATCCGAGGCCGCCTGACAGAGCGTTCGGCTGTCTTAAACCTACACCCCCTTTCCAACAGCCCCGCACACACGCACACACACAAACACGCACACACACACACATTGTTGTGCACACACGTAGTGACTTCCATACACACAAAGAGTGACTTTCACACATGCATACACACACACACACACACACACACACACACACACACACACACACACACAGGATTCAGTACTGTCCCCGCCCTGTTTGGTTCGTGATAAGAGAGCGTGCCGTTTTTATGGCTCTTGCTGTGACCGTCCGTCAATCTGAATGGGTGTGTGGGGGGGTGAAGGGAAAAACAGCATTGTTTTAGTGGCGCCCACAAATAACATCTGGAAAGGGCCAAATACGCTGTCCATGGTGCTGAAATCCCTCATTGGCACACACTCACACACACGCT
Organism: Tenualosa ilisha; assembly: GCA_015244755.2. NCBI lineage: Eukaryota > Metazoa > Chordata > Actinopteri > Clupeiformes > Clupeidae > Tenualosa > Tenualosa ilisha. Next base: position 549,429 of record PYXC01001262.1, read on the forward strand.
TACTCTCTCTCGCTCTCTCTCTCTCTCTCTCTGTCTCTGTGTCTGGCTCACCCTGCTCTCCTTTCCGTCTGTCAAGGCCTTAAGGATTAGAAGTGATGCCCTGTCTACCTGGGCATGGGATTTACTGCCTTTTCAGGAGGAGAAGACACATTAGTCCTTTATCCCTGCTACAAATTTAGGTCAGTCTTGTTGTGAACGAGACAGAGAAGAAAAAAAAAAAGGGAGAAGAAGAAAAAACATCAGACAAAATAACAGTTAATTACTTAATTAGAGGGCTGCACACGAAAGTGCCACACTTGCAGCTATTTCCTCCCGAAGCGGCAGGCAGAATTGCTCCTTCCTTTCTTTTCTTTTCTTTTCTTTTCTTCTCTTCCACCCATCCTCTGTCAGTGTCTGCCTTGTCACCCATCATTCTTCACTTTTCTTTTCTTTTTTTTCTCCTTTCTCTTCTTCTGTTTTTTGTCTCTCTCTCTCTCTCTCTGCCAAGCACCACCGCTATTGTGGAATTGACATAGGGCCTCCGCTAGCACAATTCCCAGAACGGCGGCCCAATGCTGCAGATGCTGAAGATGGAGTGTGTTTTTCCTCACTGCAGGCTCAGCACTGCGCTTGCTAAGAGCACGCCACGCTAGCCCTGCCTCTGCTACTACAATTAATGACTGTGTCGCTACGCTAGGATACTGTCACACATGGCCTTGAAGATGCTGTGCAGTTTCATAAGCAGTTCCTTCGCATTACAATGGCTCACTCAGCAAGAGTCCTAGCTGTTTTAGATATTCATGCAGGATGTACTAATACGTATTTGGGTTCACGGGCAGGACAAAAATAATCATTATTTCACAATTTATTTTTATATACCAGATGTACGTAATCCAGCAAGTAAAGGATGGATTTTGTTTTATACCTGTGCACTAAACACTAAACACTACACACAGTTGATTTCCTTACTCAGCTCAACTACCTGGCTTTGATTACTGCCATTAGCCCAAAAATAAACAAAGCCATTGCTAGTATGGTGGATATATCATGTTAGTGGCAAGACAACCCTGGCAGCTATAAATACTGTGAACCAGACAAATTTCTAACCTCGAAGTAGATGGCCTTTTACACCCCCAAAGATGCTGTACATCTCAATAAGCCCTATGCAAGACAGACGGGAGTCTTAGGAAGATGACACTATCCCTGTTTAACTCAATAGTGCTAAAGAAACAGTATAAATCTTGGTGTTTGTACAGTTTCAGTGTGAATTTTCCCTCTTCCAGTCAATCATAATACTAAATTGTGCATCACTATTATAAAAGGTTACCAAATCAGCAGGTTTAGTTAAAAGTTAAAACAAATAGATAGATAGATGTACTTTATTGATCCCAAGCTGATATATGTATATATATATATATATATATATAAATGTATATGTGATTGGCCATCTCTTTATATTTCATGGTGGGAGCAGAGGGCCAGCGAGTGCTGCACTGCCCTACCCTGCTCTGCCATGTCGGCCCTGGCCTACTTACAGTAAGATTGACATGGCGGCGACGCTGACAGAGAGGCGCCTGGCGTATAAATGATGTCTTCATGCTTATAAAAGGACTTTTATGAGAGTAAACAGGCGTAGTGGAGAGCTCGTAATCAGCCCCTTCTCATTACCCCCGGCTGTAAGAACCATCAGGTATTTTCTTTTCTTTTTTTTCTTTTTTTTTTTATTGGAATCGATGGGTCGTGCTGCCGTCACCCGAGATATATCAAGATGATGAAGCTGTTCGCCAAATAGCCCCAACTCAAAAACATCGGTAAAGCAACCATTTAAAAGGCAGATCAGTGATGTTTTAGTGCTTTTGACAGGGATATTTGGACAGAGCTGATGCCTGTTTGTGCTTATCTACAATTACAGTAATTTGAGGGCTACTGAACTACATTTTCTTCACATAAAATTGGGGTGAACTGAGTTTGGTGTATTTTGTTCTTTCTTATTTTCTTTCATCATTTCCTTTTCTTTATTTCACCGCTCCCTCTCTCTTCAGAGGTTTTGGGTTGTGAGAGCTCCACATCAATGCCTCAGAAATCTTCCCAGCATGCTCTCTGGCTCTGCTAGTGGCACACTGTGAGGTGTGTGAGGCCCACTTTTCTCTTTGTCAATCTCTCTGGTGAGAGAATAATTGTGAATGTGGACCACACACCATTTACTGTACACACACACACACATGCACACTCACAAACACACACACAGTGAACACACACACATACACACACACACACATGCACACAAACACACACGCACGGCCCTATTCAAGTTCTGTTGTTTTGTGTGGGGAGAAGAGACCCCCTGTTGTTCTCCTAGCTTGATGACTCTCATCAACAATCTGTAGGACAAACACAATCCTTGTGGAGGCTTTGAATGTGCGTGTGTTCTTGCGTGCATGTGTGCTTCGGTGTGTGTGTGTCTGTGTGTGTGTGTGTGTGTGTGTGTGTGTGTGTGTGTGTGTGTGTGTGAAACATTAGGAGTGGGAAAGACGCAACAGACACGTCCATGTCAGAGTGTGTTAGGATCCTTCTGCTCAGCTGCGCAGCAGATGTGGGGTCACCTGCAGGAGGGATTTCATCAGTGATTACCACTAATGAGCCCTGGGACACGGTTGACAGTGCTAGACCAGGCACCTGGCTATCACACTGGCCCATACATAGCATTACAGCCTAGAGATGCTCTGTGCTGTTTTATTAAAAGTTTAAAAGCATCAATGCTGACCCAGAATAGCAGCAGAATGTAAAGAAACATCCATTTTGGTAATGTCAAAAAATATCTAATATGATCTTGATATGATATGATCATCTTGTCTATCCTCTATGTTGTCCAGGTGTCCACTAATGTTAGCATGCAAACCACCTAGCCTAGGATCTCTTCTAATGTTTTATGTTTCTTCTAATGATTGATTTATGTTTTATCATATAGCAATGCAAGTCAGTGTGGTAGAGTGATGTATGGCTGCTTTCATTCTCCAACTCCAACAGGCTCCCACATTCGTCATAGCCTCTTCACAGATTAGAAGTGTCTTTACGGTCGCACTTTAAAATAGAGGAGAATAAAGATTGAATCTGAGCCGATCTGTCTGTCTATGGGTGTGTGTCCGCTCACACTCTTAAAGAACTGCTGGTCCAGTCTTAGGACAGACACCTGCCAGTTACATTGTTCTGTGCAGCATCAAGCCATACTGTGACTTTTTTCACTAAACAGATTCAAGCTAATTCAGGTGATATACTGGCGTATAATGGGGAGAATGACATCTCTGTCATGGAGATGCAAGCTGTTTTAGTGATGCAGCTTTGCAATACGATGGATTACCATCACCTTACATTACTTTACTTCTTTTCTTTTCTATTCTTTTCCTTTCTTTTCTTTTAAGGAATTCACAGATGTGGTTGTCAACTTCCCAATAGACACCTAGTTACCATTGTCATTTCGTTTTGTTTGTTGCAGGGACATGGTTGTCATGGTATTTGTAGACACCTGGCTGACGTGACATTTTTCATCCAGATTAAAGCTTTGTGCTTAAATCTTGATTTCAGCTATAGATTTTAAAACCCTGACTTGTTTTGTTTTTCGGTGACACTTTCTATGAAGACCATAGCTATACCGCATTATGAGTGCATTCATAACAAACTATAATGCGCATCATAATTACTCAAAATGCCTTATGACCACACTCATAAACTATAAATCTATCTTATAATGATAAATAAATCTAGCTTATAATGCCTTATAAATCCAAGGGTGTTATGAGTGTTCATGACTGGTTATAAACTACAGGCTGACTGATGGGGCTTATAATACATTATGACTACTAATACCCCTCTATGCACACACCTGGATGATCAACTGTTGTAAGGGCTCATAAGTTGCTATAATGTTCCATGTGGGATCATAAGCTGTCAATGTGTGCTTTAAGTAAAGTAAAGTTCATATGGATGCAGATTTATAGTTATTTATAACTGTTGATATAATGCATCATGAAGCATTATGAGTGTAGTCATAATGCATTTTGAGTAATTTTGATGCGCATTATAGTTTGTTATGAATGCACTCGTAATGCGCTATAGATATGGTCTTCATAGAAAGTGTTACCTGTTTTTCTTGTTTGTTTGTTTGCTTTTCATGTGATTGATTGTGTTTGCGTCAGTGTGTTTTGATAGAACATATAATCAGGTCTGACAGATATTAGAAACATAATATGACAACGAGGACTGGGCTCATTTAAAGTGCTTTCCAAGCACTCTGGACTCCATCTTGTCATGGCAAATCAGGGCTGAGCTGTGCTGGTACCTGCCTGACAGATGTGTATTGTCAGCTGATGTCAGTTGATGAAGAGGCACTATTTCCCAAGTGCAAGGCAATCCGAGACACTATGCCTAACACAGCACGCTCCCTCGATGGCTTTCGCAATCGACTCGGACTGGCGCGCAAGTTTTGTGTTGCTTTGCAATGCGGCACTCTGCGAAGCGAGCAGTGTGTGAGTTGTGGCAGACGTCAAAGCCTCTTCTGCCATTCCTCTCCTGGTGCATTGGGGCACCTGTTAAAAACTCGAGGATGCAGTGCAGAGGGAGATAAGTGTATCTCTGCCTGATAGATCTAGTGGTTCCTGTGGTTCCTGAACACTGAACTGTTGCATACCCCCTGTGAGTCCTACCGAGTACCCCTGCATCATGGTCTCCCTAATTCATATTTTTTCATAAATAAACAAAATGCTACACAAAATGTGAATACATGTTATATGGTACACATTAATGTAAAAGCATTCGGATTGTATTGGGGATAGCCTGAGTGTAAGATCTATGTTCCATGTTCCATGGTTCCATGCACCATGCTCTATGCTGGTGAGAGCTGAGAACCCATTCACAGATTTATTTTGTGTACTCCCCTAGAATTGATCCAAGGGTACTCGTACCCTATTTTAATAATCAATGATCTAGTGTAAATCAGAGTGTGGAAAGAAATGAAGAGACATGTAGAGAGTGAGAAGAGTGAAAGAAAGAAGGAATGATGAAGGAGAGGAGGGAGCGAGGGAAAGAACATGGTTGTGAAAGGAAAGTATGAATTATTCACAGATTCTATCTTGCGTCTGTGCTTTTTCTCTTCTATGTGAATGGCTTGTGTGGGTCCTTTAGACACAAAACAGTTCTCAGCGCAGACACTAATGTTTCTCTTGTTATTATGGATGTAGAAGCCTATCCATAGTCAGACCAGCCAAGCCGAACCCATTACCTCGAGAGACCTCAGTCTGGGTTCACAGTCATTCCTGTCCACACTATTAACATTCTACACTTAGCATTCAGTCATTTGTGTGAATATATAGTTGGTGTCAGATCAATGAAAAATGTCTTTTCATCCAAACCTAAAATGCTGATGTGAAATGCTTCTAAACTTCAGTGCTAACTAATATTACAATAAGTGCCATTTTTTCCTAATGTTTTTTGGGTTCTTCTCCGCAGGATAATGATGTGAGAATCATAATTGGACAGTTTGATGAGAACCTGGCATCCAAGGTCTTCTGCTGTGTGAGTATAGACACTACTGGAATTACAATAACTATACCTGTATGAGTACACACACTACTGGAGTTACAATAACTAAACCTATGTTAGTACACACACTACTGGAGTTACAATAACTAAACCTATGTTAGTACACACACTACTGGAGTTATCAGGTGGCTGGTTCCAGCTGTAGCTAAGGTGATTAGTTAGTTGGTTCTAGAGGTAGCTAAGATGGCTGGTTTGATACAATGCCAATGGCGGAATATAGGAGTTATCTCACAATACGCTTAGTTATCCTCTCATAAGGACTAGGGGTGGCTGAGCTTTTCGTCTGCTTCTCATAGTCGTTTGTATGGACATCCCTGTGTAGTGAATGTACACTTGATATTGACATGCCATCTGCCTTACAGTAAACACAGGCATTGCCAACACTATCATTTTAGATCCTGGATTTGTGCCAGTTTGATAGTAGTCAGATAACCAGATTGTCTTGACAACAGAAACCATAGATATAGAGATGAAGAGAATGCAAGACTTTTGTTTTGATTCAGTCATGTTTTAGTGTTAGAAGATACTAACCACAACTTGGACACATTCAGGGGTCAAAGTGTCTAAGAAAGTCACCTGCTGGTGAGAGGTTTAATGCTGACAAGCGTCTCAAGGGAAGAGCAGATGTGTGCTGCCAGATGTGTTTTCCGTTTCAGAATTGCTATCAAGGGTCACCTTAGAGATTGATAATTGTATTGATGTTATTGACAGAGTTTACTCTGGCGTATCCAAGAGAATATAATGCCTCTAGGCACATGTGTCTTTAGTGATTACTTCAGCTTGCGTGGCTAAGATTAGACAGCCAATGCAAACCATTACTGCATCTTCTCAGCGTCTGAGACATGCTCCACAACAAATATTTACACAGTCCTGATTCGTAGTCACTGATATCTGTGTATTTTTTTGAACGTGTGTGAGTGTGTGTTTCTGTGCGTGTGTGTTTATATGTTCCTCTCTCTTGTATTTCCTTACTCTGTGTATCTGTGTATTTCTGTGTCTCTGTGTGTGTATGTGTGTGTGTGTGTGTGTGTTTGTCCACAAATACATGTATCAACAATCTATCCTGTATTAGGCCTACAACCTGAACATGTATGGCAGTAAATACCAGTGGATCATCCCGGGCTGGTACCAGGGGAACTGGTGGGAGCAGGCCAACTCCACTAACTGCACCACCAAGAAGCTGCTGACCGCCATGGAGGGCTACATCAGCGTGGACTTCGAGCCCCTCAGCGCCCGCAGGATCAAAGGCATATCTGGACGGGTAGGGACGCCTTCTCGCAGATATGGTCAAAGCAAGTAATCCCATAGGGAGACGTTCTGTTGAAAACACAGATGATTTTTATCTCCTAATACAATGATGTAAGGACCATATACTTTTAGTCTCTTGTCTCATGTAAAATTTACATAATCCCAGACAAATTTTCTTTGTGGGATACCACATCAAGTATAATAGGTGACAGGCTACCAAGTAATGTATTAACAGGTGATACCACACAAGTAAATCATAGCTAATCATATTATGAAATCATATACAATATTTTTCCATTACAGATAATATGGGCTTGATGCAGATGTCTTATCATTTTAGGAACAGTCCTTGATAATTTTAGCCAAAACCTACTGCTTTCTGTAGTCACTGTCACGTAAACACAACCTTTCAAACTATTTCTGCCGGCACATGAATTTTAGTCATTACATGAAATTGTAGTCATTTTGCTGTAATGAAGGGTTTAGTATTAATGGGATTTTTTAAGGCCTGAGGGTATGAGATGGGGAAAAAAGCAATATAGCAAAATCTGATTTTAAACTCACAATGAGACTTTCATCATTTATTGATCAGAGTTCTGAGTTAGAACTCAGGGTATATAGATATCAGGTCATCTCTCAATGGGGCTACTCTAGGCTCATGCCGAATGGTGATATTTTCAATGTAGTATGCATGTGATCTCCCTCTGATACATGCAACTATGCTGGTGTGCTAGTGGCCAGGAGGACAATTTGAATTTGATTACATTTTTTTTTTATTGTTAATAGATGCTTTTACCCCCATTTTTTTTGTCAGTTACTTTCAGGGACAATCTCCCCTAGAGCAACTTAGGGTTAAGTGCCTTGCTCAAGGGCACAAGGGTGGCAGCAAGGATTCGAACCCACAATTTTCACGCTACTGGCTTGTTAGCCAGGTTCCTTAATGGCTGTGCTACGACCGGTCCCTGGCACCCCTACCACCCTATATGTGTTTACACATATGTGTGTGTTTTTAAGCTTTTTGTATCAGTGTGTTTAGATATGAATGTGTGTATGTGTGTGTGTGTGTGTGTGTATGTGTGTGTGTGTGTGTGTTTGTGTGTGTGTGTGCGTGTGTGTGTTTGTGTGTGTGTGTGTGTGTGTGTGTGTGTGTGTATTTGTCTGGCAGACCCCACAGGAGTATGAGCGGGAGTACCAACGGGAGCGGGAACAAAAGGGCGTGGAGGCCAGCAAGTTCCACGGCTTCGCCTACG
>PYXC01001262.1:562500-575000 GCA_015244755.2 Tenualosa ilisha
GCAGTAGGCTAGGCTCTGTGTCTGGATGTCATAATAATGAGTGGTAGCTGGTAGTAATCTCCACATCTGTTGTCATTTGTTTTCACTTGTCTCTCGCGTCCAAGCTGTGATAAATCACAAGAGAGTATAAAAAGCATAATGTGCTTAATAGCTACATGTAAATGTTAATGGAAACAGTGTCCGCAAACACAAGGGCAGGCGACACACCTTAAAAGACCGACGCAGGCCATGTGGAGGTGTGTTTGTGTGTGTGTGTGTGTGTGTGTGTGTGAGACAGAGAGAGACAGTGCATGTCCCGCAGCAGCTGTCACAGCATGTCAGCGCCTGTAGCCTCACCTGTGCTGACCCTAAGGGGATGTGCGTTATTTGCACGCGTGGGAGATGCTCTTAGCTTGAACAGCATGGGAGAGAAGAAAAAGAGGCCATCACCCTCTGACTCTCCCTCTCTCTCTCTCTCTCTCTCTTTCTTTCTGTCTCTCTATTTCTCTCTCTCTCTTTCTCTCTCTTTCTGTATTTCTGTCTCTTTCTCTCTGTCTCTCACAGGCTGTCACCTCATCTTTACACACCTAGAAAGTGCCAAAGCCATTATCAACAGGGCCAGGAAGGTGTCATAGGGGCCCACGCACGAGCCCATGTGCTGACTCTATGACTGCATTGTGCAATAGGGAAAGGAAGGGAATTGGGAGGGGATGGGGGGCTAAGACCTGAGGAGGCTGGATAGATCAGCAGTGGCTTTGAGGAAGGCTTGAGAAGAGAGAAAGAGAAAGAGAAAGAGAGAGAGAGAGAGTTTTTTTTTTTTTGGGGGGGGGGGGGGGGGTTGCTGGTGGAGGAGTTTAACTCTGCTATGAATGTGCTGCAGAAATAGAGAAGGACAGAGAGAGAGAGAGAAAGAGAGCCAGAGGGAGAGAGGCAGAGGGGGAGAGAGAGAGAGAAAGAGAAAGAAAGAAAGAAAGAGAGAGCCAGGGGGAAAGACAGAGTGATTGAGAAAGAGAAATGTGAGATATGACAGGAGGAGACTAGTGTTGCAGGAGGTGTACTATATGTGCACCACAATGCCCTGAAGAAGAACTGCATTATTTACCAGTTGGTATTAGAATGAAAGGCATGAGACAGAAGCTGAGGAGTGCTTGGAGATATCGCTCAGGGTGTGGATGAATCCCTGCGTACAGAGCAACAGCAGTGAAAATCAATATGGTTTGCAGCCACACGCAACACATTTTGTGGGTACAAGGCCGGACTCCTGCTCCATTGTCAGTGTTGTACTTGTGTATTCACAAGCTCAGCTCAAGAGCTGTAGGGTGTGACAGATATCATTCCAAACCACATAACTCCCAAGTCTCTCTCTCTCTCTCTCTTTCTATACTGTGTGCACACAGAAGCACACACACAGACACTCTCAAACATACACTCCAAAAATAAACAGTTTTTCTCTCAAACATACATCTATACTGGCTGGCCGATATGCAGGGAAGGATCCAAACCCTGAAGGAAATCTCCCAGCATGCACCTCTGTCGTCCTCAGGGAGAAGAATCGGTGGCTCGTCCATGTTTATCTTTTAGACTCGTGCGTGATCTTTTATACTAGTTCAATGCTCCAGATCCAGTTTTGTGCGTGTGCTTTTTTTTGTCCTCATTTATCTGCGTTTGGCACCTGTTGTTTTTAGTTGTTGTTCAGGCAGCCATTGCAAAACCTCGTCCAAATGCCCTCTAACAGAGATACGGAGAAGGAAGACAGACTGCAGGATGACAATTTAGCTTGAAAAGACAAACAGACGAGTGTATCCTATTTTAGCGCTCATATGTTTCTCCAATTGAGACTCATTTAGTCTGGATTTAATGCACACACACACACATGCACGCACACACACATACACACACACACACACACACAGACACACATACACACACACACCGGTAGCATACTTTGTAGATTAATGGAGAAACAGTCATTGGTATAATGTATGAAGTGATTATGAAAGCAGAAACAGTTCACACTCAGGAAATCAATTCAAATTGATCAGCCGGTTTTCGCTAACTGGGGCCTGCATGGGGTCATTCCATCGGTTTATTGCACACTTGCACAGTTTGGTTTCACAATTTGTGGCCGTGACGTAATTCACTCGGTAGCCAGGTCTTCAACGACCCTTTACAAGAATGAGCTGTGCCGTGTTTGCACACCCAGATGTCATGACAAGAGAAATCCGCAAGGACCTGTGACATCACAGACGTGTTTTGCTTTGGATTACGGCCATAGTCCGCTGATCCATGCAAAGCGCTCAAAATCCCAGGGCATTCACGACACACACCGTAAGTCTTTCAGCCTCACTCGCTAATACAATCTGGTCAGTATTTACCAGTGAGTGTTTGCTGGTATTTGCAAGCAAGTTAACCCGAGCAGTTACTGATCTGGATAGTCTCACCCTTAGGCATCCTGTGTGACTGTGCTGTCAAGGACATCTCTGTGTCCACACAAGCACATAAACACACACACACACACGTTTTCTCTCTCTTTCTCTCTCTCGCTCACACACACACAGACAAATTTTCTCTCTCTTTCTAGCTCTCTCTCTTACACACACACACACACACGCACACACACACTCGCTCTCTCTCCCTGTCCCTCTCCCTCTCCTTCTCCCCTGAGCACCAACTGGCTCTTTTTTAATATTTAGCCAATCAATGACAGGACTATTAATTATGTTTACCTAACGAAAACCGATCAATTCCGGCGGCCGCTAATTTGATGAATGGCAGCAGGCCATGGCGGACGATCTTCCTTTAAGTCTGTAAGATGTTGGCAGTCAGAGGGAACCAAGCGTGGCACAGGAAAGGAAACAGCACAGTGAGGCCACACGGCCCTCAGGAAGTCTGAAAGCCTCAAGGAGATGTCTTATTTACCTTGTCTACAGTTTGATGAGAAAACTATTATTTAAATCTAAATTATTATTTAATTATTGAATTTTTAAAAAATGTTTATTTATTATTTTTAAACATATTGCCATTTTAGTGTTTTCTCCAATATGCTGTGACTGATTTTATTTTTATGACTGATTGTTTAATGGAAAAACTATTGTAATGTTGAAATATTGATTTTTGCTTATTTATTGGATGTGTTTTTCATTCCATTGATTGACTGGTCACTTGAGTGATTGATTGATTTTTCCACATTTCATGTATTTTCTTCTCGTTGTCTCTACACAGGGCCAAGTCATGTTCAGGAATGGGGAGAGGATGGGAACCATTAAATTCAATCAGTTTCAGGGTAAGTGATAAACCTTGGAAGCTGCATATGTCATTGAATGATGACATATGCAGCTATCACTTCACTTGATGACAAAGTCTTTTGACCTGTGGGTATGGTTTAACATGACTTATACAACATCGGTTAAGAGAAAAATGTGTTGCACTAACAAAGGTGTGTGTGTGTGCAAATCTTAATTGTGTGTAACTGTGTGTGTGCGTGTGTGTATGTGTGTGTGTGTGGTTGTATGTTTGTTGGTGATACACCGCCCCCTTGTCTCTCTGTAATGGAAGAGAGGCCCTTGCCTGTTTCCCCTGGGAGATTAACTCTGTGTTTGTGTGTGTGTGTGTTTGTCTCTGTGTGTGTGTGTGTAGTGGTTGTTGACTGTGGTTAGAGGAGAGCTGGAGTTGGATCAGATTAACTGTTTTCTGCAGGTTTAATCTTTAAATGGGGGATTCCCACCTCGACACCCCATTGCTTATGGCTGTGTGTGTGTGTGTGTGTGTGTGTGTGTGTGTGTGTGTGTGTGTGTGTGTGTGTGTGTGTTTTACCTTTTTTTTTACTTTATCTGTCTTTTAGCAGAGGTGTCCCCCACAGCACATTACATCATTGTGTGTATGTCTGTGTTTGTGTGTGTGTGTGTGAGAGAGAGATAGAGAGAGAGAAAGAGAGGCTGTTTTGTGTAGTAGAGAGGGCAAGAATAAGGTAGCAATTTTTAATGTGTGTATGTGTGTGTCTGTCAGGTAGAGTGGCCTTCTAGGCTATGGGGTGATTAGGTGTCTGTCTGTAGGTGGTAGCTACCAGTGCTGAATAAGTGGTGAGAGAGAGACAAAGAAAGAGAAAGAGAAAGAGAGAGAAAAGGAGGTGGAGTGTGTTATCAGTGATGTGTCGGAGAGGCATGTCCTCTGCACTGCCACAACAATCGCACAGGTTTAACTGGCCCCAGGCAAAGTAGGCAGAGCGGTGTCCTTCAGTGGCCACATGCCAACACACACACACACACACACACACACACACACGCACACACACACATGCACACATGCATACACACACACAAACTCACAAACTCTCCCACACACTTTGCTCTCTGTCATTTTTCTCCTTCCTCAGAAACGTACTCTCATCTACCACTTGTATGCACTCTCACTCTCTCTCTCTCTCTCTCTCTCTCTATCTCTGTCTCTTTCTCTGTCTCTCTCACTCTCTCTCTGTCTCTCTCACTCCCCTCTGTCTCTCTCTCTCTGCCTCTCTCTCTCTCTGTCTCTCTCATTTCCTCCCTCCCCTCCCTCTCTCCTGCTGTCTCTATGCTGATAGATATGGGGAGTGTGAGGAGTGTGAGCTCAGGCCCAGTGTTTTAGTGGGCTGAGAGGCCAGGCCACTGCCCTGCTGTCCATCTCCTGTTGGAGACGCCTTCTCTGCGTCTGCCTTTCCCTCCCCTCTCCCATCTTTTCCTCCTTCTCTTCCTTCCTCTCCTTCTCTCCTCTCTCCTTTTCTTTTCCCAGTGACTTACTTCCCTCCCCTCCTCTCATGTAGCCTCTCTTTTCTTCTCTCTTCTCCTCTCCTCTTTCCCCCTCATCCTCTCTCTGCAGTCTTTTTCCCCTCCTCTTCCCCTCCCCTCCTTCCTCTTCCTTACTTCCCACCTTCTCTCCTCCTCTCCTTCCCCCATCTCAGCCCCCCTCTCCTCTCTCATTCTTCCCCCTCTCCTCCCCTCCTCTCCTCTCCTCATTCTTTCCCTCCTCTCCTCCCCTCCCCTCTTCTCTTCTCTCCTTTCTCCTCCCCTCTGCTCCTCTCCTCTCTCTTCCCCTACTCTTGTCTTGTCTGTCCTCCCTCTACTCCCCTCCTCTTCTCCATCTTCCCCTCTCCTCCTCTCCCCTCTCTCCCCCTCCTCTCCTCTCTCTTCTCCTCCCCTCCTCTCTCCTCCTCTTCTCCTCTCTGACCTCACTGGTGTGGCTGCACCAGCACTCTTTCTAAATCATTGCCCCTATAGCTGTCCCGCTACCTCAGCCACTTCTTAATGGCCCTTTAATTGGCATCCCTTAATAAGCATGTGTTAATGTAAACTAACTAAAATAAATGGGTGGGCATTTGTGTGTGTGTGTGTGTGTGTGTGTGTTTAGATGTGTAGGTGTGTGCGTAGGGGAGGGTGGTGGTGGTGATAGGGGGCTGAGACTAATATCCGGAGGAAGCCGCGGTCCATTTTCATGTTCATAAATAATTACTTCTATGACTGTGCCATAAATTATGCCAAGCACATGCACTTGTAGGGCTACCAAACACGACCCAAGTCTTTTTATGTTGTTCTTTGATTTTTTTTTTTAAAAAGAAAGAATAAATAACAGAAAATAAAAATTGTGTGTGTGTGTGTGTGTATGTGTGTGCAATGCGATTGCGGTGAAGTGAGATGAATTGTTAATTTCCTGCTGCATGACCCTGTCTGGTCCCGCTAGTGCCTGCCTGTTAGCGCCGAAGCCATTAGCTGGCAAGCAGTGCGCTGTGCTTGAACCTTCATCTGGTCCCGCGATTAAATCGGGCCCGGGGATTAAACACTGGGCATGAAATGGGTTTTTAAAGACAGGGAGGGAGGGTGAGGGCCACGCTTTAGGCCTTACTGCTGATGGATCTGGAGGGAGAGGGAGCCGGAGGTGCGCTGTAGTCATCAGGAGCTCTGTGTGTGTGTGTGTGTGTCTGCCATCCAAATCTGTTCGTCTGTCTGTGTGTGTGTCTGCATCTGTCCATCTGTCTATTTCACCATTCTGATTTAAGTCAATCATTGGTTCAATACAGAATCTTTCGGCTGCTTTATTTTTCTGCCTCTTCTATTCTGCCTCTTCTGACGCCTACACCTGCTCCTACACACACACACACACACACACACACACACACACACACACACTGAGTTTCTTACTGCTCTGTGTGGTGATGCCACACACATTCAGGGCAGGCAGAAGAGGGCGGCGGGCACCGGAATTGGCGTCGACTTTGTTGACCGTGGTCGATGTTCCGTGACGAGAGTGGCAGACAGGTGGGATCACGCGAAGCCGCGTCAGGTTGGCTGAGCTGAGCGAGCTTCCACAAGCCGCCCACCCTCCCACCTGCAGACTGCTCAGACAGAAGGTGTCGCCACGCAACGGAAAAGAAAAGCCTCCAACATGGCCGATCATTTATTTATTTTTTCTGCCGTTTATGCTGTTCATCCCAAAAGTGCGAAGGGGCCATGTTTTATCAGGGTATTCTGACAAGTCCCTACAAATCCAAACACAAGTGGGCACACACACAAACGCACAAGCACTGACATGCGCACACTCATACACACATAATCTTACACCCAGCCCACCTACACCCACCCACACACACACTCTTACAGACCCAATTTCACACACATGCACATGCAATCAAATATGCACACTCACACACACACATAAACACACACACACACACACACACACACACACGCAATTTCACGCACATACACATACAATCAAATGTGCACACACACATACACACACAATTGTTTTTCCAGTCCACTCTAGGGTTTACTGATCATTTGCATATTGAGGAAAGTAATTGCCTGGAATATATAGTTTCTCCACACTTCCTCTGGGCCCATGGGTGTATGTGTATATGGAAGCCTTTATACAGGAAGATAAAGGCGGAGGGCCAGAGCTGTTGGTTGATGGCATGGTGTCAGCACACATACCCATTTGGGACCAATACTGGCTTTGATGATGTCTCTCGCGAGGAAAGAGACCGGCAACCGAATGAGCCCTTGGAGGAAAAAAAGCCCCGAAAAATGTCAAGGATACATCAAAATTTAAAGTCGTTTTTACTGCGCCCAGGAAACCATTATCGTCATTGTGTCTTGTGTTAAACGATGTCACAAAGTGATTTTTATTTTTTTTCTGTCCATGTGAGATCAATTCTATCCCATGTGGCCTTTCCAAGCGCTCTTGATTTTAAGTCTTTATTCTCATTGATGATGCCATACGCTTCCTGGCTTCCCGCTGGCATTACAGCTGTATATTCTGGCCTCCCCTAGAGCCTTCGTTTTGAGGATGGGAGCACAGCATCTGGATCAGTTTGTGATTTGAGCTCATTATGAGCGAGCCCAAGGGTGGGATGAGAGGCCTCTGATCTCGCATCAGGCTGCAAGGATAATCAAATATTAGCTTTTATTTCCACCTTTAGTTATGCACAGAGGGCTCACAGTGAAAATCTTTTTATTTAAAACCCATTTCCACAAATACGCAGATCCTCAAACCCACCAGAAGAATAGATGGATGTTTGGATGGATGCATGGATGGACAAATGAATGAATGAAGCAAGCAGCAAGCAATCAGTCTATCAATCTGTGTAATGTCCATTGCATAGACAACCAACCATCCATATATTGTTTTATGTGTTTATACACCAACAATCCTGTGAGATGAATGAATGAATGAATGAATGATTGCTATTGAAACTGTGAGATGCCCAGTACAACCCACTCTGCAAAAGTATTTCTAAGTGTTTATAAATAGGGTTTGTAAATAGGGTGTCCATGCTTTAAGGCACAAGTGTGTTCATACAGGCCCATTTCTTTAGCCCACATCATAGCTCCGTGATTTAGCATCATAGTGTACCTTCTGCAAGTACCTCCTTCAGTACCCCCCCTATTCCTCCTCATGATGTTCAGTGCCTGAGCATATTGGGTAGCCTGTGTTTTGATGGATGACGAAGCAGGAGGTGCAGGACTGTGTTTTGTGTATTTGAGCTGATGAGGCTGGACTCCTGGCCCGAGCAGGAGCCGGCCACCTGTAAGGCTTCCTGACAGGCCGTTTCCATGACGTCAGCAACCCGCTGCGTGGATGCGAGGAGGCTCGGAACATGTGGAAGCTGCCAGGCTCTCGTGCTTCAAAAAAAATCCCGCTGCTGTTTCCGCCACGTCGGACAAGCCAAAAAAATGCTGTATGTGTCAGTGGCAGTCTGGCTTTCCAAGAAGCTGACATTTCTCTTTTTCTCTCTCTCTCTCTGTCTTTCTCCCTCTCTCTCTCTCTTTTCATCATTCTCTCTTACATCCATACAGAGGGCCAAGAGGTAAAAGTGGGGGAGTATAATGCTATTGCAGACGTGTTGGACCTCATCAACAACTCCATCAGGTTTCAAGGTATGTTCTTGCAGGAGGTTTGTGTGTGTGTCTGTGTGTGTGTGTGTGTGTGTGTGTGTGTGTGTGTGTGTGTGTGTGTGTGTGTGCGCGCGTGCGTGCGTATGCTTGTGTGCGTGCGTGTGTGTGTGTGCTGGGCAGGATGCATATGTAAATATATGTGACCCAAGGTCTCCCTTGTGTTTGATCCAAAATGAATTATTCAGAAAGCTATGTAGTTCATGCCCTAGCTATCTACATTTGCCTCTCTTTCAAACTTTTTTTTTTATGAATAAGTTTGATCCCTGGTGGCATTTGGTGTCAAGAGGGACTCTCTGTCTGCCCCTTGAGTACCCTAGTTGCACAAACTAAATCACATGAAGTTCAGAACTAAGTTCACTAACCTCAAAATTGCACCAATTTGCCTGCTTGCAAAAGAATGGAAATGTAAGATGTGAGATAAACTAGGCAAACCTATGATCACCGAACGAAAATGTATTTTCAGACAGAACACTTGTAAGATCTTGGGCTTACAAGTTTGGGCTCAAAACCATTTTGCTATTTTATTTCCTTTTGAGCTTCTGCATGTGACAATTTTTTGGCTTCTTTATGTTAGCAAGCGCCACTTGTACGCAGAGTTCTGGAAACTTCCGCAGTTCAAGGAGTTCACTGACTCTGCTACATAACACTTATCTCTTGCTGATCACCTGGAGTGAACTCCCCCTCTCTCAGAGGGTCATTCGATGTACCTGATCGCCTCAGCCCTTGGGGAAGGAGAACAGAGATGCTCTATCACAGCTGGCCTTTTCCGGAGAGAGGGACACACTCTTCTTTTCACACTTCGCTTTGACACTCGAGAATAGCATCAGTGATGTAACCACGTGTTACATAGCCTCTCACCATAGTAACTCGACGACGATCTCTTTTTTTTTTCCTGGAACAGAGATAATTGCAGAAGAGCTGAACTCAGTTCACAAAAGAAGAAAATATGTTACAACATTGATCCATTTCCACATTCTCCGTGTTCTGTGTGATGACACTTTCTGCTCCTCTGTTCTCTTGTGTCAAAGATCATTGAATAATGACCAAGATAGAGCAACATAATAATGTTATAATGGGAGCAAATGTGAATAGTTCCGGTCTGCATAAGTAAGAGGTGTCACATAACATCACAATATCAGTTTTTCAATGATCTTCTGTATCAGCGTATGAGGACGCGACTCTGGTCTGCACAAAGGGTGATTCACCCCCCCCCCTTACGAAAATAGAACACGGAACTTAACGAACGCCTGTGCCTCTCGCTCTGCTTTTACTCTCTCTCCTTGTGTTGTGTCTCTTTGCTCTCCTCAGGTGTGGAGCCTCCGAAAGACCGAACGTTTGTGCGTCTACAACGCTGGCACATCAACGTGCCTCTCTACAGCATCCTCTCCACCATCACCATCCTGGGCATGCTCATGGCCGGGGCCTTCCTCTTCTTCAACATCAAGAACCGCAACCACAGGTAAAGAACTGCGCAGAACAGCAGCATAGATCAGGGCCACAGGGTCGGGCAGAACCATTACTACAGGTAGGGAACTATATATTGGAGGACATGGGCAGAACAGGAACCATAGTTGTGGCACTATGGAGCAGAACTTTGGAAACATTAAAAATCACCTCAGACTGGAACAGAACAGTAACCATACTGCAGATAAAGGTGACAAACAGCCCAGGTCAGAACCAGTGACTGTACATTATAAAGGGTACATACAGAACAGCCATTGCTCAGAACAGGAACAGCTTGAATCTGAATTTTCTATGAGATAAATTAAGTATCTGTCTATCTATCTGTCTATCTATCTATCTATCTATTTATCTGTCTGTCTCTTGGAGAAACAGGATACATTTTAGGATACAGGAAACATCTCTTTGGCCTTGAAAACATGTCATATTTCTGTTAAAAGACATGAATCAGTATTACTTTCTGTAGGACCAGATAGTGGATGTTACACAGAAGAGGCATTACCTGACCATACACCTTTGTCCCGTGTTCTGTCCTAGGCTGATAAAGATGTCCAGTCCATACATGAACAACCTGATCATCTTGGGCGGGATGCTCTCTTACGCCTCTATCTTCCTCTTCGGCCTGGACGGCTCCTTCGTCTCCGACAAGTCGTTTGAGACCCTCTGCACTGTGAGCATAGTCACAGTATATTTATATGTGTTGATTTATTTAAAATGTGCTCATTTCAACAGATTAGATTTTCCCCTTGCCTCCAAATTAGCTGTTAGAGCCATTTTTTTTCTTATTTGAGTCTCACAGCTGAGAATTGAAGTAGAGTCTCCTGGGGTTTGCAGACCTGCCCTGTCTGTCTTTGGGAGCACTAGCACAGGTGGTTAGATCTACTCTCAGCTCAGCCAGCCCAGTTACGAGTAGACTCTGGAACCGATCTGGCCCTGATCTGGTGTGCATTTGGACCAATTCTGTCATGGATCCGTTGCCAGATCTGTCCCAAAGTCAGCTGCCTTTTGCAGGTTGCCAGAATTGTGTGTAACTTCAGCTTACACCACCTGTTCCAGTGGTGCTGCTTAGGCAAAGGTGGGGTCAGTTGATAAAGGAGCACGCTGATTGATTCCGCCTCTGGCTGCGTTCCGGCGTGTGGTCCGCTGCTCGCTCCCTCGCTTGGGCACCTCCTTGCTCTCATTTGAACATGTCTGCACTTTTAATTAGAGCACTTTGATTACAGAGATAGTTACGGCCCCGCGGGAGATAGCCCAAATAATATTAAAGAGAGAAAAAGCACACAGAGTTCCACAGAAGGGCGCCTTGGAACAAGTGGCGTAGCCAGGAAGGAACTGGGGCACTTGAGAAAGATCTACTGACCAATGTTTCTCTGCTTTGCTACAGGACAGCTGTAGATGCACATAAAATGCCATAAATGACTACTGCGATGAACATATATTTGTTCTTTCATTATAAACCCTGAACTACAACTCTAAATTATATTCTGTGTAATAAAATGCATATTTTCCGATTAAAATAACATTTTAAAATATTTTTTTTTGCGCTAAAATAATAATAAAAGAAAAATCCATAGATGTAGCACAGAATACATATCCAGATATAGTAGCAGATGGAGCAGAAACAGGCAGGAGAGTAGAACAGCAGTGCCTTTAACATAGTGCTCTCCTCACACACGAGCATGGAAATGACTTGTCTCAAGGATTTAGACCTAGCTGCACAAGAATAAAACTAGAGAGAGAGAGAGGAAGAGAGGAAATGGAGACAGACAGAGAGAGAGAGAGAGAAAGAAGCAGGGTACTGGAAAGAGTTATCTTTATCCATACAGACAGACAAAAAAACAGGCTGCTAACAGGGGATTTCGTTATCACATTGTCTGTGTGTGTGTGTGTGTGTGAGAACACTACTACTTCAAATTTCACGTCATCATAATTTAAGCATATTCCAGAACATCCACTGCTCTCAGATGTGTCTAGCCTTTTTCTTTTTGGTCTCAGCTGCTTAATTATTAATAGCCGGACATCTTCACATCAGTGGCACATTTTCAGTGTCCGTATCCATGGACTGACCCCTGACGTCTTTGTTCTCTCCAGGTCCGAACGTGGATTCTTATTGTGGGCTACACGACAGCGTTCGGCGCCATGTTTGCCAAGACCTGGAGGGTCCATGCCATCTTCAAGAATGTGAAAATGAAGAAGAAGGTAATTTAGCATGCTTAGTGCCACATTGTGGTAGCTTGACAAGGTAGACTATAACATCAAAAGTATAGTTTGGCCCTGATCGATCCTCGGGGTGTAATCAGCGGTCGGCTTTTAAATTACCTCTACACACAGAGGATATCACTATGACCAATCACAGCCGTCTTAGTTTTTTTGCACCATCACAGCCCTGTGCATTCGGATAAGTCTGACGAAGCTTTGATAGAAAACCTTGTAAGGCCGTATGGTGCATGGCTAGATGTACCAACTGAGCAAAAATATTTGCTACTGCTAAGGTACATATAGATTTCTAGGCTTTTTTCCCCTTGCATTGATACACACATGGCTGGTTTTGACCTTAGTCTGAAAGGCAGCATTAACTCTGAGATCCTGATGATTTGGAGCGTTTTTTTTACACACCAGACATGTAAATGTGACATT
>PYXC01001262.1:580000-585000 GCA_015244755.2 Tenualosa ilisha
GTGTGTGTGTGTGTGTGTGTGTGTATGTGTGTGTATGCCTGGCAGCCTTAGTTCTGCAAATTCTATGACCATCAAGAGGCCCAAGCTTTAAGTCCCATCCACAACTAGAGGAGCTGGATACATGGTGGCCGATTTCTCTAAAGTAGAGCCCAAGTGATTGTGGCGTGACCTATGCTTTGATTTGGCTTCTGCCCGGGTCAAATGCTGCTAAAATATAGATAGATAGAGAGATATCTAAAGAAATAAAAGATCAGAAGAGATCAGACTCAGATCGTCTCCCTTTCATCCCGCTAAAGTTCACAATGTGAGTCTCCCCTATTTTGTTTGTGTGCCAGCGAGTGTGTGTGTGTGTGTCTATGTGTATGTGGTAAAAAAAAGAGCCAGTTGATGCTACCTGACCCCACACATCCATCCCCCCTCGCCCCCCCGACGCACACACACACCTCCAACTCTTCATCTCCCACCCACTCGTTCAGCTCTTCCTAATCTTCTCTTTCTCTCTCTTTCTTTCTCTCCCTCTTCCCCCCACCCTCCCCAACAGATCATTAAGGACCAAAAGCTGATGGTGATCGTGGGCGGTATGCTGCTGATAGATCTGTGCATCCTGATTTGTTGGCAGATTGTGGACCCGCTCAAGAGGACAGTGGAGGAGTACAGCCTGGAGGTAGGCAACACGGCTAACAGCTAATGGCTAACGGCTAACACAGCCCTTGATGCGTCGGATGGGGTGCAGGTTGCATATGGCTGAGTTTGTTGTTGACTGGCGTGAGGTTGTTGTGTTGTTGTTGTTGTTGTTGTCATTAATGCTAATGTTTTTGGGTCAAGAAATTGAGACACCCTCAAAGTGCCCTATTTACTCATGGCACCTCATCATGCACACCGTTGCTTAGATATGCACAAATGGACACACACACACACACACACACAAGCACACACAAGCACACACACACTCTCTCACGAACTGACACACCAGTGCCATATTGTGTCCCTGTCCCACAGTCTGGTCTCTGGAGCGGGAGAAGAGCCAGCTTGGGAAGTGGGGCATTGGCAGTGGGGACTGGAAAAGTACAAATCTTGGCCCAGCACAGAGGCCACTCTCCCAGGCATGGAGAAGGGTGGGGGTGGGGTGGGGTGGGGTGGCTGAGTTGGTGGTCATAGAGAGAACGTTCACACTGGGTACATTGGCTGATGGACAAGTGCACACTAGATCATTGTGTGTGGTGTGGTTGTGTGTGTGTGTGGTGTGTGTGTGGTGGTGTGGTGTGTGTAGAGGAGGATAGACTCAAGGAGGTGGCGGCTGCTGCCTGGCATTTTCGGGTCCCTGCGTGCTGAAACAGCGTGCCAGCAGCTGCCACTAATGATTAGTGCTGTTTATGCTCATGATTAGCCAAGCATGGGACTGGTGGTGGCTAGTGTGGCCTCGCTCTGGTGTCGGGTTATAGCTCTTTAACTCTGTGTGTGTGTGTGTGTGTGTGTGTGTGTGTGTGTGTGTGTGTGTGTGGTGTGTTTGTTTGTGTGATTCTGTGACAGGGTATGTGTTTGTGGGAGAGAGAAGAGAGAGAGAGAGAAAGAGAGAGAGGGAGCAGTGAAAGGATGTATGCTCATGTGTGTGTTTTTGTACAGTTTTGTGTACAACTGTATACATGTTTGTTTGTGTTTGTGTGTATTTATACATTTATGTTTGTGCGTGTGTTTGTGTTTGTGTGTGTGTGTGTGTGTGTGTATGTGTGTGTGTTTGTTTACTGTAAAGACTCAGCTGGCTGAGCAGCTTGAAGGGGGTAAAAAAAAAAGGCCTGATTCATTTACTGTGATCTTTGAGGGGTAATTGGAGCAGCGCCGTGTTTGGGTACAGCACACACAGGGCATCCTGGCCCAGGAGTCCAAAGAGTGATGTCCAGTTTTATTTTCCCCCAGTGCCCACCACAACAGCACAACACAGCACAGCACAGCACAGCACAGCACAGCACAACTCAACACAGCACAGCACAGCACAGCACAGCACAGCACAACTCAACACAGCACAGCACAATACAGCACAGCACAACTCAACACAGCACAGCACAGCACAGCACAGCACAACTCAACACAGCACAGCACAGCACAGCACAGCACAGCACAACTCAACACAGCACAGCACAGCACAGCACAGCACAGCACAACTCAACACAGCACAGCACAGCACAGCACAGCACAGCACAACTCAACACAGCACAGCACAGCACAGCACAGCACAACTCAACACAGCACAGCACAGCACAGCACAGCACAGCACAGCACAGCACAGCACAACTCAACACAGCACAACACAACACAACACAACACAGCACAGCACAACACAGCACAGCACACACAACACAGCACAGCACAGCACAACACAACACAGCACAGCACAGCACACAGCACAACACAACACAACAGCACAGCACAGCACAGCAACACAGCACAGCACAGCACAGCACAACACAGCACAATACAAGCACAATTGAGCAAGTGCTAATTTTGAGACCCTGCTCTAATTGATGTTGCGCGTTAATCGCTGGGTTTCCATTCGACTTCTTTGCATCTCATATTCGCATTAACAAAAATTCAGCTCAAAGATGTGCAGGTCTGCATGCGCTTCCATCAACTGTGTAATGCGAATAAAAAAATTAACATTAGGCTAATCGAGTGACATGTTCCGACCAGCTGTGGGATCAACGTCTATGGACAGAAACGCTGTAAATGTGAATATAAGCAAATTAAACTGTTAAACTGTCTATCGACTTTAATTGCATTATGCCTTATTCACATCAAGACTTAATCCACCCCCTCGAGGAAGTTAAATCTATATTCGCATTAGGGGACTGATGCAAGTTTGCAGGTGATTCCAATTCCGAGGATTTCTTATTCACATAACTTATGTGTGCATCAACTAGTTGGATGGAAACCTAGTTAGTTAATGACTTTCAAAGCCTAGGGTGCAATGCAGAGAATGCCTCGGATAGATTTACTCCAAATAGCCGCACAATCACACACAGACACACATAGAAAAACTCACTCACTCAAATACACACATGCACACGTACACACACATACAAATAAACACACACACACACACACATGGACACACACACCACCAAACACACACAGATAGTCACACACACACACACCATCTACAGGCCAGTGGATGTAAATGCATCACACACACACACACACACACACACACACACACACACACACACTCACAAATATACCCAGTGTGCCGGTGGCGAGTGCATATTTGGGGAGTTAATTGGATCAGTGTTGATGCTCTAGACTCCCACATGTAGGCCAGCACATCCTTGAGGTCCAGCAAGGTCCTGAGAAAATATGATGACGTGCACCATGCCTGGCCCACTTTTGATCTCAAGAGCGGAGGAAACCCCAGTGACCCTACTCCTCCTCAGACACATGCACATACACACACACACACACACACACACACACACACTTTCCACAGCCAAATCATCATCAATCTTCAGATGTTGCTCAGAGACCCAATGAGGCATCGTGTGATTGCAGCCCTGACAAGCTCTTTTGATGGCTTTGAGCACCAGAGAGGTGGCCTTTTTCTACTTCAGGCTAGTCTGGACTGGACTTGACTGGACTGAACTGGACTAGACTGGACTTGACTGGACTGGACCGGAGTAGACCGGAGTGACTGTCTTGACTGGCTGGTCAGCACCCCACCACCTCTTTGTGGAGGAGAGGGCAGCTCAGCTGGACACTCCTCACTGGGGCTTTGACTTCTCGGTGACTTTCACAGAAGTCGTATAGCCTGTGTGTAAAATGTAAAGCAGTGCAGTGGCCTCGATACGTGTCAAAACCCCACAAACACACACACACACACACACACACACACTTCTCTCAGGCTTAGCCATCGAGAGCTGTTAGACTTTACGAGCCAGGCGCAGTTATAGCCTGTTATAGTGCTTGGCTGGTGGAGCAAGCGGGTGCGTTCACAAAGTTATTCTGCTCACACACAGCCCAGCGTTTTAGAGTTGTTAAGGCATCAGACAGCTGAGTTTTCTCTTTATAAAGAATGGCTACTCCCTCTTTTTCTCAATCTCTTTCTCTCTCTCTTTTTTTCTTTCTTTCTCTCTGTGACCCCTTTTGGTTGAATTTCTTTCCTTCTGTTATTTGTTCTCGGTTTATTTGTCACTGTCCATTTGTCAGTCTGTCTTTTCCTTTGACATGTTTACAGACTTTCAATAGCTCAGTGTCTTGCTGTCTCTCCAGCATTTAACATCCTCTCCTCTCTCTCTTTCTCTCTTCCTTTCTTTCTCTCAGTGAGCCTGTATAAAAGCTCTCTAGACCTTGAGGCACCCCTTTTTGTTTGTTTATGTGGACGTGTGTTTGCAATCAAGCACATAATATTGGCAAGCATACAATATATATGCATAATGTTGTGTTTAAATATCACAGTGTGTGTGTGTGTGTGTGTGTGTGTGCATGCATGTGTGTGTGTGTGTGTGCATGCGCAGTCCGGGAGAAAACAGTGGCAAGGGTGTTACATTCAGGGAGTGCCTGGCCGCCTGGGTCTCTCGGCATGCCTTGGCTGAGCCCGAGGACGTGAAGCCCCAGCTGGAGCTGTCCTCCTGGGCTAGTGCTGGAGGCATGCCTGCCTGCCTGCCTGCCTGCCTGCCTGCCTGCCTGTCCTCTGGGCCTCAGAATCCCTGGCAGCCTCAGAGGCCATGGCACAGCCTGGGGAAGGGGGGCGTGGGTGTTGGTGAGGGGTGTGGAGTTTGACGTCACCTGGTCCTAAGTCCTATCTCTTTATCGCCATCAAACACACAGTACACATATACATACATACATACACACACACACGCATGCGCACACACACACTCACATACACACACATTCCACAGTGCGCCCACATCTGAGAGATTAGCAGTAGGATTGATTGGTGAAAGGAGAAGGGTCATTAACTCGCATACCACCCCAGGGCATTACACACACACACACACACAAACACACAC
>PYXC01001262.1:590000-595000 GCA_015244755.2 Tenualosa ilisha
ACAGAGGACAGAGAGGGTACACACACACACACACACACACACACACACACACACACACAGAGACAAGGTCTCAGATATCTCACCATACACACATACACATTCACATACACATACACATACACACACAGCGCTTTAATACAGACATACTATCACCCACGCAAGAACTCATGCAGACAAAGCCTATCACACACACACGCACACATGCACACACACACACACACCAACCTTACCACTGGCGCCTCTGTAAATCTCCCCCCTGCTTGTCCTCAATGACAGGTGAAGGACATCATGCCTGTATCTAATACTTCCCCTCTGACACACACACACACACAGATACACACATACAGCACACACACACACACACACACACACACACACACACACACACACACACACACACACACAGTTTCCATCTTAAAAGTGTAATTAATAGCTTCAACAGGAAAATACATATTTCACTACAGGGAATGGAAGTGTAAACATGCTATTTACACAGGCTGTCCTTATGTCTATGAGAAATACCCTGCAATTAGGTCATAACCAGCAAGCAGCCCTAAGCCTTCACTGCTGCTCCCTGGACGTGTGGTTAACTGAGTTACAGTTGTTAGTTATGACAGAGTAAAGCTTTGGACCGCTGGCCTGCAGCTTTTAATAAATGTGAAAGCATTAGTGGAAAACATCATTGTTGTTGAATGTGTGAGAAAAAAAAAATTGGTTTACTAAACCAATCATATTACACGTGGCTGGAGCCACCCACCCCCTAGCTGTAATCAGTGGTGCTGATTGGCTGAGGAAGAGTCTGGTATCCTGTGTGTTGGCAGCATATCCACACAGTTTCAATAGGCATATTCAAGTTAAGATCAGGAAGCCCCGCACAGGGCTAAGGAGTAAACGTGAAGCATGTCGGTTGGAAAAGGTAAGATCGACTTGATTGGTTGTCTGGCCTGCCTGTTGTTAGCATGGGGTTTGACTAAAAAAAGTCCCACCCACTTAGCCAGCCAGCCAACCAAGTTGAATAAGCCCGTCTAGTCAGCCCTGCGCAGGGCTGCCTGATCTTCTGTGGTCTTGAACACGGCTAACGCATGCAGGACTAATGCAGTCATTGCGTCACTTACATGGTAAACAACAGGAAAGCACACTGTGCTTTGAGGTATCAAACTGAGACCACCCATAACAAGAGAATAAACAAGGTAGTTTGTACCCCATGGGAAAATGGTACATAAGCAGTTATGATTGGTTCATGTGTTTTTATGGTAAATCAGGAAGTCGCTTCCCTGGGCTCATCATCTCCAGCCAGACATATGGAAGACTTGATTTGCAGATTTGCTAACAGGTTTGGTCTGCATTCACCCAGGCTAGGAAAACAGTGTAGTAACCCCAAAACTAACTAACTAGACTAGACTAACTAACATAAGGAGTTTTTCCTTGCCCCATTGCTTTTGGGTGCTCCTTGCTGTAAAGCACCATGAAACAGTATTGTAAAAGGCGCTGTATAAATATAATTGAATTGAATTGCATTGAAAAGCCTTAAACCAAAGCAGCAAAAGGCTTATATTTTTTCAGACAGACAAGCAGAGATTCTGTTACCCTGACTGCATCTCTTGTACAACTCTACCTCTTTGACTAAACACACACATTAAACTGACAGGAGGACTGCAGAGATCGGCACTCTTGAAACAAATAACCTGGCTAGCCATCATAATCACACTGGAGCCAGACAGACACTTTCCAAAAATCCAAGAACGATGTTTGTCTCTGAGGAGCTGAGACAGGGCATCATACAAGTGTCATTTGTGCACCTGCTAGACTACAGCTAGCCATAGAGGACATATAGATAGATAGATAGAGAGAGAGAGAGAGAGGAAGAGAGAGATCAGAACCAAGTGATGCATAGAGAGACTGCTTCTTTATGTTGTGCTAAACCTCCCTTTAAAAAAAAAAAAAAAATCTCCCTTAGTGACTTTCTACTTTTGGCATTTGTGATGTTTCAATTCACTCATCTTATTTGGCCCCAGTCCCATTTACAGCTTGGCTAGAATACTTATTGGCAGATTGCTCATGTATAGATGTTCAGTTCAGTTCAGTTCCAGCGCCAATGCTATACTTGAAGAATTGTAATTTGTGCATTAATCTGTAAAGGAAAATTTGAAAAGCCATTTCAACCCATAGCCTTGTTGTTTGAGGTCACTGAGTGCTGTTGGTAGGAGAAAGAACTTAAAAAGATTTATCTTTTAGAACATAAACCAAATAGTGAACTGGCAGCTAAAACTAACCAATGGGGGGCAAGTAAACTCCGTTTAATTTTACTCTCTGCTGTTGGTTAGTCTCAAACCTCAAACAACAGGGCTATGAGTTGAAAATGGTCTGAGTTTTTCTTTTATCCTGTCAGACACCACCTGCGATGTTGTTCTGATTTTCTCTCTGTTGGTCTTCCCTCTCTCCCTCTTTTCTTCTGCCTTTTTGTGTGTGTGTGTCTCTCTTTCTCTCACCCTTTCTCTTTGTCACTCGTTCTGTCATCATTTCTGTTTGCGGGTCTGGAGGACTGACTCAGTCGGTGCCCGCAGTTGCTAGGCAACCACTGATTGAGCACGAGGGGGATGCAATTAACCAATTAGTGGCGTTCCAAATGAAAAGTGGTGTGAAGGGTTCCTGCAGTTACCACTGAGCATCGGCCTGACTGGCCAGCAATGCCACGCCGAGCCATGCAGACCGTAACACACACTCAGAACACTCACACAGTGTGTGTGTGTGTGTATGTGTGTGAAAGAGAGAGTTGTTGTTGTTATTGCTATTCCTGCAAGGCTTTGGCAATAACATTACAGTAAAGCAAATAAAGTCTCTTGAATATGAGAAGAGAAAGAGTGAATGAGAGAGAAAGAGAGAGAGAGAGCAGAAGAGAGAGGGAGTGTGTGTGTGTGTTTGTGTTTGTGTGTGCATATGTTAGTGTCTATGTGTGCCTATATGCATGCTTGTTAGTTTTCACAGTCTATATTGTGTGTGTGTGTGTGTGTACACATTTGTGTGTGCATGTACTCTGTGTGTATTTTTGTTATCAAGAGGTTTGTTTTCTTCTTATTTTACCAGATGCAAGAAACCTTACAGTGCTTTTTCTTCCCATTGTCAGACCCCACCCCCCATATCACTGATGCACACCGATGCTGGTTAGGAGAGATTATGCCTCTCCAGAGCAGAGAGCCATTTAGTCATGGCCCTGACACCTCTATTATGTGTCTTCCGACAGGCCCCACGACAAATGAGCAAACGAGCAAATGAGAAATTAAATCCAGACCAGCGCAAGAGAGGATGAGGGCCAGCAACAAACAAACAAACAAGTAAATAAATGAGATAGAAGATTTGTCAGAATTGACTGATTGCTTACTCTTTTATTTGAAGTTCTCTGTGTTGTGCTTGATCACAGTCATAGCCATCACATAGGTCTCATTCCAACAGGTTTTATTCCAACAGCCTCTGTTTTTATGTGTCCATTAGCACAATATTTAAAGCTGTTATGTAGCATGTCCATATAATACTTTTGGTTTCCAGGTGTCTTGAACACAGTTTTGAGTTCACTCACATTTTATTTAACACAGTGGCCACACCTAGTGGATGATGTTATAGGAGAACTGGCTTGATGCTAGGTGGTTTACTTGCTAACGCAGGGTATATTTGGACTCAAGGAGTGTGGCTATTTTTTTTTTTTTACATCAATGCAGATGTTTAGGCATGTTCTGTTGCTGTGCCATTTTGGGATGTCAAAATTATCATTTTGACGGATGCCTCTGTCAGCATATTAGCGAACATTACTGACCACTGTGTGAGTTTCACGTATTTACAAACAAAACTTTAATGCATTTTAGGAAAGATTGCAGCAAGGCATCTATACAGCTATTCTGTAGGTGCACGACTGAAGACCAAGAACAACTGAAAATTCTCGGAACAGATATACTCGTCAAATTTTTAATCTCAACCATTATATTTCATCATAAACAATCAGAAAACGAGGCTTTAGGTGAAAAAAACCGAACCTACCCTTTTGGATTAAATTGTTATTGTTATTATTTTTTAGGTTAAGGTGTAATAGTGTGTAGTTGCATAACAAGTGTGTGATATTGTACAATGCTTGTTTTACTGCATGGGGGGTAAGAGTTATAAACTAGTATAGAGACCAGGAAAGTATTATCTAATTTAGTTGCCATGTTTTATCACAGTAGTAGTGAAGGGGTTATACAGAGAGCTGCACCTGGGTTTCTGCGAAAGTGTTTTTAGTGGGTGATTAAACCACACACAGATTCAGACTGATCCGGTTTTTATTGCAATATCATGCTGTGGCCTTATCCAGAATCCCAGATGCACAAGCACTTGGATACAATGAAACTGAAACACACACACACAGACAAATAAACACACACACACACATACACTTACACACTCCCAGCTCATTACTGTGTGGCCCGGTAACGTCAGAAACGAGAAAAACAGGAACGCTCCCAGAACAGTGGCCTGCGCTGTCTCGGTGGAGCCAGGCAGAGAGGCAGGCAGGCAGGCAGGCAGGCAGGCAGTGAGGGAAATGTCCCTGGGGGGGGGGGGGCACACGTGCACACGTCCTCCTGGAGCCCAGGCATTGTGGCATGGCGTAGCGTGGCGTGTCACCACGCGTTTGGGGCCCCTTTGAAAGACAGGAGAGCATCGAGTGGGTAGACGAGGGAGCGAGTGAAGACAGGGTGACACTGGAGGGACCTGACATGCTGTTGAGAGACAGCTTCCTACCTACACTGCTCTCCAAATCTCAGAAGCTAGGTTGGGGCGGAGGAGGAGTGGTGAGGTGTGTGTGTGTGTGTGTGTGTGTGTGTGTGTTGGGGGGGGGGGCTGGGGGGTAAGGTGGAGGAGAAGATGGCTTGAGGTGTCATTGTCGACCCGTCACGGTTGTTTAATGTCATGGCACAGCAGGGGGTTTAGCAAACTCCGATCGCCACGTCGGAGTTTCACCATGTCCTCAATTT
>PYXC01001262.1:600000-602500 GCA_015244755.2 Tenualosa ilisha
GTAGAATTACAACTTTCTCTTCTCTCACTTTCTTACTCCTCCTCTTCTTCCACTCCTCCCCCTCGCTTTTGTGATCTCCCTTCTCCTCTTCTACACTTCTTCACTTCTGTCCTCTCCCCTGATGTCCTCTCCTGTCATTGCTTGTCCTCCTTCCTAAAGTTAATTATCTGATCAGGACAGGTTTCATTGTGTGTGTGTGTTTTGCATGTGTGTGTGCATGTGTGTGTGTCAAGAGAGAGAGAAGGTTACCCATTGTACTCTAGTCACACCCTCACACAACAACAGCTGACAGACACACACACACACACACACACACACACACACACACACACACACACAGTCATCTTCTCCTGTCCCCGCCCCATCTAGACCATTCTCTGGGGGGGGGGGGGTAGAGTCTGCACAGCTGATCCCCTCTGTCTGGGTTATGTAATCGCTCAATCACCCAACCGCCATCACCACCTCCACCCTCCACCTCCACCCCCACACACCTTCCACTCACCTTCCCTACCTGGGCCAGAGAGCCTCTCTTAGTCCCTTTGTCAAACCATTAACACACATACACACACACACACACACACACACACACACACACACACTTCTCACATGATCAATTTCCACTGCAAGCTCCTACTCTGCTCGTTCACCAGTTCCCTATAGACATGTGTGTATGACTGCCCACCTTTGCTCACTTCCTCCATAAGGCCCTCCCTCAGACCCCCGTTCCCCTTCCCTGGACGCGTAATTTATTTACTCACATTTGTGTATGTGCATGCCGTATGTGTGTGTGCTTGTGCATGACGTTCATCGTTATCTCCTATAGAGATTAATGCGAGCCCCATTACAATGGATTGCATGGAGGCCGCGCGCGCTCGGTGATCGTATCTCATCGTTGTCTCCAGTCCGGTCGCTCACGTATGATTTAGTGTAACATTAGCAAAACGTTTGGATGCAGAAGCTTTTCGTCTGGGAAGGTTATTTTCATATGCAGAGATAAGGCAACGCTAAGGCCCGGCCCCATTATCATGGCCGCTCCATCGAAGATCCATGATTCAGGAAGGAACATCTCAACACAAACGTTTATGGAGAGTAAGTCAGGGTGATGGCAGTGATGGTGAATTAGGGCTGGATGACTCACAGTCAGCTCATATTGGATTTTGTTTGCGTGTGTGTGTGTGTGGTGTGTGTGTGTGTGTGTGTGTGTGATGGGGTGATGTATTGGGACTGGGTAAGGTTTTTTAGAGTGAGTGTGAATGTTAGCGTGAGATGTGAGAGTGTGGGTTTAATAATCAACTCCTCATAGAGAAGCACAAACACACACACACACACACACATCCTTCTCAAGACTAACGTGCCTTCACTCTCAGCAGATGTGTGTGTGTGTGTGTGTGTGTGTTTTTGTTCTTCTCTACGAGGAGCCCATAAGTGTCCATGCATGCATTTGTTTGTGTGCGTCTGTATGTGTGCGTGTGTGTGTGTGTGTGTGTATCAGTGTTGTCCTCCCAGAAGTGTGTTTGTATGTTTGTTAGCACGGAAAACAAAGAGAGTCAGCTGGCAAAAGCTTGTTTCTACATACAAAATTGGCAAACAACTTCTACATGCAAAACCCAAAGCAACAGTGGTGAATAGACAAGTACCCGAAATAGCCAACAATATTGAGGAAGGGGGTGTACTGTGTGCTTTGTCTTCTGACAGCTTGACACGGACATCTTAAAATAGTCAAAATCATCTCTCCGATCCCCTCCAGTGGATTCCTATAGTGTTGGAGAACCGAGTTTGCGTGGAGGCTCATTTGCTCTGTACCAATGTGTGTGTTGGTATGTGAAACAAGTGTTCATTTCAGATTTGTTTGCGATGGCACGCTGCTACGAGAGGCGGTGGGTAAAATCGAACCACCACTGGCAGCAGGGTCGATATTCCAAAGTGAACCTCTTCAAGAAGAACAATGGCGACAGCAATCACCAAAAAAAAACAAAAAAACAATTGTACCTGAAGCATCTATTTATTATTCTCGTAAGTGCTTCTGTCTCGAGGCTGAACGTGCCATCAGGTTGCGTGTGTGTATATATGTGTATATGTGTGTATGTGTGTGTATGTGTGCACATTAGCCTATTGTTCAGCCCTGATGCTTGGAGAAGCTACGTTAGTGGATCGATTAAGCACACACAGTGAGAGTGTCAATGTTTGAATGCAGCCAAGGACAGTAGATGGTGGGAGTTCCAGAGAGAAGCCATGCTGATAGGCCGTGTGATATTTCCACTTTTCAGCCAGTTGAGAAAGGCAGTCAGTCGAGGAAGCTATTGTATTGGATATCTTTTTTTTTTTATTAGCATTGTTGGAGTGCTAGCGCCAGGCTTTGCACTGTCGTTATTGTATGCTTGGTGCAGTGGCTGTCCCATGGAGCGTAGTGTGGGTCTCACTCTAGGCTGCGCTTAGATTTCGGTCAGCACTCTCCTCGGGGCTTCGAGACAAACACTGGGCCTGTTGTGGCCCCTGCTGT
>PYXC01001262.1:615000-890000 GCA_015244755.2 Tenualosa ilisha
CTTTCTCACCCTCACCATTTCTCTCTCTCACACTCTCTCCAGACACCAATGAACAATTACATTACAGGACTAATGCACTGAGAAATGACAGGAGCGGCCGGCTGACGTCCTTCCTCTTTGCCCATAGGCAGTTGCCTGGCAACTCCACACAAAGACTTTCTCCCTCTTACTTTCTTTCTCTCTCTTTCTCTCTCTCTCTCTCTCTCTCTCTCTCTCTCTTTCTCTCTTTTCTGTCTCTACTCCCTTGACTGCCAGAAGCAGACTGGGCCACTTTGGAATGAAGAGAGCCTGAAGTCCAGTAGTCTGGAGACAAAGCGTTTTTTTTTTTTACCTGTTATTTGCCCCATTCCTCTAATATAGCCGCTCGCCACAATTACCGACTACTTAATGGCTTGACATGAAGGGGTTCACATGGATCACTTCATGTGTCATACATCCTCTATGCTGTATGTTTTATTTATCTCTGTTCCTTTCTCAGTCTCTCTCTCTTTCTCTTTCTCTGCTTATGAGTCTTTGAGTGCTCTGTATAAATAGCACACATCCTGTCTGTCTGTTTGTTCTCTGACCTACTTAATTGTTAATGCCACTTTTGAGGTGTCAACTTTTGAGCTTTCCAGGCATTTTTATTTGGGCTATGCGGTGGGTTTGTTTGCTTCAGAGACTGGTTTGCTGACGAACTGAAGTCTCATTGTGATACACACATATGCACGCACGCACACACACACACACACACACACACCACACCACACACGCACACACACCCTTCCTAATGCCTGCATATTAAATTTCGCATCAGCTTCACTTTTGGAGTTCTGTAGCTTAATGGCAAGTCAGTTTGATTTCATAGGGATGTGTAGGATCTGGTGGAGCAAGACAGAGTCGAATGCATCTGTGGGTAAATATTTGCGTGTTATTTGCACGCGTCCTGGCACAAACTAACTGGCTGACTCCCTCTGATGAAAGTGGGGCGAGGCAAAAAATGGGTTATGGAGAACCTGATTTTTCCACTACTTCACAGAGGGGACCCAGTTTTTCTCTTCTTTTGCTCTTTCTCTCTCTCTCTTTTCCTCACCCTCCCTCCTCTCTCTCTCTCTCTCTCTCCCTCTCTCTCTCTCTCTCTCTCGCTCCCTCCTGAGACAACCCAAGCCCCCCCTAAATGATGCAACAGCTTGCTTTTGTAGACGAGCCATTTGTGTCACACGCACCCAAGAGTCATTTCTGTCGTCAACTGCCTTCGCCATCAATAAAGATCTCTGTCGTAAACAAACCCGTCGCAATCCCCTTCATTTTTTTAATGACTAGGAACTTACAAATTCCCCTTGTGGGAGAGGGTCACGTGACCTGTTGTCATGGCACACAAGTTTTACCCCGGGTGCTAACTTAGCCCCAAGTCACCCGTTCCTCGAGGCAGTGTATGGGAGAAAAGGGGGATGGGGGTGGGGGTTCTGTCATGTTAATAAAGGCCCATCGCACTTTGCCACCATTACAGCCATACATGTGTTAATCCGCCCATCTCCGTCCAGGGTTTAACCCACTTTGGAGGGCAAGTTGAGGGGTTTATTTATTTATTTATTTAATCCCTCCCTTGGCTTCTAACCACTCCACCTGAGGTTACTTAGCAACAGGGTCAGTGCCTCGTCTGAATGTTAAGTTATGCCCAAGGGTGTCGCTCTACAAGGAGGGTTTAGCTGATGGAGGATCTTATTACTACTGTTTTCAGTATGGTCCGGTGGTGAAGAGAATACAGAGTGCTGGTGTTGCTGTTGTTGGTATGTGTGTGTGTGTGTGTGTGTGTGTGTGTTTGTGTGTATGTGTTTACAGTATAAAAGAGCTAACTGCTTATGGTCAGTGTCTTTTTATCATTAATGTTGGTTCGTTGTCTGTGTTAGCACGGACACAATCAATCTTCTTTGTGTGTGTGTGTTGGTAAGTGTGTGTGTGAGTGTATACACACAGTCTGAATGTTTCCTCACCCTCCTTCTCCTCCTGTGTGTGTTGACAGCCGGACCCCCAGGGACGAGACATCGCAATCCGGCCCTTCCTGGAGCACTGTGAGAACACACACATGACCATTTGGCTGGGGATCGTCTATGCCTACAAAGGCCTCCTGATGGTGAGAGCGCTCTCTCCCAGGGCCACCGAACATGTCAACATGGCCTCCATCTGCTCTCTCTCTCTCTCTTCTATTTATCTCTCTTTCTCCCTCTCTCTCTTCTATCAGTTTATCTCTCACTCTCTCTGTCTACCTACTCTGTGTATCTTTATTACTTCTTCCCTCTCTCTATCCCTCTGTTTACTTCTTTCTACCCTCTGTCTCTGTCCATTCTTCCTAGATAGTTATCCATATATCATTGATTTTTTATCAACATAGATTTTTTATGAACATATATTTTTTTCTCTCCTTCCCTATTTCTATCTATCTATCTATCTATCTATCTATCTATCTATCTATCTATCTATCTATCTATCTATCTATCTCTTTAAAAAACTGGCACTGTCTACATCCTCCATTTCTCCACACAGTCTAGCCCACAATACAGTTACTTCACTCCACACTAGTCTATGACTTCTCAATGAGCAGATAAAAAGACCTGAGTGTGTGTATCTGTGTGTGTGTGTGTGTGTGTATGTGTAATGTGCTGTATTAACAAGCCGTGGTTCAGTAAGAGGGTTCTTGGAGTTTTCCGTTAGATTCATTATGTGGACATACTCCACAGCCTAGCTACGATTTACATGTCACCTCTGTAGGAGAGGATCGACATCCATATTGCAAATTAGGTATGTAATATGCATAATAGATAGACCCGTACAAATTAAAAGTCCTACCCTCTGCCAAGGACACAGTGAGGGGAAAAAAAAACGTTTGTATTGAAAGAATGAATGAAAGAATGTTTGAAAAAGCCTTTTCTTTTTTGGCTAGGTTAATTACCCATGGGCTAGACTGTTGATTTAGTCTGAGAAGCCAGAGCCCCTTGAATGATTAAAAAAAAAGGAAGATGAAGGAGTAGAAGGAGAAAATGAAAGAGCGGGTCCTTTCTGACGAGCTCTGTGCCCTCTGTAGAATTGAATTGGCCCCTTTGTTTGCGGAGGTATGATGGCTGGTGGGTGAGCAGCGGGTGGGGTTCACCATCAGGTGCTCGACCTGAGTGTGTGTGACACTGAGCAGGAACCACTGGGAGAAAGGTGATCTGCGTCACCCACCACTAGTGTCACACACACACACACACACACACACACACACACACTGTGTCTTGTTGTGTGTGCTTGTTTCGACCCCGACCCTCTGTTACACACACACACACACACACACCTTGTCCTCCCTTCACATACTGATTAGTTTCACAGTCTTCTTGGTATCAGTCCCTGGTAAGACCCACACCTGACGTCTATTCACTGCTTCCACAGTAATGATTAAGGCACAGGTGAAATAAGGCTACAACAGAGGTATCGCAGCAGAGGATAACAGGGGTGAGGTTAAAGACAGGAAAAGAACAGGCAGCCGAAGTGGAAGCTGTTACAGTATAGTACTGTACTGTGTTAGATCAGGGGTATAGCCAAAATTTTCTCTTTGCAGGCCATACAATGAAAGATCTAAGCTGCCAAAGGCCAGCGAACAAGTTTTCAACCATTCCGAGTGAAAGAGCTACTACAGCTACTAGTGATATTACACTAATGTAACAACAGGCCACAGACCTTGTGGCAGTGCCACTTGAAGGGCCACAATTGGCCGCAATTGGCCCCGGGCCGTAATTTAGCCACCCCTGCGCTAGATGGACTCAGGACAGCTACACAGAGATAACCCAGAGGAGAGAGGATAATGGAGATGAGAACCCGGAGACAGAGGAAGAGGAAGGATCTGTGAAGACAGTTAAGCTAAGCCCCTCCAGGTGGGGATTTAAACTTGCTGGAGCTGCTGGAGAAGTACCTGCTGACTCTCAGGCTCACTTGTGGTTCACGTGTCTGTGAGTGTGCAAGGTTCTGACGTACGCCGATCTGAAGGTTCATTCTCTTTCCGCTGCTGAGAACTTTGGTTTTGAGAAAAGTTAACATTTGGTTGCAGGGTGAATCATGCCCCAAATGGGTTCCGCTGCTATGCGATACACAGAAAAGAACTACATTGTATGTTGTTTTTTTTTTTTTTCTTTATCAGAGGCGGAAGACATTTCAGTGTTTATTATTTATTTAACCACCATCTTGCTACTTTATTTCAGCAACAGATTTTTGAAGCCGTTGCCAAGGACGTTCAGTTGTCTTTCCAGCAGGTCTCACATGCTGTCCCTATATTATACGTCTCTTTAACAAGGAAATTGAAAGCAATACTTTCATGTACATAATTATATTTCACAAATTTCATTTACTAGTAAATGTATGGTAATATTTCTGCAATGGCGGTCTTGGTAGGGGTCCATAGGTTATGGGTCAGTGAGACCCATATTAAAATCAATATTTCATCACAGGCTTCATTATACATATATGTGAACTCAGCAGTCTCTCGGGCTTTCCTGTTTTTCTCCCTTCACTCACTATGCCCAGTACACCATGTATAGTCACTTAACTTATGGGGTGCAGTCTGTGGTTATTCTCCATTACACTGTAAATTCAGTAGAATTCGTTTATATGTTTAAATCAGTTCTGACAAAAACAAAATGGCAGAGACCAAGCCACACACTTCCTTACAAGAACAAGGGGTAATCATTGTGCCCCTGCACTGAAGTGTATAGTTCGATCTTAAACGAGTTTTCACCAGTATCAAGGATTGTGCCTTCACACATGTGTAAAATACCTTCTCTAAGACCATGACCATCTTCTTTGGTGAACACACAAGTGATCATGTGACTTCAACATATCATGTCATGCAGATCATGTACCCCTTTGTGTGCATCTCTCATAGCTGTTTTGTATGTGTGTTTTTAAAGCTGTTGGTGTTTTGAAGTCTTGTTACTTTTCTTTTCTGCAACCCTGTCTAACCCTTTGTATTGCCTCTCTTCCCTCCTACCTCCCCAGCTGTTTGGCTGTTTCCTGGCCTGGGAGACGCGTAATGTGAGCATCCCGGCACTCAACGACAGCAAATATATCGGCATGAGCGTCTACAACGTCGGGATCATGTGCATCATCGGTGCCGCCGTCTCCTTCCTGACCCGAGACCAGCCCAACGTCCAGTTCTGCATTGTGGCCCTGGTCATCATCTTCTGCAGTACCATCACCCTCTGTCTGGTGTTTGTGCCCAAGGTGGGTGGGTATATGGGTTTAGGTGTGGGTGGTCTTGGCCAAGCTGGGTGGGTATATGTGCGTATGTGTAGTGGTCTTGGTCATGGTGGGTTGGTTTATGGGTGTATGTGTGGGTGTTCTTGGCCAAGGTGGTGTGGATATGGTTTTTGGTTGGGGTGTTCTTGGCTAAGGTAAGTGGGTATATGGGTGGTGGTTGGGGTGGTCTTGGCCAAGGTGCGTGTAGGTGTGGGTGCAGGAGTTTGGGTGGTTGTGGGTTTGGTTGTTCCTACCCAAGGTAGTCTGGACGCTGGCACAAGGGTGTGGGTACAGGTGTGAGTGCAAGTGTGAGAGTGGGTATGAGTGTCCTTACCCATGGCTGTGGGTAGGGTTGTTCTGACCAAAGGAGAGTGTTGTTGTGCATGTATGTGTGTGGCCAGATTTAAGTATGGGTGTGGGTTGGGTTGTACTGGCTAAAGGTGGGTGCCGGTGTGGGTGTGTGGTAAGTCGTTAGGATGTCTGCGTTATTGCCCAAGGTGACTGTGGGCGTGTATGCTGGCATGTGGGTGTGGGCACTGGTGCCAGTGCAGGTGCTGGCAGCCAAAGGGGGCAATCGATGAGGGATGATAAAGTGGGCGATTAGGCTGGATTGTTAATCAATCTTTTATGGAGGGATGCATAAATGTCGGTGCACGGTGGTGGATGGTAGCCCTAAGTGATGGATGCCTACTGCTTATTGAGGGTCCATGAAATTATAGTGGTTTCAGATCTATAAACTTCTCAGGTGTTTTACGATTTTGGAGTTTTTACTGCTTGTTTTCCTCTAAAAGAGTTCTTTGTCGTCCTTCTCGTTTTTTGCCCTAGTTCATCACCATGAGAACGAACCCGGACGCGGCCACGCAAAACCGGAGGTTAAAGTTCACCCAGAATCAGAAAAAGGAGGACTCCAAGACCTCCACGTCGGTGACCAGTGTCAACCAGGCCAACACATCACGTCTGGACGGCCTCCAGACAGACAACCACCGCCTTCGGATGAGAATAACAGAGGTAAGCCCTTCACTGAACTAGTAGACTAATTAGGACTAATACTAATACAGTTAGACTAGTGATAATACTAAAAAACAGTAGTGTGTGTGTAAACTGCTCACAGTTAATGTTACAGTTAACCTCTCTGTGAATGCTTCACATAAGATTTATAAAAGTGTCACTGTATTTAAAAAAAAATCCTAAAACTCTTAGAATCCTAAAAGTAATTTCTTACTGTTGTGAAATGGAGTTCAGCATAGAAGCAGAGAGTCAGATGTTGGCCAACAAATAAAGTTCAGGACCATGACATGCAATGCACAGTTAGCTCTAGGTCACAGCTTTGGTGGATAGAAGAGCAATGTTTTGGTGAAAACGAGATGTGATGTCTTGCATGACGTCTGACAAGGACAGTAAAGTTGGATGTCAGTCACACACTTACTAACATGAATTTTAGATGACTGCCCTTGCATTAAAAAAAAAAAAAAAAACAGCTCAAAATTTGTACCGTGGCATCACGTAATGCATCGCCACCACTGGCAGCAGAGCTAAATACGGTGACTGTGGTGTGTGAGCGATGTTTATTTAAGTTGAGGACAAAAAACAAACATGCGTTTAAAACAATTGTGCTTACCAACTTTACTAGTTGTAAAAAACAAGTGAGGTGAATAAGAAAACCTTTGGATTGCCACTGTCTCTAGCTGCAGTCGCACCGGTGATGATGGGAGATTTATTTTGTTGCCATTTCAGCATCCACACTTTACAGTAGCATGAGCGACCTCCTTTTAGCATGTTCAGTTTGTATAACAAATTCATAGAGATGTGATACTGTGTGACAGCTACTGTGTCTGGGCAGTGTAGGATATGTAGAAGGTTGTGTTTGACGATGACCTACACACAGACCTATAGCTGTACACAAGCCTCGGCTCAGGAGTGGCATCTGTTGCCATGCTCTCGTGTCTTATGGCATTAAATTATTTATGTCGAGGTGCTTTTATTTTTGCGTCTGCTCAGCTTGACAAGGAGTTGGAAGAGGTGACAATGCAGTTGCAGGACACACCTGAGAAGACCCCTTATACCAAGCAGAACCACTATCAGGACCTCAACAACATCCTCAGCATAAGTAACTTCACAGAGGGCAAAGGTGAGAGTCTGTAAACTCCATCACACTGGTTTCTCTGGGTACTGTTCTACACCTCCTGTAAGGGGTTGCTGAAAGCACCTCTGATTATCTCCTATCTATAAGATTATCTCTTATCGACTACAAGGATTATCTCCTATCTCTTCATATGCATATTAGAAATAAACTTTTTAACGCTCTGTTAGAAACAATTTGCTCTTAAGGTATATTTACATTTACATTTATGCATTTAGAAGACGCTTTTATCGCTTTTTTGTGTAAAGTGAATTTCCTATGGGATGAATAAAGTATTATCTTAGTTTATGTTATCTGAAAAGAGGATTAACACTATATACAGTCGAAGTAGAGAGTAAGTGAACCCCTTTGAATAAGACTCACATTTATCAATCTTCCAACAGGGTAATGACCATCACCCCTAAAAATGCATAGAAAATCATTCACACAGACATCCTAAGAATATGGCTGGTCTGAAAGAAGAATGCACTGACATACCTCCTAAACATCCTCCCGGGGTTTTGCAGATCTGATTCACAGGCATCAGGAGCCCTGGCTAGAGTTTATTTCTGTAAAAGGAGGGTCAACATTTGATTGATGGGTGGTGACGGTTCTGTTATTTTTTCACAGAACTGTTGCCATTTCATAGATGTTTTCAATAACGATATGAAATACAATGATTTCTTTTGTGGTATTAAATTAAGCACATCGTGTTTAGTCATACTGGCGAGTTACAGGAAGATCAGATCATATTTAGTGACCAATTAATGCAGACAACCAAGTAATTCAAAGGGGTTCAATTACTTTTTTACTTTGACTGTACAAATAATTTGTGTTGGTTAGGGTAAAGTCCTTGGGTTAGTGAAGAAGTCACCGTATTTGTTGTAGTTGAAAAGAAAAGAACGGGTAAAGAAGAGAAAAGAGAGCATGTTTACTATTTTATTTGATTCACTCTGCAGAGGGTGAAAAGTCCATCCTGAAGAACCACCTGGAGCAGAAGCCACAGGCTCAGTGGGGTTCCATGGATCCTTCTAGAATAAGCAGAGGTCCACTAGAGGACATCAATTCACCTGAACAGTGAGTAACCTTCACAATTTCTCCTTCTATGCTCCCCACTTCTGGATAAATGGGAAAG
The DNA here is from genome assembly GCA_015244755.2 of Tenualosa ilisha. Taxonomy (NCBI): domain Eukaryota; kingdom Metazoa; phylum Chordata; class Actinopteri; order Clupeiformes; family Clupeidae; genus Tenualosa; species Tenualosa ilisha. The sequence continues at coordinate 623,499 of PYXC01001262.1, forward strand.
GAGTGGATTTCAACTAGTCACTGTGTGTGTTTGTGTGTGTGTGTGTGATATTGTCACGTTCGATGCTGAAGTGAAGAAATGGATAAGTAGATTACTTTATGGCGTACAATGGCGCTGGAATATTGATGTCCTCAAGTGGGAGGGGAGTGTGAGTGGAGAAAAAAAGAACCTTGTTTCATGCATCACTGCAATCGGCCCCAGTTTTGTTAATCCAGAATGAGAGAGCGCGAGCGAGCGAGCAGGCGAGGGAGAGAGAGAGAGACAGAGAGAGAGAGAGAGAGAGAGAGAGCTTACATAACCTGTGGTGTACAAGCACCGATGGAAGCAGCGAGGCCTGAAAATAGACAGTGGCACAGGAGCACAGGAATTTTCAGAGCTTTTCCCTGCCTGCATAAATGTTTGATCACATGTACAGAGAAGAGGGATGGAGGGAGAGAAAGAGAAAAAGAGAGGGGGGGAAACATGAGAAAGCGAGAGTAAAAAAGAAGAGGCCACACGCAGAGAGTTAGATGTTGCCCAACAAATAAAGTTCAGTCCCCTATACAGACATGACGTGTACTTCCCAGTTGACTTTGAGGTCATGGCTTTAGTGGATGGGAGAGAAGAAAGCAAAAGCCACGAGATGACTTGATTTATCCTCCCGTCTCTTCCAATTTCCTTGACATGCTTTTCTACCGCATAGATTGAAACAGGCACAAGGCTTGTAAATGTATTGTATTGGTATTTTTCCAGTGTAAGTACATGCTAAAGATGCTAAAATGGTATTTATTTTTCTCTTTTTTTAACCCATTCAAAGTGATAGCTCTTACTAAGTAGAGACAAAGTAAGATTTGTGATGCAGAAGAACATCTAAATTAGTTTTTTTTTTTTTATGTAACCGGCATTATGGTTATGTAATTGCCTTTTGTGCCACGGGTGCACACAGCAGCCCAAGCACGAAAACGTCCCAGGATGCTCTAAATCAGGAGCCCCAGTGCATTGTGGGTTAGTGGGGAAGCGGGCTGCACATGCTGCCTCAGCATGTGGTTGATACACCAGGGCGATCACGCGCAAGTCAACAAAATTTTTATGTCCCTCGCCGCAAGACAAAATAAAGCAGGTCTAAGAGAAAGGGGGAAGGGGGGGGGTCTAAAAAATGCAAGCAAAAAAGAAAAGAACAGATGTAAGACTGGTGAGTGTATTGAGCTGCTTTTCTGTGCCATATGCTCTGCCGCTGATATGAGTGAACGTCTGAAACACTAAAAGTTATATTATTGTATTTGCCAGAGTGTGGATAATGGAGAATTGCGGCATGTGTGACAAAAACTGTAATATCCCTGCATCCCTGTTAGTCTTTAAGGACAGGAGCATGAAAACCTTTACTGGTTTGCCAGTTGAAGATGTCACTGTTGGCCAATCAAGCTCAAAGTCTCAGGCTATGTGGTCATATGCCTTAAATTTAAAGTGTGTAGTGTGTTTTTTTCTTTCCATCGGTTTTACTAGAGCCTTGAACTACAATCCATCATGTGATTCTCTCTCTCTCTTTCTCTCCCTCTCTCTGTCTCTCTCTCTCTGTTTGCCTGTGCAGTGTGCAGCGTCGGCTCTCTTTGCAGCTGCCCATCCTGCACCACGCCTACCTGCCCTCCATAGGGGGGGTGGACGCCAGCTGCAGCAGCCCCAACGCCAGCCCCGGCTCCAGTCCGCGGCACAGACACATGCCCCCCTCCTACCGGGTCATGGTGTGAGGCCTGTGAGGAATGCCCTCTGGACCCCCTTTACCCAATACACCCACCCCCCTCCCCCCGTCCAGACCCTCCTCTAAACTACCCCAACCCGCCTCCAACCCAACTCAACCCAACCCAACACGTCGTTCTCTGCCCAGCCCAGCCGTGTCCCTGCCACCCCTCGCCCCTCTCCATAGCCCTGAGCCCACCCACACCACAGCCCCTCACTGAGGAGGATTCTACGAACAACCCAATCCCCCCTTTTGTAAGAAGACGAACTGAAGGAACAAGAAGACATATGTGGATGGACTGAACCGGTCAGGATGAGAGATAAAGCTCAAGAGAGAATGTGTAGATGAGGGGGTCATGCCACACATCTAAGGTCCTACACATCTAACCCCCTTTGGTGCAGCCACTAGCATCAGAGAATAGACTGATGGTTTGGGGCTGAGAATTGCTGGTGGTGTTGGGCTGGGGTGGGGTGGGATGGGGTGAGGTAGGGTGTGGAAGTCTGGGTGGTGGTCATCTGCTGGAGGTTCCCACATGTCTTGTGGTCTGCTGTGGAGATCACTTGCATTTTCCTTTGATTCACTCGCCAGACTCCCACCCACCCTCCATGATCCTCCCCAAGGACTGCAGAGACGAGATGGCGGCAGAGGACATTGCTGACCTGTAGCCTTATCTGCTTCAAAAAGTTTTTTTTTTTTTTTTTTGGTTTTGTGTTTGATCTATTCTTTTCATTTCTTTTATATGAAGTATGTCTTGAGTTTTCTTCACAAAAGAAAAAAAAACTTGAGCAGGTTGTGAACTTGTCTGATGTTTTAGTAGTGCACTGATGTTGTCCATCGTAAGAGATGCGACCAGAGTTCTCATCCCAGACCACAGAGTTGACCATGCAGACAGACATGTAAATACCATACATTTTTACACCAGATTTCAGTAAGAGTCTATTAGGAATGCCACATTTAGACCAGGACATCAGACAATTATGAAAAGTTGCTAAAAAAAACTAAACAAAAAACAAAAAAACAAACAAAAAAATTATATTTGAAGGCAGACTACATGAAAAGCAAAAAATTAACAGATTTAAATGAGGCTAAATGTTTTTGCAAAACTAAATATCTGCTTCATAGGAAGAGAATGGCTGGTAAATGGCATTTGTTGTTTGTACATCATCACTGGAACATTACCCTACATCATCAGAAACCGGGGCCAAGTCAAAAAGAGTGACTCAGTACACACTTCAGAGTTCATTTTTTTCACGTTTGCTAAATTTGCACCATAGTTTGTTTTGTTTTGTTTTACTTTAAAGTGATCCATGACTTTGCATACACCAGTTGTGGTTCTAGCACCATCACATGCATTATATGACTCAAAAGTGTGTGGGGGTGGCTACACAATAAAAAAAACAAACAAGAGACCTCACAGTACAACAGACGATGGGTCTGGAGGAAAAAAAGACCTTTGTGTATCTTTGTATGTGCACACCAACACTCAAAGGCAAAAAAAGTAATCCTGAGTTCTTTTCCTCTTGTATTCTTCTGATTACATTGGGGTGAATCTCACTGATTCGGTCCATGGGCCAGTCTTCCATTGCATTGCAGCTGGGTGTCTATTCTCCACCTCGGTGGGGTTGAGGCACTACCGATATCCTTTAAGGGCACGGGAGGCCAAGATGACTCAGAGCAATGGAGCTGTGGACAGAGTTGGCTTGGTCCTTTTTTTCTGGAAAAATACGTATGTGTTCATACAAACACATATGCTAATACAATGGCAACATAAAGGGGAACCAAACTTAAGGGTTTCATCATGCCTGTATGTCCAATGCCTGCAGCAAGGGAAGGGTGGATCCATGAAGGGTGGATGTGACTGGTGCGCCACCAGACACCATGCTACAGTTTGGAGTGTACTAATGCGGGTCGCCCTTCAGGAAGGAAACAGAAACAATAGAGGAAGATGGACTGGCCTGTGGGAGTTCATGTCCAGCTGTCAATCTAGTCATTTGGTCCTCAGAAGCTCACAATGGTTGTTTAGTTTTTTTTTTGTTTTTTTTTTGGTTCCTGATTTCTACTATCGTTTTTTATACTGTTATTTTTGTTTTGTTTTCAATCAAGAAAATTGAACACCTGTCAAACCCTTCCAGATGTGACTCGAGCCAAAAAAATGATATTTATAGGATTGGGGGTGGGGGGCTTTGATTGAGATCTTATGGTTGTCAGCCTACCCTCACTTCCACTGTCACAGTCCAGAAGAAAAGCACAGAGTGCTGTTTTTAAAACAAAGCATCTGACGCTAAGCAACAGTGAACATACCTCATAGTTGCTATAGAGATGCAAGTCAGTGCTGTGAAATTTTGCCCAAAGTCTTGCATAAATAGGTTGTAGAAACACACACACACACACACACAACAGTTGTCTGACATTCTTTTGTAAATCGGTGACAAGACCAGATACATGAAATGTATTCAGAATACAAATGGATTTTTTTTCCTGTTTTTTGTTTTTTTGTTTTTTTTTGGATAAGCTATGTATTATCAATATCTTTGCGGATTTGTTCAGCAAAATATCTCACCATTGGTGTCTTGGTTTTAGTTTATGTTTGTTGAGCGCTGTGCCTGTTGTTGAATATTGGTCCCCTAAAGGAAGTGTTAAACATTGCTTCAGCTGGGTTAAGGAAAATGAAACAGATAATTTCAAGAGTGGAGCACGACAGCAAATACACAGAAAAGTTTACAGGATATTCTCTCAGCAGGAGGGGCCAGTTTTGGGTTAAGAGCTAGGACTCCTTCGTTCTCTCAAGCCTGGGAAAGCCTGGTTTGTTTAAGTACTGTGTACAAACTGATGGGGCTGCTGTGACGTTTGTGAAACCAAGGCCTCCTTACCATTCAGACGACAGCAAACAAACAAACAAAGAAACAAAAAGACAATGGGATTTGTTGTTCCTTCAGAGAAACACATTTTTTATATATATATTACATGTGATTGTGAACTACAACTTGCTGATGCCCTGATGGTGTCTGTATATGGAAATATTTGGTATTCGGCTTCCTGAAGATGGCATGAAATAAAATGTTAAAGTCACATAGAGTTAGTTCTGTTTGTGCGACTGTCATGACCAAAATATCACTTCAATTTTTGAGTCCTTCACATGTCTCACACACACAGAATCACTCCAGAAGTCTAGAATCTTCAGGAGTCCATTAGACACTAGTACCAACATCAACGGACATCAAGTTGTCCATTTTCGGCGCTGAGTGTCATGATAAATGAACTCCCATGATACAGTGGTTGTACACCGTTGTGTTGTATGCAGACCAAGTTTCTTCATAAGACAAAAAAACAATAAAAAAAAAATCAAAGAGCACAAGAACAGGACCTATCTATCAACACCATCAGTAATGGAGTCAGAAATCCTTGACCATCTGTTTCTGACGACAGATAAGGCCTCACATTGGCATCATTCATTTGCTTATGGGGTTTTATGTCCAACATGCAGTACATTAATGTCTATAAAGCACCCTGAGTAGGTCAATATAACAGTGGTGGCAAAAGGGCTTACATACTTCAGTGAACTTATAAATCGGTGAATAAAACTGGGACCATTGATTAATTTTATTCTTTGATTTGCATCTAAATGATCTTAACGTGATGTATAGACATGTAAAATAATGCTGTGCAAAAGTCTTAGGAGGTGCATGGGTATTTTGCTTTGCAATGCTTTTATCAAATTATTTGTTTATTTATTATTTGACTTCTCCCATTAGTCTCTAAACTTGCATTTATGCAGTGGCCTATAAATTTAGTTGTGGAAGTGAAAATTAGAAGCCGCTGACAAACATCAGTTTGGTTATTTATTAAGGCAATACATTTTTACAAAACTGACATACACTGCTTTACCGTATAAGAATCCAAAGATCCAGATCTTTTATACATGTATTTAGACATGCGTGGAAAGGGAAGATTATACTTAAGACTTTTGCACAGCACTGTAATGTCAAAATATAAAAAGCAGACAATATTACATCAACAAATATATTTACATTATATATTTCCATAGTATATGTCACTTCCATATATGGTATTCTATGCATAGATTGTTGAATTTATTTTACATGTATTTTTCAATAAATTCTAACAGTGCAGAACATAGCATTTATGAAAGTGGCAATAAATTGTTCTAACATATAGCCTACACTGAGAAAATAAGAGACGCTAAACAGATGAACAAAAAAAGAGTATACAAAAGCATATATTTTAATAGCAAATATATGAATAACTTCAAATGCATCTTCACTGGAAGGAAAGACTGTCCAATCCAGCGCCTCCACACTGCTTGTTCCTTACAATGTGTGTGTGTATGTGTGTTTGTGTACTGTAATGTATGGATTTTGTTTCATGAGAAGCCGTGTATATGTGTACATTGAAACTCTGCACAGGAACCACAAGGACATTTTCAAAAACCATTGATTGTTCTGAGAGGTTAGGTCACGTCTCAATGTGCAAGACTTGCCTTTGCCTCGCGTTGTTGACATTTAGACAAAAAGAAAAGAAAACAAACAAAAAAATCAGCACAATGTTTGTTGTGTAACAACGACCACATCCTTTGCTCTAGAATGATCGGTAGGCCATTCCAAGAACGGAGATTAGTAACGAGCCTGTCTGGCTAGTTTTAAAAAGTGGTAAACTTCCTATTAAAGGTGTGAAGTGGTCCCATTCTCCCTGCAAAAACAAAAGGCATCAGGCCCTTCTGTCAGAAGGTTTACAATTTAGCCTGGCTTTGCTAATCCATGTTCTTGGAATATGCCCCCATGTGTTCGTGTATTTGGCTGTTGGGATTGGGTCAGGTCATGTGTTGTTTAGTGCCCTATCACCCACAGATGACAGGGCATTTATATAATAATACAACAGGACTATCCACATAAAGCGGTCACTGTTTACTTGCGGTTTTGACATAGGGCCGACTACAAAATTTAATTTGAATTATTCTTTTGCAAGTGGACTAAATGTGGGTTTACACTATTGACGGAAAAGTTTGTTTTTGTTTGTTTGTTTGCTTTTATTTTCAGTTTTTTTTTCACCCCAAAACTGCTAACTGTAAGTTACACTGTATTCTGGCGCTATATTTTAAAAAGAAAACAAAAACAGGGAAGCTAAGCTAAACTTTGTTGTATACACAGATTGGGGTAGTCGTCTATTAATGAGGTCTTCATGGCATAACCTTTTTTAAGTCTCATAGGCAATAAAGGCTACAAAAAGGCCCATCTTTTTGTGAAACACCTAAAATTTTTGTTGTTCCTTTACAAAGGTATTTTGTTTCTTTGATCTATGTCTGGGACATTGCTCAACGGGGCTCTTTGAATCAATAATACTGTATGACATTTTCTGAACAAATGTTGGGTCTGGATGGGAGATTGTTTATAGGTGACTGGCCTGTTCTCCAAGGGACAATGGAGTGAGGATACACTGGCCACCTCAGCATATGAGAAAGACATACTTATCTCGCTGTACATATTGTATACAAGACATTTTTTCTGTAGAGGTATTATTATATGAGTGTATGTGAGTGTGTGTGTGTGTGTGTGTGTGTGTATGGGGTGGGAAAGTGTTGTTAAAAATGAAAAGAACAAAAAACGGGGGAAAAAAGGAAAAACTAAATCCTGAATGTTGGAGTTGAGTGTGGTTGTGCCACTCTATGACCATGTACCGTCTCCACGTTTACATAGCGCAAGTAGACTGCTGTTCTGTGTTCAGTGCTGGGCTATATCTCTCTCTCTCTCTCTATTTTCAGACACACACACACACACGCACACATGCAAACAAACACATACACACACCACAACATTGGTGCCCATCAAAAACAAGGAGATTCAAATTGTTTTTAAACATTTCATTTATTTTTGTTTACATTTCATTTTTGTTTATTTTTGTGTATTTTATTATCTTTATCTTTTTTAGAATTGTGCTTTTAGACGTGCAACACCGTTGTGGTTCACTAATGTTCTGCTCTGTGTGCGAAAGCACACAAAGTTTTTTTTTTTTCCTTTTTTTTTTTTGTTTTCAAAAAATAAAAGTGGATGTGATCATTTCATATTCATGTACCCCGTAAAACTGCATGGAACCATAACATTTTTAATAAATTATTGCAAAAACTGGTTTATTAATAAAATGACTAAAAATGACTCTTCCTCTTGTTGTCACTGACACATAGGACAAATATGAGGGCCTATATGAGTGGTTGAAAGCCAGCATTCAATCCAGCTATAAGGCCCCTTTTCCACACAACAAATAAATAAATAAATGCATAGTAGTTATTCTGCTTGACTTTATATGTGCCTTATACACTTGCACTCAGGACACACACACACACACTTTACATTGAGGCCAATAAATAATGCACATGGACATGCCCTGCTTGGTAAAAGCGTGAGGGGACAAGGTGTGTGTGTGCACATGTGCTGGGACACCGCGTCAGACACAACCTGCTGTATTTATCCTGCACTCAAATATTCAACATGCCAGTTGAACACATGGGGGGCACAGGGGGCAAGATGCACTTCCCGTCGCCGGGCATCTCAGCAGGAGCACTGTGCTGCCCCTACACTAAGCCCTGTCCACTAATGCCTGACCAGTAGCCTTTAATTCCTCCTCATTGTAAAGGAAGCAGAGGGAGTAAGGTAGACCAAAGGTTGGTCGATCAATATCATCCCGTCGGAAATTCTGGTATCCTTAAGCTTTCACAACATGGCACACACATGACATTTCTACATTAGAAAAACACAGAGAATAAATTCTATTAAGTGTGCCTTTTAGGGTACTAAATTGTTTGGTGTGGAAGTAGTGTGGAATGTGCAGGTGGATGCTATGGAAAGAGTACAGTATGGATTACAGCAGCTAGAAACCCCCCCCCCTCCTCCTAAATACTCACTTTACCCAAATGTATACCACCCCCCCCTTCCTCCTAAATACTCACTTTACCCAAATGTATTTCAGGGTTTTAGTTTACTTAAGGCCTTTTTTGGCTACATAATCCTCAGGTGGGCCTGCTACTATTGTCTAAAGTGGCTGGTCATCCCATACTGATAAGTCTATTCACTAGTTTATATTTAGGACCACATTCTACTTGCCGGTCAATCAATATCAAGTGTCGTCTATACAGTGGCTTTCATAAACCCAAGGACACTAAAAAAATGCTATAACTAGGCAGTGGAAGAGGAAGAGATGTGTTCATAAAAGAGAAAAATCATAAAATAGATTTGAAGGAGAGAGGGGAGATGCAATCATGAAGTCACTAAAGAGGAAATTTCTAGAGCTTGGAGGGTTAAATGTCTTGAGGAGGGTATGAACTTCATCCAGCATGGCAATAAAAGACACTTTTTTTTTTTTTTCCAAAATTTTAATCCGGCATATTCCGCTTCCTTGGCAACACCCCACCCCAGTCTGTATAGTCAATAGTCTGTCCTCAGCAACACCGTCATGTAGCCTTTTATTTCATTTTCACAATTCTCACTATAAAAGCGTCATGCTATCCACCTTCAGGCTATCGCTATTCCTTGTTAGCAGCCAGGTCACACACCGGCCAAGGTAATCCCTCCACTTCAGAGCCTTTTAACCCTGTGTGATAAGAAAATTGGATATGCTAAACGGGTGAATAAATGCATAGTTTTGGGTGACGAGAACGTCTTCATGCTTAAATCACGGGGCTACAAGGACAGGACAGGCATTATGAAACTGGGTGTTTCATATGAAAAATGTCACCATGTGCACTTGGTATGATCAAGAGTTATGACCAACACCTGCTACGACTCGTGAATGATTGATGAAGCAACCATATTCACTTTGGATAAGGCAAGATTTGTACATCTTTATTTTGAACAGTTGAACAGGCTTTACCTGACTTCATAAAGATGGTTCCGACAGTAAAAATGTATATTTCAATTTATCTGCTTGTGAATGTGAGGGCATGCACATATGCATATACTTACGTCTCCGTGTGTGTGTCATACACCCCCCCCCCCCCCCCAAAAAAAGACCAAAAAAAACCCCAAAAAACTGTCAAAGTCAAACTTCCTGGCAAAAGAAGCACTTGAGCAGGACATTCAACACTCCTGGAGCACAATAGGGCCATAGGAGACAAAGGATATGGCATGCAAGGCCATGTACACCACCATTTCCATACAGGTCCCACACACACCTAGTGCTCACTGGTGTGGGAAGCTGCGCTTGACTGATCAGAGTACAAAGGAATGTAATTGAGTTCACAGGCATACGACCTTCACATTGAATGAAACACAGACGGGAGAGAGAGAGGGAGAAAGAAAGAGAGAATGAGAAAGAGTGAGAGAACACAGGAATAAAGGGAAAGAGAAGAGAGAGAAAGAAAGGGAGAAAGAGATCAACATAAAAGAGCGCTCTGCGAATGAGTCTGAGAAAGAAAGGGGTGAAAAATGTAAGGAGAATGAGAGAGACAGAGAGAGAGAGAAGCAAGAGAAGAGGGGACTGTTGGCCCCTAATGCACTGTATTCAGCTGCAGAGCGACTCCACGCAGGGCTCTGACTAACGGCCTCACATTCATCACCGCAGCAGGGCCTCGCCGACAGCTCATACCTCAGCCGCTCAAACCTGCAACTAACGCACTATTCTGTTTCCGGAATGTTCCTTCGCAGTCACCATGCTGACACCCGGCTATTCTCTCTCCTCTCCTTGGTCTCCTTTTGCGTCATACGCCCGCCAGCTCTCCAGACATAATTAAAACCCACAGACACAGTTAGACACACACAGACAAACTATTCACGCACACACAGACACACACACACACTATTCACACACAGACAAACTATTCACACACACACAGACAGACACACACACACACACACACACACACACCAACACACTTTAAAGAACACCTGCTTTCAACCAAACCAGCCTGCGCATCTGTTCCATGACTCAAGAGAGATGGACGGAATAGAAAATGCCATTTATTATTACAATATTAAAACAACACTGCCCAACAAGAGACGTGTATACAAAAGAAGCCATCATACATATACAGAAGGTTCTCATGCTTGGACGCATGGAATTTTGGGGGGATTGAAAAGCCGTTTGGAAACGGGCAACAGAAAAGTCTTGAGGGGAAATGTCTGAAATAGACTGTAATTGTATTCAGAATGGCCAGGCACTCAGCCCCCGGCCCTACTTGATGCATTGGCATGATATGCAGTTCCTACTTCTCTGCTGCAAGATGTAAGACATGCACACACACACGCACGTGCACGCACGCGCACACCACACACGCACACGCACGCACACGCACGCACACGCACGCACGCACGCACACACACACCACGCGCACACACACGCGCACGCGCACACACACGCGCACACACACGCGCGCACACACACGCACAGGCTGTCCTGTGTGTTCACCCCTTGCAGTTCTGTGTCATCCACATGTCAGATCCCAAACGGCAGTGTGTTTTAACAGAGAAGGGTGGGCGTGTGTGTGTGCGTGTGTGTGTGTGGGTGCGTGTGTGTAGAAGGGTAACGTTAAACTGGTGACTGGGAGCAGACAGGCGGCGTCAAGCTGCCTTAACGGTTAGCACCATCGGATTGAGATGCACGGGAGGGGAGGATGCTGGGAGCTAACTGCTAAGTGCTGGCAGAGTGACATCTGTGTGTGCGTGTGTGTGATGCCAGGAGTGGAACGTGCTGGTTCAGCAAGCGCATCAGCAGTAGGGATTGTCTGTGTGTGTGTCTGTGTGTGTGTGTGTGTGAGAGAGAGAGAGAGAGAGAGAGAGAGAGAGCGAGAGAGAGAAAAAGAGCGTGTGTGTGTGTGTGTGTGTGTGTGTGTGTGTGTGTGTGTGTGAGACAGAGAGAGAGACGAGAAAGACAAGAAACAGGTTTGTGTGTCTCAGGAAGTGAAAGGGAGGGTATTTGTGGGGACTGTGTATGAGTGTGGGACAAAAAAGGGTTTTTGTATGTATGTTTGTCTGTGTGTGTGTGTGTGTGTGTGTGTGTGTGTGTATGTGTGTGAAAAGACAGAAAAAGGGATCAAGAAAGTATGGATAGAAAATGAAAGTGCATCAATGAGAATGAGAGACAGAGAGAAACAGAGAGATCTGGATAGTGTGTCACTGCAAAACGTGTGTGTGTGTGTGTGCGCGTCTATGTGCATCTCAGTCACTGGCCGTACCCTGCAGCTCCAGAATCTGTCTGTTAACATTGAAGATTTTGACAGCGTGGTCGTCTCCAGCACTGGCCAGCTGAACCCAGGCGGCCTCCTCCTCTCTGTCTCCCTCGGCTCCAGGACCTCCCTGCCCCGTCTGGCCCCGCTGCTGCTGCTGCTGCTGATGCTGCCACCCTCCCCAACCGGCCCGACCGGCCCGGGGCCTCCAACGCAGGCGCTTTACTGGCAGGGTGTGACTCTGGCTGCATGGGAGATGTGGTCAAGGAAAAAAAACCCCAAGGGCAAGGGAGGCGTAGATGACTGACACACACACACAGACACACACACACACACACACACAATAACACAAATGCAAATACACACACATTCGCGCACAATACATCTACACAGACACAGACACAGACACAGACACAGACACAGACACAGACACAGACACACAAAGAGAGACTCAGAGGTACTGCAGACTTGCACTTATTCTGTTACCCGCCCAATGGCTCACTAGCAATCTCACTCCTCAGCCTGTCTGGCACTCGCCTGTAACACACACCGGCTCCTCATATTCTACCTTGCTGTGTGTGTGTCTGTCTCCCCCTTACCTTCCACTCTCAAACACACCCTCACTTTCCATTCATTTTCCCACACACACACACATACACACACACACACTTAGATACTCACAAAGGTACATGCACACACTTACACTATCAATTAAAACCACAGACATATGTAATGGAAGACAAGGCAGGCGGGCTGGCAGACACACACACACACACACACACACACACACACACACACACACACCACACACACACACACACACACACACACACACACACACACCACACACACACACACACACACACACAACCACAAACACACACACACACACACACACATTCATTCTCCTTGAATCTTGGAACAGTTCACTGCTGAGGTCATTCTTAGTGAGGTGAGCGAATGTGTGTGCATGTGTGTGTGTGTGTGTAAGCTGAGGCCTTGTGACAGGCCGATCGATGGCTGGCTGTGATTTGGGCTTATTAACGTCAGCAGTGACAAACAATGCGGTGAAGTGTGAGTGGCACAGTATACCGTACATTGGGGTTTTCTGTCTGTGTGTGTGTGTGTGTGTGTGTGTGTGTGTAGGGAACACACAGTCCAGACTGCAGATCAATGCCCAGGCCAGGCCAAATGATCTTAATGAATTTCGATGGATTTTTGATTTTCTGTTGTTCTATTGCTTTGCTAGAGCCTTGCTACCTCTGCTGAAAGCTGGCCACTGAGCTCCCCAAGTAGCTAGGCGACTCCCCAAGCAACCTGAAGCAAAGGTTGGGCTTAGGTGAGAGGTTTCAAGGAAGTTGTAATTTTTATCCCCAAACTGTTGGTAGGTGCCACTCCGCATTTCTACAATCTTACTAGAAAGAGACAACAAAAACTCAATAACAACCAACCAAAACACCCGTCTTGAAAACAAACAACCAAAAACACACACAGGGGCACTGTGGTGAAACTGCTACAATGTTGTACAATGATACGAGTCCGACCTATGGCATCTCTCTATAGACACACACACACACACACACACACACAGACTCCAACTCCATTCACTAACTAGCTCTACTCACTTCTCACTATGGAGCAGCATCCTTTAGCACAGCTGTCCTCAGTTGACATGGTTCATTCTAATGTCCAGCACGTCCCGTGAGTGTTTCACTGCGAGATGTTTTACCACATCACTGTGAATATTACTATGGTTCGTGCTCAATGAAAGAATAACAATCACTGGGGCTTAATGGCACACAGTAAATGAGTCAAATTCTCTCTTTAGTCAGTCATGATTGCCAGGGATGCAATGGCATAAACAACATTCACAACCAACTGTGCACGGCTCGAACAAGTACGGATCTGTCCAAAATTCAGACACACACGCACACACACACACACACACACGCAAACATGCAGTGAAGTCTACGCCTAAACATAGCCCCAAGTTTTCCTCGTTCTGTTCAGTTAGCGTGAGCTGCATTATCATTCTTTTTTCTAACCAACAGCACTCTGAGACCTCAAACAACAGGGCTATGGGTTGAAATGTTCCGGTATTTTCCCTTAATGCTGTATTAGCATCCATGGTTAGCATAATGACAAAAACAAGCTTAAAGTGAACACATCACAGAAATAAACACATTCATGCTGTATAGAGACGAAAGGATACGAGGCATCCGTCTCGCCACACTTGCTCCAGTCTTCACATGTGGATGAGTCTCCTGCTCCCAGACGCCATTTAAAGAGAAGGATCTGACCACTCTCCAGGCCCACTGCTAGCAGGTAGCTACAGGGTCACGCATACGCACACACACACACACACACACACACACACACACACACACAAAAGGACAGGCCTGAAACAAGGAAACCTGCATTCCTCCCTTGCTCATCCCTCATATGACCTGTTGAGTCAGCAGTCCGGGTTGCTACGCTGCTGAATTGCCTATGATGGTCTGTTGGCTCATAAATTGATCCAAATGAAATGTCACTATTTAACTGTGACTGCAGTAGACTGACAATGAGAAGACTACGCCAGAGTACTGCCACAGTCATAAGGACTTTAAAGGTCCGTTTACTCCCGGGACAATAACTATAAAGATAACTGTAACTATAACGATATTTCCGTCCGCACTAACCAACAATAACATCAGTCTGTTCTCATGTGAATGAGCTAATGTCTACAATTCCATGGTTTCTGATTGGCTGTCAACCTTTTATCTTTAAAAAAAAATGCACTGAAAGTGATCCCAACGATATTGTTGTACATGTCGTTGCCATTATAGTTGTGGTGTAAACATTGCCATTCACATTAATTAGAGTGATACTTATTTGTTGCTATAGTTATCGTTCTTGGTGTGAATGGCCTTTAAAGGAATATTTTGAGGACTGAACACCCTGAGGCATTGGTCATAGATTATAATTCACTGCATTTTGGACAAATATCGTACACTCCAACTGCCCACAAAGCAAAGCTCCATTTTACAGGAAGCTAATGAGCCTATTGAGGATCATTTGCCCCATTTCCTTGGCTTCCTTTCTTATTGAATAAATGTCATTTGTAAGATGCATACATGGGCTTACTTTTATCCACAACGATAAACAATTGAGCTCTCTAGCATACTAGGAAGTTCAGAGCAGTTATCAAGAGCACTTGTACTCAAGCTATTCCTGCCTAATTCTATGCATGAAACAGTGTGAGGCATCTTCATTATAGAAGCAGCATTATAAAGACATGAAAGCCTTTGAAGGTGGCTTTGAAGACACACACACAGACAGACACACAGACAGACAGACAGTATACATAAGAAGGTTCAAATAGAGGTCAGAGGAGGAGGATAGGTCTAGGTCATTTTTCAGTGTTATGTTGTGTATTTTGTGTGTGTTTCTGTCTGTGTCTGTGTGTGTCTGTGTGTGTGTGTGTACATGCGTGTTTTCCATTACAAATACATAGACACATTTCCTCATACCTCTGTCTGTCTGTGTGTCTGTAAGCAAAGTCAAACGTGTGCTATTTATCAGACAGGGGTAAGAGGGGTGCTGAGGGGTAGTTAGGTAGGTTTGGTACCTGTTGTCGAAGCAGGGAAAAGGGCAGAAGGCCACAGCGGTCGCAGAGTCGCCTACGTCCAGCACGGAGGAGCAAGGCCTAATGGAGTCTGTGCCCTGAGCCACCAGGTCACCTGAAGCACCGTGACCCCACACTATCACCTGTCCACATACACACAGAAACACACATGCATGCACACACACACACACAAAACACACACACACACACACGCACACACACGCACACACACACGCACACACACACAAAACACACACACGCACACACAAAACACACACACGCACACAAAACACACACGCACACACACAAAACACACACACACACACACACAAAACACACACACACACACACACACACACACTTAGAAAAACACCCAATACAAGGCACATATTTCACATATAGAAAAAAAACGACCTATCCACAACAACAGTGCAATGCATCCAGGCATCCACACATTTATAGCAGTGTCCAACAACATTTCTGACATTTCTAATTAACAACATTGATTTGGTGTTGATTAACTGTGCTAACAATGTAATTCAGAACATCACTTGAGAACAATGAAACACTTCTGGTTGTGTATTTGTCTGGCAAGTATTGGTGTGCCTTACCTTCTTGTCACGACTTGATGTGACAAAGTACTTGTTGTCAAAGCTCCAGTCACATGACCAGATGATGCGTGCGTGCACCGCCGTATCCTTGTTGGTGTGTGCGTAGAGAGAGAAGTGGGGTTCTGGGAAGGAACAAAAACAAAAAAATAACAAACAAATACACATCAAACACAGATGAGAGAAAGCATCGAAGAGCCCATCTATTACAACCAGTTTCATTACACCAACATCAATCTTTTTAACACCAGCTAAAACAATATAATAGGTCTCTCTCTCTCACACACACACACACACACACACTTACGCACACACACACACACACACGCGTACGCACACACGCACACACACAGACACTTTTTTTCACTGCACAAATCAGTCAATGGCCCAGGCACATGAGATTAGTGGAAAATTTACTCAAGAAACTTTCCCAATGGTGGGGCTGTTTGATGAGAGTGAAAAGTTAACAGATGGAAAACCATTCCATACACACTCCCCGACACTCTGTCTCTCTTTCTCCCTCTCTCTCTCCCTCTCACACACACACTCTAATACACACACACACTGACTCATACACTAATACACACAGGCACAGGCTTAGATGTGGTCCACTTGGGATAGGGGCTGTGTTTTTAACTTGTACTGCCCACTAATGAGGAGGCCGAAAACTTCTCTCCTTCATCTCACTTTTACAAGTCCTGCCCCACCAGAGATTTAGCTTCCTCCCGTTTCTCTGCAGCCTCACACCCTGGTCCTCTCCCCTGCTCTCTGTCTCTCTTTCTCTCTCTCTCTCTCTCTCTCTCACACACACACACACCCTCTCAGCTATCACTGTCCTATCTTCTCCTTTAAAGGAACAGTTGTAACTTTAATGCTGATATTTTAAGTCAACAGCCAACAGACAGACAGACAGACAGACAGACAGACAGACAGACAGACAGACAGAGAGAGAGGGATAGAGAGAAGGAGAAGAGGGTGAGAGAGAGAGAGAGAGAGAGAGAGACAGAGAAGACGACGCCGAGTGGATTGGAGGCCAGGGTGCTTCTGTTGGATATAGATTTCTCAGTGGCCGACACGACCAGGCAGCATTTTGTGAGGGGAGGGGCGGCCGTCTGGTGGGCTCTCGGCTCTGACACTGCTCTATACAAACACCCATTCACAGACATGTATAGACACACACACACACACACACACACACACACACACACACACACACACACACACACACACACACACACACACACACAGATGCAGACAGTCACACACACTCTTTTCTGCACACCCTACATTTGAGTGGCTGTGAGTAATGCTGGCATGAAGTAGAACAGACTGCAGATACCACCTTCCAGCAGACGGGGTGGGGTGGGGTGGGGGGTGGGTATTAGAGAGAGACAAAACATGGTGGATGTGACAAAGAGAGAGAGAGAGAGAGAGAGAGAGAGAGAGAGGGAGGGAGGTTAAGAGAGCATGAAAGAGAGAGAGAGAGATGTCCAGAACCTCTGGCTAGACAGTGTCACAAGTGATTTCCCTCTGCTTATCTCCAATGAGAATTGGACACTTTCTATGCAGCAGACAAGAAAGGGGAGGGGGGGGATGAAAATAGAAATATAAAGCTTGCAGCCTGCAGCCTCCCGCTGAACTATTTTTTTTACTCATGCTTCTAAGATCCTGACGTAAGGGTACCATTCTGGATGGCATCACATCTGTTGATATTCTGACCAAAGACTAACAAAACACCTCCTCCTCAAACCTCCCTTCCATTCCCCCAAATTCACATCATCCCCTTTCAGGGCTTATGTTTGGAGCACCGGCTCACTCCACCTTATTTGTTTCAAGTTCCCAGAGACAGGGCTGTGTGGAAAGCATGTTTTTGTTTCTGTTTTTTAATCATTATTATTATTATTATTATTATTATTATTATTATTATTATTAACAGTCCTTACAAAATTAAGGGCTAGCATATTGTGAGAAATATCAACAGAATCGGACAAAATTGCTGAGGATACCTTTCAGTTCCTAGAGCAGCAACATTTTACTGACTTTACTTACTGGTACTAACCAAAAAGTAAATGAAAGAATTGTAATGCTTATTTGCCTTTCAAACCTTAACAAGGAATGATGTTTAGGGTCAACCAGGAAATACATCTCTACCTGCGTTGTCGACGACTGGGTCTTGGGGCTCGCGTTTCCATAGCGACCAGGTGCGGTCACGCGAGACGGCGAGCAGCAGTCGGGAGTCTGGGGAGAAGGCCATCTGCGTGACGGTGAGGCTGTGGCACGGCAGAGACTGCAGCTGCCGCCAGCAGGAGGCGCTCCAGAGCAGGATGGACGCGTGCTCCGCCTTAGAGGCCTTCAGACAGGGGGGATGAGAAGAGGAGAAGGAGGAGAGAGAAAGCAAGAAAAGGAAAACGGAAAAAGGTGAAGTAAAATACATACAATGGTGTATAAAGAATGATATTCCATATGAAATCAGCAATGGAAGATTACAGTAAAGTTCTTCTCATGAACATTTATCGTTTTCGTGTTTAACATCATATAAACGCAGATTTCCATGTGATCCACAGAGTCACGCTATATGGCAAAAATCTAATGAACATTCTTAAGATCAATCATCAAGAAGTGGTGTGGAAGTGTACGGTCCAGCGTTACAGAGAACCTCTGGCCCTTACACGTCTCCTGTGCTCTCTCTCCTATGCAACCAGTCAGTTATGATGAGCTCCAGGAGTTCAATGTAGTGACACTGCTTTCCCTAAGGCCTCAGATTCTCTACCACTAGAACATGACCCTAATGGAAGGACTCTGCCTGTCCCTCCAACAACTTGTTGCGTAGCACTTAATTAAAAAAAAAACCCAGAGAGAGTGAGAGGAAGTGAGTGCAGTGGAGAGAGAGGGAGAGAAAGAAAGAAAGAAAGAAAGAAAGAAAGAAAGACAGAGTGAGTGAGAGAGAAGTGAAAGGACCATGGAGGGAGCAGTGGGACTGGAGGATCTGGAGGTAGATGGTGTCACTTATTGCCTGGTTGACCTTTGGGGAGCGTGGCCGATGGGCACGGTCAGCGGTTAATGAAACACTCTGCGCTGGCCTGTGAGACAGGTGCTCTGGCAGGACCGCTGACAGCGTCCCCTCCCTCCCCACACACACACACACACACACACACACACACACACACACACACACACACACACACCGCCATCACTCACCTCTGCCTCCACCAGCCACCAAGATGAATTAATTACACTGGCATCCGGTAGCACACGGTGGAATTTCACAGTGAGTTTGTGTCTGAAGTGTGTGTTTGGCAAGTGTGTGTGTGTGTGTGTGTATTTGAAAGAGGGGGAAGGGAGGGATTTTAATATGTCTCTCTGTGTGTGTGTGTGAGAGACAGTGTTAGCAGATGTTTATGTGTGAATGTATGTGTGTGTGTTTGTGCCTTGTGTTTCTATAGCTGTCGTCTGACTGGATGTCACCACCGTGGCAGCACGGTTTTCATGTCTTTGTGTCTGTCTGGCAGCGAGCTGCGTAGCTGTTGTCAGGCGAGTACCTTGCAGGCGGAGGCGACGAGCGTCCTTGCCGCGTCCGATGCCAGACAGAAGAGCTCAAAGCCGTGGCCGTACCTACGAGAAGGGGGGGGGGGGGGGTAATTAAACACTCTCAATGCGGTTTCACCAAGCTAAAGGACAAAACTCTACCCTCGTTTTGGAAGCCGCAAAACAAGCCGTCAATCAGGTCAATCAGTCAGTGATGCTTCACTTCCCACACAGCTGCTTCCAAAGCACACACACACTCATGCGCACACACGCATACATACATACACACACACACCCGCACACACAGATCTAAGAGGTATGACTCCAGGTCCAACCTCCAAGCAACTGCTCTTCATTTGCCATTAAGTGTGTGTTTTGAGCTGTAAAGGGCATAAACAGACACACACACACACACACACACACACACACACACTCTCTGAGAGATCTGAAAGCAATGGAGAGCTCAAGGCTCTCTGTCTGATGGTGACAGCTTCTGATTGAGCTCTGGGCTTGCCTTCATGCATGTGAACATTGGGAAAAAAACTAAAATGTGACAAAAGTTATGAGGAAATAATTTCCACAAGCTGAAATCACCTAAGCTGAGGTGTTTTTAAAACAGCAATGCTTATGCAAATGCATGGCTGATGTGAACCTGTTCTGTTATTTTAATACAGAAAGATCTGTATTAATGTAACAAATAAAACAAGTTACAGAAAAGTGGGCCCTACTTGAGATTGATTTCTCTATTATTCAGAAACACATTTATCAGCGGGTGTCTCCGCCAGCAACCATCAACAACACAATGGCTGCACTTCTGAGAAAATGTCAGGATAATATGTCAGACTTTTTTGTGTGAGGGACTGGGTGCTTGGCGGAACAAGCACTCGACGCCTTGACACCCCCATCAACAAGAATGAAAAATAATTCCACATGTAGCTATGATATGAACAAATGGGCGGAAGGTGTGTCTGGGTGGGTGGGGGATGGGGGGGGGTAGTTCAGGGAAACTAAAGGCAGCTCAGCTGTGGTCCCTGGTGAGTGCTTGTCTGTCAAGTCTGTGTGTTGGGGCTGAAGTGGTCAGACTTACAGTTTCTGGACCTCTGGCCAAAGAGTGTTCTGGAGAAGGTGGTCCTCCGGTGGAGGCTCTGTGCAAACAAACAAGCAAACACACACACACACACAAACAAACAAACAAATGAATAATCAAACACAGTTAAACAAACAGTAACAACCAAACACCAAAAAGCACACAAATCGCTCACAGAAATCAGAGCAACTGGTGGCTGGTGGGAAAACCAGATAGGCGGGGGCCAGGCAGAGAGACAGGCAAACAAATAAATAAAAGAAATGCAATAAAAAGCTACACGAACAGCCAGTCTCTCTAGACATTCAACCCCGGTCTAATTCAGTAGGCAGCCCCCGTCCCCATCCCTGGATTTCAGCATGGGCTGAAATCCCTCACCAAATTTTCTCCTTGAAAAAAAAAAAAAAAAAAGACCATTCTGCCTTGGACCCAAAATAAATAAATAAATAACCCCCCCCCCCAAAAAAAAACTTTATCTCAATTTTCAGCGTCGGCTGGCTCTGAAATAGGTGGCAGCAAACCTGATTTAGCTGCACTGCGCCATGCCACCGATTGCTGGCCGGTGGGGAGAGCCCATTCGGGGGGCCGGCGTCTCCGTACTCAGACACTTATGCAACAGGCTGGCTGGCTGATCTGCACAGGTCCTGAAATGGCCCCACTCGTTCCCCACACACACACACACACACACACATCCCACTAACCTCCATCACCTCCCCCTTCTCCTCAAACTCCCCAATTTCATTTGGTGGCGGATTCCCCAGACTTTCACTCTAATTGTGTCCTGGCCTCACCCCAATGAAAAGAAAGAAAGAAAAAAAAAGAATGAGAGAGAAATGAGAGAGAGAGAAAAAAAGAGAAAGAGAGAGAGATTGAAAAATAAAAGGAAAAGTCAAACAGAAAACAAGGGAAACAAAGTGCTTTATCCGCTGTTCAGCCCACTGCTTCCTCCATGAACCCCAGTGGTCATTAATATTTGACCCTCCCAACACCCACACCACACCCCATTCCGTAATCTCTGTCGCTCTAATTATGATTATGACTTACTACCCACACACACAGGGCACTTCCTTATTCTCCAATTACACTCTATCGGTTCCAGATCAGCCATCATCCACCTCTCCATCCTTCTTTCTTTATACATTCCTACTTTGCTCTTCTCGCTCTCTCTCTTTGCCTCTCTCCTCTCTCTCTGCTTCTCTTCCTCTCTAAATCCTGCAATAATACTTGTCGGCAGTCTAGTCCAGCCCCCGCAGCCAACCCCTAATAGCTAGTTGTCATAAAAAATGGGGCATCATGATCTCATAAAGACATGACAAGCAGGGAGGCCACAAAGGGTATGCACTCTCAGGTGCTGTGGAGGAATATAATCTGTGTGTGTGTGTGTGTGTGTGTGTGTGTGTGTGTGAGAGACACACAAGATCGTAAAAGCAAGCCTCACCACACTCCAACATAATTATACAGATGTTTGAATGTCTGTATGTATATTTGTGTTCAATGAGTAGTTTCATTAAGTGTATGTCTGGTTTCACTAAGGTCCACCTACCTGTGAGAGTCAGGGGTTGGAAGTAAGACTCTTTATATTGGTCTGATACACTACTGTACTCCCCACCCCCCTCCTTCTCAGTCTGGGTTATGAGGTCACCTGTAGATCATTATAACAATAATCAATAAATAGCAATAACAGTGTAACAGTGTAAATAACAAGTCAACTGCAGGCATGGGAGAACAGCTGGTCAACAATGTCAAAGACGCACCTTGAAAGACAGCTTTATTTGACAGGCCTAGCGCAGGTGTGCTTGCCCCCTCTGGCAAGTCTACAGCGTCCTGCGAGCATGCGCGCACACACACACACACACACACACACAGAAAGTGACAACACATACTGAGCATTCATTCAAGAAAACACTCGAAGCAGCATAGAAAAGATTCATTTTTAAATGCCACAACAATTGGGCTCTTCAGGTTTCAATCAGTCCCATAATCATCTCGGTGGATGGCAAATCTTCCAAATAAATTAGGTAGTAAAGCAATACATCACATTCACGACACCCTAAGTAGGCGCATAATGTGAGACTAAACAGTCATTCAACACTTTATCCTGTAATTCATGCAGCACGAAGAACATCTACTGTCAGAACTGCTACAATCTCCAGCCCCTCTAGTCATTTAGACTGAACGCTCCTAATGTCAAAATGGCGAAAGTTAAACATGAAATAACAACACGTGCATATCTGCTAACTAGACTGCATTTAGATATTTGCGGGTAAGTAACTTTGCAGTTCCTGGTCACTTACGTTGGAAGCCAGAAGCTGCTCAAGAGGAGTGACAGAGATGTTGGCAAAGTTTTCAACAAAGTTGCGGGGGGCGCGGAAGACACGCAACACCTTCTCATCAGCACCCGAGACGAACTGGAAACGGCCCACGGGGGCCAGACACTGCATGTCGTAGCCGTGGATCTGAGGCCTGCTGATCTCATGCCAGGTGGGCTATGAAAGATCATGGATGGGTGAATGGATGGATAGAAGGAGAGGAAGTGTAAGAAAGGGGGAATAAAATAAGAAAAAGAAAGTGTGTGAAAGAGAGTGAGGAGGTAAGAGAGGGACAGATGGTAGAGAATAAGGGATTAAGAGAGATAAATCAAAAAGAGGGAGAGGGGAAAAATGGTACAGAGATTGGTATTTAGATAGGTAGAGATTGGTACAGAGATTGAAAAGAGAGAACACAGGAAAAATATCAGTTCAGATATTATTAAGTCCCACCGAAAGCTAGAACTAGTTTACCAAGAGTGGCAATTTCCCTGTGCTACAGCAGTGTAAATGACACTTGAATAACTGCAAACTATCGACTGCCTGCAAAGATGCTGAGAAGTATACACCTGCCCCCCCCCCCCTCCAAAAAAAAAAATATACAGAAAACTTTCTGTTCAATGATTTCAGCTATTTGTCCTCACTAAACTGCTGAGGATGCTCTAAGTGTATTACCTGTGACAAATGTGCTTTGATCAATCTGAATTACTCTTTGCTTGTTATACATCTTCCTGTGCAAAAACGATGGCTTAAGGAAACAAACAATCACTCAGTGACAGCCCTGACAGCCCTGACAATTTTTTACTGCCCTCGACCTTAACGCCCTCCTGCTTCACTTCTGCCAGGGGACAGACTGCTTCAAATGCCTCCCACATGCGCTAAAAAGTGCGCGTAAAGCGATGTAACTCATCAGTCGGCTCTGGGTGATGAACGGTACAAAATGAAAGAATGATTTCGTTTCTTTTTTCTTCTTTTTTTCTCCCCATTTTATTCAGGTTTATGGATTCCTGAGCACGCAGTGTGATCATTAAATCAGAGGGAGAGATATATAGTTGAGGAGAACAAAGGTGTGTGAAGTCATATACCCATGACTTGAAAGAACGTGTGCTAATGATACTCCAACGTCAATGCCTTTAAAAGCTCCTCGGCTAGACCGGCCAAGACTTACAACCCAGAACCATTTCAGTCCAATATTCAAAAAATTTGCCTCTTCGAAATACATATTCAGTTTAGTTTTAATGACTTACTTTATCTATACATTGTACAAATTGCATTCTCTGCATTGAATTGGTGTCACACAGTAATTACTCTAATCAATGTGTGTCTGTGCGATCAGTTTTGTGCCTTTTAGGTCAAATGGGGCACTACAAGAGCCTTGAGTAGATAACAAATGGAAGGCTTCTTATCAGATATCTTTGTGGTACCCTGACAACCTGCAGAGAGGGGTAGTCCTTTTGCCAACATAACAGATTGAGAGGATAACCGATGACTTAATTTCTGTCAACTTCTTCACAACATCTGCTCCCAATGAATATACATGCACATTCTCCGATTAGATTCAGTGTCATACCTAATGTGCACCAACCATTACAACAAAAAATCAGATTTTGGAAATTAGTGGCAGTAAGGGTCTTTGTGTCGAGGACGTACATAAAAAAGTGGTAACACTTTAGATTAGGGTACACATGTTCGCCGTTAACTAGCAGCTTATTAACGTGCTAATTAGTAACATGCTAGTCAATTGTTAGTCATTACAAATCACTTATTAACACCTTATTCTACATGACGTTATTCTACCCATAATAGACCATTAACTAAGAATTTCTCCAATATAAAATCGTAATTACTGTTTATTCGTAGTTAGTAAGTTAGTTGTTGTATATGAATTATAATATTCATTCGTAATATGCCTTGGTTAGTATGGGGCTTATGAGGCAGTAGTACAACAGGAACAGTTATTCTCCTTTAGAAAAGATGGCCTTTTCATAGCAACAAAACCCCAAACTACAAGCACATAACAGTGTCCAAATAAGTGCTAATTATGTCTTTTTGATTGATGACAACTGATCCTGTTGTCAACCTTATAAGCCCTTTACTGAGCCAAGCATATTGAGATCATAATTCATATACAATAACAAGCTTACTATGAATATAAGGCAATTAGGAGTTTATATTGCAGAAAGTCTAGTTAATGGTCTATGGGAGGAAGAAGATCATGCAGAATAAGGTGTTTATAAACGACTTGTAATGACTACCAAATGGCTAGTATGTTATTAATTTGCATTGTAATAAGCTGCTAATTAATGGTGAATATGTGTACCCTAATCTAAAGTGTTACCAAAAAAGTATAAAGCTGCACAAGCGCAGGTTGGTGCCTAGCATGGACGGCATCCTCTGCCATCGGTGTGTATGTGTGCAATAGGTAACTGCAAAGTTCTTATGGCTATTATACAAGTAAGAGTAAGAGCAAGTAAGATACAAGTAGGAGCTCTACATCAATGCAGTCAATTTTAATTCACCTATCTTAGTGTCTCACATATAAATAAAAGCGTGTGTGTGTGTGTGTGTGTGTGAGTGATCACCTGGGCACAGCTCCTCCTCCTCCAGGGTGTGAAGAGGCGGGTGGTCTGGTCCGAGCCCACACTCAGCACAAACTCCCCCTCTGGGTCCCAGCTCAGGTCCTGCACTGAGTTAAAATGGCCCGAGATGACTACAGCTGGACTCCACAAGGCCTGCAACACACCCACACAGACACACACACACACACACACACACACACACACACACACACACACACACACACACACACACACACACACACACACACACACACACACACACACACAGCTGTTTAAGTGATGTCAAAGCACATAAACAGTACATATAACCTAAAAAATACAGTCACAGCAGAAATCTTGATGACCATGCATGCACAAGCACGCGTAAATTAAGACAGCTGCATATTCTACTACTGACACACATGCAGCAAACACAAACAATGGCAAAGAGACTAAACAAACAACTAAACAAAATTTAAAAGGGAGCAAATAATGATTATTACATGTACAGTTGTATCTGAACACATACAGAACCAAATAGAGACAACTCAAACAGAAACATACATCACAAATATGTACTTATAATTATATCTTTATAGTATATAACTATTGCGCGCATACATACACACACGCACAATGAGGCATTTGAGTCTTACCAACCACACATTTAATGATCATCAAAACTGCTGCTGGAGTGAGGGTGTGTGTGTGTGTGTTTATGTGTGTGTATGTACGTGGGATGTGTGTGTGTGTGTGTGTGTGTGTGTGTGTGTGTGTGTACACTGCACCTCCTGGTTGTTATTGCGGTGCCACAGGTGAAGCGCTCCATGAAAGGCGTGTGCCAGGATCATAGACCCATCTGGACTCATCTGGCAGCCGTAGAAGCCCAGGGTGTTTCCCCCGACCTCACCAACCCGCACCTGGGTGTCAGAGAAATACAGACAAACACAGAAAGACAGAGATAAACAGAAAAGAGGGACAGAGAAAAAGGGGGATCAGGCAATTAGACCACACAAATAACAACACAACACAGCACAGCAGGAGCCACAGCCATTAAAACAGACTGGGTGCACAGAGAGAGAGAGAGAGAGAGAGAGAGAGAGAGAGAGAGAGAGAGAGAGAGAGAGAGAGAGAGAGAGAGAGAGAGAGAGGAGAGAGAGAGAGAGAGAGAGAGAGAGAGAGAGAGAGAGAGAGAGAGAGAGAGAGAGTGAGAGTGTGTTTAAAATAGTGTCTGGGATCTAAGAAGTTCTGCCTTACAATAATGATGGGGATAAAAGAGAGTGGGGAGATGGAGAGATGTAGCAAGAGAATAAGAAAAGGAAAGATGAGAAAGAAAGAAAGAAAGAAAGAAAGGGAGAGAGAGAAAAAAGGAGGGAGAGCGAAAGCGATCTAATTAATGGCCGCCACAAGTCCTGGAAATCAGAGGCGACGTGCACGTCTGTTCCCCATCTAACCATCTATTATTAAACAAGCACCATAAAGAGCAGAGGGGACGCTAGATAAATCAGCAAGACAAGCCAGCGCAGGAATTATGCAAAGTGCCGCCTGTTAGGGAAGCATAAATTGCACTCGGGCCCGCACTAATGCGCCCCAAAGAAGGCAAAAACAGTTGCAACGCATCGTGCCAAATTACACAAATAAGGGCAACGGTGGGCTCAAGAACACAGCCCTGGATCAACACAGACAAATCCGGTGTTAAAGTCGAGCAACGAGCAGGGGGAGGAAAAAAAGAAAAAAGAAAAAGAAAAAAGCCTGATCCAGAGAGACCAACGGGATACGCTAGCAATCATTAGCATGTGTCGGAGGGGAAAGAGAGAGAGCTTGGCTAATCTGTGGCAGTTTATATTTAGATGAATATTTATGGCAGATAGTTTTCGCAAGAAAACACCACAAGAGATTAGATCATTTGCAGAGAAACAAGCAAGCACTGGAGACCCAGAAGAGGAAGAGAAGAAAATAAACACTCATCAGGACCTCCATACATCGCAGAGAATTAAATCTCCTAGATTAAAAACTTTGGATTTTTGAAGATTTGCATTTTAAACCGACATAATTATCTTACCGTAGGCAGTGCATTAGCACAAAAATCCGTTTTAATGGAATGACTCCATCAGATCTAAAACCGGCCTACAACAAAAATATATATATTTTTGCCAATTCATCTGCTTAAAAAAAACTGCCAGCAAGGTTTTTACATAGGTAATTGCTGTTGCAAAACACCCATTAGAACTGATTTATACTGACTTAATCATTTCTATGTAATTAGCACCATGTCTGCATCATAATTTGATTGTTAATGGAAGTCGCACTCAGCTGGAAATGCCCTGGTTCCCTTTGGACCTGACAAACAGCCATGTGAGACTGCTACCCTTGACCTGTCAGCAGAAAAGCTTAAGCCTTAAGCTCGGTAGAGACAAATAATGGCACTTAGCTCATTCACATTAGGGCCCTGGGTCATGCCCTGTTGACAAAATGGTGATTGAAAAAACCCACGGTCATTGCCTCAAAGGCAAAGCGCCCTTCCCTGGGAAAAGCTCCATCTAAAATCTGACACATCC
This sequence comes from Tenualosa ilisha, assembly GCA_015244755.2. NCBI lineage: Eukaryota > Metazoa > Chordata > Actinopteri > Clupeiformes > Clupeidae > Tenualosa > Tenualosa ilisha. Next base: position 651,627 of record PYXC01001262.1, read on the forward strand.
CTTGCTCTGTATGAAATGGGTAGAATTGTGTGATGGTGTCCAGGAACGGCAACATGCATTCACACCTCCGTGTTTGTATTTGGTCTATAGGTGACCATCCATTAAACATGGCTTGCAATATAAGGAGAGTGAAGACATACCTTATCACACTCAACCCGTGCCCCATAAGTAATCAATCCCCTGACCTTGGCGTTGATAGAAAACCAATGAGTTGAAACCCTAAGCGTCCTCGAGACAATTGGCCACTTTAGGAGAAAAACACATTCGTTTAATAACCTTGTAATGAGTTTTCAGGCACGACAGGCACAGCTTGGACTGCTGAACACCTATCTCGTGGCCGTTTGTCTCGATATTGTGTTAGGGGGAATGTATGCTCAAGATGCCCTTCAATTCTTCGCTCCTCCCTCCCGAAACCTGTAAAAGCATCGATAAGGCGGAACTAATGACCACACAATAAAGACTGCCTTTGGCTTTGACACGGTCCCCATCTTTTCCAGCCAGCCCTGGAGAGAGTGAAGCAACATTAAGCAGATTGATTTTGAATTCCGATCCACGACGAGGACAGTAAATCACGCCCTAAACACGCAGTGATGTGACTATGTAATCAGTCATGTTTACAGGAAGGCATAAAGAGAGTGAGAAACAAAACAAAACAATAAGATAAAAACGTGACAAACTAAAATATGCAACTTGGATCTGTTGCGGGAAATTTGTCTAGCTGCTCAATGCCAAAGGACCTAGGGGGAGGAACGTGACGGTGATTTTTTTGTTTTTTTTTAATGGTGGCAATGGAGAACAGGGATGAGGGAAGAATGAGGTGTGATCTTCCAGGCCAGACTGAGCATGACGAGCAGAAACAACCAGCAGTCGACAGAAGACAGTCGCTTCATATTAAAAAGAGGCATCTTGAAAACCAATATGCTAGTATTTGTCAGGGCATACCGAAACCTGACAAAAACGACAGGAACACTGCACATTTGCAGAGTCAATCCAGGGCATGTTACAATTTGCTTCCTATGAACAAAAGAGAAAAGATGCACATCTCGCCTTCACATTCATTTGTCACCATTCATAAATTCATTTGCAATTCATAAATCCCCCCCCCTTCAAAAAAAAAAACTGGAATTAGGAATAGAACAGGAATAGTAACGTCCCGTGGGATTTTAAATGTACAAGATGTTTTATTTCCTACAAGGACTAAACTACAACACAGCTCACAAGGACACAATCACTTCTCATTTTGGCCATGAACCAGTTTCGGCAATTTCAGGCCGCCACACCCTCTGCACATTACTACCTGGGCATTCAGCCCCAAGACAATCAACCAGACGCGAATGGACAGGGCAAGAGCAGTCTCCTTGGGGTCAAGCCAGCCTTAGACACCCCCCCCACCCCCTCCTGGCCCCTCACACGCACGGAGCTTTTAAGTGACAGCGGGGCTCGTTAGCAGGACGGGTCTTACACAGCGGTGTGCCGGCCTCCCCGCTGCTCACCAGCTTGGCGGTAAATCTGACCAATTACACTAATCATGGTGGAGAAAGGGCCCCTTGTTAAATGGTGATAATTAGCCTCTGAGATGTTGGTCATTTGCTGTTCCATCTTGTCTTTAGTCACTGGGAGGCTGGGGGGGTAATTTCCACTGGGCCTCCATACTGTTGCATTCAAAAACGACCCAGGAGTGGCATTTATTACCCAACGTCAGCCAAAAACGGTATATTTTTAGAGAGTCCTACATGGCAAACAGATTTCTCTGTGTGCTCGGTTCTTGAGAGACCCCTTGGTAAGCTTTTTGAGCAGGCAGCCAGGTTGGATTAAAGAAAAAAAAAAAAAAAACCCTTCTCATCAAAATGATATTTAGCACGTGTTTCACACCTTCCACTTGCAGTCCACTCAACGTCATCCGTTAGGCGGTGGAAATGAGCGATTACGGGTGGGAATCTGGGTTGGCTTGTTCGAACAGACGTCGAGTTCCTTTGTAGGCAGGGCCCCTGTCAGTTCAAAGGCTTTCCCCCACCCAACCTTCTGATTAGAAAAAAAAAAGCACACACTTCACAGCGTACTTCATATAATATTCACTTTAACACTGAGAGAAAGAGGATTATTCGAGTGCATCTTCACACAGTCATGTGTGCAGACACATTAAAAAAAAAAAAAAACTAAATAAATAACAGCTCTATTATCACCACTTCCACATTTAAAAAACCTTAAACATTTTTTTGTGGTTTAATTTTTAACCATTTTCTTTTACTCTAAGCCATCTTTCCCTTCTCCATTAAACCTAGTGGCATCCGACTCAGCTAAACACTGTGACTGGGAACTACAGTGTCACTCAGAATCCAGATCCCCTCTCTGGCTGGCTGCGTGGAAGAGGAAAGTAAAGAAAGAAAAAGAAAACCATGAAAAAACAGAGGTGCTTGTATGCAAAAAAGATCAAAAGAAAGACAGTCCTATTGATCAGCTGTTGAAACCCAGCCTGTTATCTCCTGTCACTGTGCCAGTGAAAGAAGAGAAGGAGGGGGGGGGCTTATTATCAGCAGGTGAGAGGCAGCGGGGGCCTTTGAGGTTGACACCAGGTGGGGTGGGGAAGGGGGTTGAGTGAGGTAGGGGGGTGGCTTATTTCAGGTACAAAGACCCTCACCCATCATGTGTAGGAATTCACCTATCTGACACCCAACACGCTCATCCACACATAGATGGAGAATGAGCTGATATTTCTCACAATTTTTCTGCATGCTTTATCATTTTCACTAAATAGATGATAGAAGGACAGTGTGAGTGTAGGAGTGTGTGTGTGTGTGTGTGTGTGTGTGAGAAGGAGAAAGAGAGAGACTGTGAGTGAGTGAGTGAGTGAGTGAGTATAAATTGGGGTTGGGGGAGTGTGACAGATGCTACCTTGCCTAAACGGCCCCCCAAAAAAACAGAGGAAACCAGCGGAAAAACTGGCGAGGGTTCCGCGGGCAATCGCCCTGCCTGCACGTCCATGCAGCGATGGAGAGACCGCAGAGGTGGTCTAGAGGACGAGAGAGCGAGGGTGGAACTGCTGGCACACAGCAGAGGGCCCGTCAGAGGTGGAGAGAGGGCACGCCAATGATCCGCTACCCACTGCTTTGTCCTTCCTTAACCTTCATTGTGTTCAACTCAGCAGTGATAGGAATCACAGACTGCACTGATAAGTGTGTGTATGTAACTGTAACATCTGAAACAGAGATCCAATGCTGATCTCAGACAGATTGGACTGAGCCATGTTTACATTCCAGACAGATCTGGCTCTGGCCTTGCGAGAGATTGCCAGTCCACATTCCCATTCATGCCAGAACAGGAACAGATCTGTGGTAGGTTTGGTTTTCTCCAAACTTACCAATCTCCTCTGACCTCTGAACCCAGCATGTAAGCCTGTAGCATGTAGCGGGCAGGGTAGTGTAGTGGTTAAGGAACCTGGCTAGCGTGCAAGTAGCCTGTTGTGGGTTCGAATCCCAGCCGCCACCATTGTGCCTCTGAGCAAGGCACTTAACCCTAAGTTGCTCTAGGGGAGGCTGGCCCTAAACAATTGATAGTGGACAAAATGTGTCGCTTTGGATAAAAGCATTTGCTAAATGCATAAATAATAATAAATAATAATAAAAAGCCCTCGCTTCAAAATCAGCCCAGCAATATACAGACTAACTCTGTCAATTACTATGATTTACTATCTATTTTCTGTACAAGCAGCACTGTTACTTCACTGAGGCCAATCTCACCTGTTCTACCCACACACCCGAGTCCTCCTCCGGGCCCCAGAGGATCATGGTCTTGTCCATGGAGGCTGAGAGCAGGCTCAGCGGCTGTTGCACTTTCCCATCTGCAGGGGGAGACAAAGGACCAAGCTTCAGTTACTCCTGCAGGGAATGCATATCGAGAGCAAAAACTGGACAGCTGGTTTTGACCGAGCCAAGAGAGATCAGTGGGGAGCATCGGGCATTTTAATTTATGGAGCACATTTCATATACAAAGGCAATTCAAAGTTATTTCCAAAACTATGTCTATTTTATCACAAGTTTTCTTTTTTCCCCTAGAGCCAAGTGAAATTGTTTCCAAAAATACCTACAGGAAAAACCACAGGAAAAAAACAACATAGCTGACATAAAACCTATAGATATGAGAGTAAAAACAGTCCCACCTTTGATGTATGATGGGTGCCAGTGAACGCCATAGACCCAGTTCTCATGGCCAGCCAACACGGTCTCCAGAGACATGGCAAAGACGGAGGAAGTGCCTGCGATAAAAGGGAATTAATAAATGTCAGAGCTGGAAACGCACCAACACAACCTAATACCAAATCCCCCACACACACACAAACACACACGCACGCACGCACACACACAGACACACAGACAGACACACACACACACACGTATCCAAAGCTACGAAATCCAAAGAGAGGTTTGAGATAAAAAATACAACATGGACGCTTTCCTTTGCGTTTGTAATGAGGTCAAAAAGAAGATTTTGATTCATATGAGGGTGTCCAAAGGGCAGAGCAGGGAGGCATCATTAGAAAGGCTGGGCAGACACATTTTGTTTTCACGTTTTTTCAACAAGTTAACACAGGTTTATGAGTGCCACATAAACGGCTCTAAGGCAGCTTGCTGAAAATACCTCTCAGATTTAGCACTTCCTCCTGCATTTCCCCCCAGGATGTTTCTTCTGATTACTACTGGAGTGTCATTAATACACATTAAGGAATTCCTGCTATGTCACTCTACTTCACTCAGTTGGCCAATGAGAGAACACAGACAACGCTGAGAGAACATAGCAGTCTCAAACGAAAATTAGCTATCTTTACTCGTTAGATTAAATTGCGATGGTGGTGGATATTACTATTAAAATAAAAAAATATAATAATTTACGTCGATATCATGCAGCCCTAAAACACAATGCTCTGAACAGCCGTAATATTTGAGTCACTGTATTCATGGTTAAGGTTGACAACTCACTCTCAGTCAAACAGGCTCTGGTTGTAGGCAGGCTCGATATAAAAATGGTTGGAGGCTATGCCAGCTAGACGGTGCTGGCCCTACACATCCTTGCTAATGTAAACAACGAATATCTTTAGAGTGGAAAAATTACTCAGGAAAATGCTCATTACTGTTTCATTAGTCAGTGTATCTCATGCATGTTACAGCTGTCTGTTAAAATTTTGTCTGGACCCACCCGAAAAATAACCGATCTGGTCCTGGTTAATAAAACGGAATTTGCCTGAAATGGGGCGGAATTATGCTATGGGCTTACAAAGTTCCACGCGGAGTGACACAGAATAACACTAATGCACTAAGCTAAATTGTTTTTCTTCAAACTCAGAATGTGTTTAGAAGCAGAGACCCAAATTGAAGAAAGTGATATTTTTCAAACGAGATGTTAAATGGACTAGTGAAATATTACACAAAATTTTAAAATGAGGGAGGGGGGAAGGTTAATGTGGAGATCTTTCTTTTCATCATGGCATTACCATTCTGGGTCACTTCAAAGACGTTCTCTTTGAGGCGGAGGGCAGGTTCCCCCTGGTCTGCCTGGTCGGGTGGAGCCTTGGCAAAGAGCTTCCACAAGCGAATCAGGCAGTCCTGAGCACAGCTGGCCAGCAGGAGCTCCCCATCTGCACCCGTCAGACGGGGAGAGAGAGAGAGAGAGAGAGAGAGAGAGATAATGAGGTGAGAACCAGAGAGGAGGGAGGAGAGGAGGAAGAGAGGGATAGAGAGGCAGAAAGCAAAGGAGTATGGAAGAGAGATGGATGGGGAGAAAGGAAGAAGATGATGAAGAGGGAGGAAGAAAAAATGGAGGGAGAGAGAAGTGAGAGAGAACCAAGAGGCAGAGGGTGAAACACAACTTGAAAAACCTACTTTACTTAAAGTAAATATTTCAGTATCAAACAAGTTTTCAGACAGTATGAGTCAAACATAACGTATCCAAAAACTCTGAACAAAAAGCAGAGTGTGAAAAAGGGGCCAGAAGTGGAAACGGGAAAGGGAAAAGCTACTGAGACACTGAGACACACACACACACACACACACCCTCAACCTCCCCACCCATCCATCCAGTCTGCCCACTCCAACTCCCTCAGGTCAGTCTGAGGTATAGCTGGCGAGGAACAGGGACAAGTGGACGACACACATCACACACACACCACACACACACACACACCACACACACACACACACACTAAAACCAGTCCTCTCCTCTCTGCTCTGCTCTCCTCTCCTCTTCTGTTTCAATATTTCAGAGGGCCTGAGAGGCTTGTGGCTCCCGCGCCTGTCAGACCGCGCCTGCTTCATGCATTATGGAGTGGACCGTTGAAGCCAGTCAAATTAAAAGACACAGCGCCGGTGGGTGGGTGATTGGTCGGTCCTTTTTTATGTATATATACACACACACACACACACACACACCTTGCACGTACATGACCCCTCTTTTCTTTTTAATTGTGTTCTTATTATTGGATGGCGGAGTCGTGATGAGACCTCCGCTGGAGTTCTTTAAAAGTGGCGAATCGCCTCGGGACGAGTTTAATAATAGCAGCCTGGTGGAACGACATAAAGTTCGTTACAAGAGCTGGAGGCCTCGTCTCGCCCAAGGTTGTTGTGACGTCTTGTAACATCCGACATGTTCTCGTGGATGAAGCAGATTTAGCAAAGCTAAGTAATCACACAAATGAATAAAGGGTCAAATCAAAATGCTGGGTCAAATCTTCATCAAAGGTGCCTTTGGCTTCAGGGCTACTGAAACCTGCAGGGTCACTGAAAGAAAACTGCAGTTCTCTTAGTTTACAGTTGTGTGCTTCACAAGAAACACACAGAGGCCCTACCTCTGGTAGCCCATTCCACTCCTCGGATCCAGTCCTCATGGCCTTGCAGAGACAGAACCTTCTGGAACTGATCGACAAAGATCACAAGAAGCAATGCCTTATAATAACACCATTACTTTGTGTCACATCATACATCATACACTGTTAACAAGGTCCCCTTACCTGATCACTTTGCCGCACGTAAATGTGAACCTTGCTGTCATCTCCCCCACAGGCCAGAATGGGTACTGCAAGCAGAAACCTCAGTTACTCATTCTGACATTTCATTATGCCTTTATTATCTGCTCCGCAAGCAACTGCCCCCCCCCCACACACACACACCCACACACACCATACACACCATACACAGCCCCCACATCCTCATCCAGAACATATTACAGTCTCTCTATGGACTTATCATCATAGACTTGTGTTAATATCTTCACAATCTTTACTGCTACTACTACAACCTTAGTTACCTCTAAACCTGCCTCACCACTTCAGTGCCTATATAATGGTACATACAATTCACCAAATGCTTTTGAAAGCGACAATATTAATATGCTATGCTTTTTAAAAGGCTTTCTAAGAGTACGTATTGGCCTGGTCTCCTGACCCCATTTGAAAAAGGTCCCTCTGATGTAAGACTGGGAAGGAATACAAGAGCCAGATGTGACCAGAGTTTATCACTCACAGGGCTGACACTAAAGGGCAGGTTCAGACTCCCACACTAACATAATAAGGTATAGAGCAGATGCTTTTCCAACATGACGCGATGTCATTTACAGAGACAAGCGGTGGCAACGGAGATGGATGAGGTGATAGAGAGGTGAGAGAGAGAGAGAAAATTCAGTCGTCCATGGCTTACCTCTGCTGCCTGGCAACAGCGCCAAGGAGACATCCATCATGAAGCCACTCCCAATAGACAGCGTCTGCAGGCATTCCGCTAAGAAACGCAAAACATAACCCCAATTACAATAACGTACAAACATACAGCAAGATTAGTCTAAGGTACAATTAAGTCAAGAAATGTCGAGCAAATCATTAGTGGTCTCTCTGACGAACAATTAATGAGACACTCTGCAACCCCTTTTGTGCCCCCCCATCCAAATTGCTTGTTGAAACTTATTGAATAGAGGGGTGAAGTTACTGTGCATTTCAAACGTGTACTGATAATCTGTCAGGGGTTGTTGCTTTGCTCCCTAATGCCCCAGGGGAGGAGGAACACAAAAGCACATGTGTCTACACACATCAGGGTACAAACCCCAAGGATGCCACACACACACACACACACACACACACACACTTTTCCAAAACTGTCACACAAAATCACTCACTTCTCCCCCGTTTATGCAACTAGGGCAGTGTTTCTAGTACAATAACAATATTTCAAAAGGGAGCCTTAAAGCTGAGAGCTGTTTTGTACTGCATGCATGACTCAATCTATAATAGTTTGCAGGGAATTACAATGCTTAACATGGTTTGATGCCTTTAAACAGGTAGCATTACACATGAGTCACACATAGATAGTATATCCAAACCACACGCACAAGGCAGCTATTATTAATAATATCACAATGACATGCAAGGAAAAAAATGTTGACAATGAGTGGCTATTGGCTAACACATGAAAACCTCATTCACTGTACAGACAGAGAACACTAGCAACAGTATCATTATAGTATTACCACTGCTGACCAGTAGATGTCACTGTAGCCATCAAATTGAACATGATTACTGCAGTGTCTCTCTAATCTCACATCTGTTGAAAGTTTTAATCTGAAGTGAGTATTGCAACACCATTGATAAATACAATTATCAACTGCAATACAATTTACAAATAGCAGGACACGTTGCACATTGCACAAGCACATGTATTGCTAGTTGCAAATGACTGTACTTTCCTCCAGCTGTTTATCTCACTTTCTAAATCTGTTCTCAGTTTCCAGAATGAATCAAACACTGTACATAATAGAGCCTGTTATATGACAGTAATTGTGTTTATACTTGTTGTCAAATTTGCAGTACACTTTGATTCATCATCACAAAACCAAAAATCTTAGGTCTCAAGATCACATCTTACTTTTCCCATCCTCTCCTCTGAGCCATAATTTCACTGTGGAGTCCGAGGATGCAGACGCTATAAACAGCTGGGAGGAGTCTTTGAGAACAGTATCCACAGCGCACACGGGACCGGTGTGTCCTACACACTTCACTGTAGATGGATGCTATGGGTAGGCAGAAATGTACCATGACTGACGGAGAACATTCACCTTACACTGATATAGGCATAGATCGCAAAAAATTACAATACATAATGTAATTTACTACAAAAGCTGTGTCAGTGAAGTACTTTACACTTTTTCAATAAAATTGACCAGCATTATTCTGGGTATACGCACCTGGCCGTCCACATTCGTCCACACAATGACGCTGTTATCAGACCCCCCTGACACCAATTCTGTCTCGGGACCTGCAGTGAAATATTATGTTGAGGACAGTTAAGAGTCCTTTACTAGGAGTCACAATTTAAGCATATAACTTTAGCATAATATGGTCACTCACCACAGTCATCTCTGTGCACCCATTGGACAGCATTCACCCGAGCAGTGTGTCCGTTCAGAATGGCAACAGTGTTTTTCTCCTGATGAAATCATAAGAAATGTGACAAAGTATAGGACCCTTGATGAAATGCCCACAGCAAGTTAGCCAATAGCTTACAGCACCCAAACGTAGTAACTTCAGCAATTTCAGAAACAGCTATCAAAAGCCATTCATCTAATCCAAATAAAGTAGACACATGGAATATCAAATGACAGCAAATACATCTATTAAGATTTTGTTTTAACTGGACAGTTTGAAGCAGGTCGCCATCTTACGAGTCTACGTTGTGGCACTTCTACAATATTAACAGACACATAAAAAGGACTAATTACCTTGGGATCATACAAGGCCACAGAATGACATGTTCCGAAAGCAATCAGGCCCCTTTTGCTCCATGATACGACTTTCGGAGTTCGATTTGCACAACATGCGACATGGCATGTTTGTATGACGGGCGCTGCCATATTGGATAAGCACTACAGTGTAACAAATATATTGTATTGCGGAAACAACACAAGACGTTTAGAGTTCCGCTGACAAAGCTTTCTGATTGTCAGTTTCTTTGATTACTCTTGTCAGAGCTCTTGTCACACGAACCACATGTGAATGCATGATTTAACTTTGTACTTTGCCTGAATGCTTTAGCTTAATAGTAGTGATTAGTGGAATGCACTTTATTAATGAATTTATGCTTATTTTGTGTACGGAAGTTGGTTATTAAATATGTAACTGTGGATGTTTCTTTAGTAACGTATGGCTGCTATTTGTGAAATAATTTGTGAATTAATAACTATTTATATAAATGTTATGAAATATTTTTGATTTCATGTGAGCATTACTCCACTTCAAGAGATGGCAGTAAAGAGCCATTCAGTCGCATTGAAGTAACTTGTGAAATCACGAGGAAGTAACTCGAGTCGAGCTACGTTTGAGTTGAATGTGTCACTTGAATTTCAGAAATCTTTAGTGCTGGGTTTAGAATAATAGCTGTATTTCCCAAACTTTTCAGAGCCGTGCTATGCAGGTCGACTTTAACCTGCAGATCGGAATATGGAGATAACAGAACATAAAGAGGCGCCTTCTGTGATTGACCGTTATTACACACGTTGGTACAGAACAGGTACCATGAAGCTAACCAAGGCTGTTTGAATGAAATATGAGTTGTTCATTATCAGAATTGTGTGTCACATAACTGTGGTTGTGGTGATGTACTAATTTGTTCATCCACGCTGCTGTGAATTGTGTAAACATGTCTCTGACTTGAATGTTTTCACCTTTGTTACAATTTGTTCTTTGCAGATATGAAAGGAAAATTATGTGAGGACTTCTGTGTCTTACAACACTCCAACAGGTAATTAGATCAGGCCTAAATGATCTATTCATTTACAGACTAGAACTGAATCATCACATTGTAGGTGAAACTACAATGAGTGAGCCTTGATGAATTATTGCAGTCTGTGGTGTGTCTTGTATCAGTCATTTTGGTGGATATAGTGTTAGCATAAATGTTCTCTGCAAATCTAACGTTAGTGTAGTTGCATGGATTTCATTGGCTTTCTTTCATTCTTCAGGATTTGTGTTATCACCCTTGCTGAGACACACCCTGTCCTTCAGAAGGGACGGTCAATCAAGAGCATCACGTACCAGATCAGTGCTGGTTGTAGTCGACTGAATAATAGAGTGTCTGGAAAGTCAAAGCGAGTATGTATTGTCTCTTTGTTACCAATGATACCTTTTTTTGTTTCCTGTTCTAGGTCTCATACTGTGAAGTTTGCCTTGATGTTTACAGGAAAAACTTGCATTGATAGCTCTTCCTTTCTTTCAGGGAGGCCAGTTTCTCACAGAATATGCACCATTGTGTAGAATCACCTGCACTGATGGTGTGGAGTACACTGTTTTCAGGTAAGATCTGGGAGCCATGTTCAATCCTCAGTAAATTATACTATACTCAGGGGCGTAAAGTGTGCAGCATTTTATGCCGTGGTCACGTCCATCTGACTGAAATGTAGGCCTATGATTTAATGTCAGCAATGTAACATCCTATCTTGTCTGGATGAAATCCACCGTAGCCTGTTTGCTTAAAAGTGTTATCGCAATTTTGGATCAGTCTTGCAGCGCAAATTGGCATGGCATGGCAGGTTAATCTGGCTCATACTGCAAAGCATATTTAACTGTTCTGATGGAGAAGCCAGAGCCAGAGGTATGACAGTGTCTTAATAGCAGTGCTTTGGTCACAGTCACAAACGAATTGTGCATGTCAAATTGTAGGCTTAGCCTTTTGAATAATTTTAGGTCATTTAGTCATTTTCTTAACATGCATATAACCTATGAGCAGTTAGGTTTGGTTTCCTGCAGTGGGGCCCTGGGCGTTTGCGTTACACCACTGATTATACTTTAATACAGTTATTTGGAATTGACTCGTCAAGGTTGTTTGACAATGACAAACCTTGAAAATGTTATTTAAAGTCTTTGATGGCTCATCACTCAGAGTTGCCACATGATGCATTTTCTTACTTAATTGCACGGTTTGGAGGCTTTGAACATGACAGAAATTAAAGCCCATCAACAAGTAAATAAAAGGCCACATCCCGTACTACCAAACTAGAAGTAGACTGGCTCTTTTTTTATTCTGACCTTGAGTAATCACTCTCTGAAATAAATACATCTCTTTACAGTTGCATCAGAGGCCGTCTTGTAGAAGTGAACGAAGACATTTTGTCGAGGCCAGACCTCTTGCTGGAAAAGGTTAATACATCTTTTCATGACCTTTCTCCCATTGATCTTTGAAATGTTTTCCTGTGCCATTTGAAATATCATAATCCTGTCAGAATGAGTGTGCTGACTGGATTCTGAGGTCATCTGTTTGTGCATTGATAAAAATAACAATCTCTCTTGGTTAATCCTGACAGCCATCAACCGAAGGTTACATTGCTGTAATCCTGCCAAAATTTGAGGAGAGCAAAAGTGTGACAGAGGGTCTTCTGAGCAGGGAGAAGTATGAAGAGGTCATCTCCAAACGGACCAGTCAGCAGCCAGAGCCATGCTGAGGAGATGCTGGTGTTGTGAAAAGGCCAGCCAGTTGACTGACTGCACTGCCAGCCCCTGTGATATGGTGAAAGTAGAGAATGACAAACACTCTAATCCATAACTTCACAGGGGGTGGAAAGTTCACTGTGCCAGAATTCAGGCGTTGGGCCAGGTCATTTAAGAGTTAAAAATGTTAACTATGGTAATTATATGAATGGCTTTGAAAATTTCTCTAAACATCAGGCACAGGAATTTTCCCTCAATTTGGGTAGTGTTCTTCAGCCTCATTAAGAGGTCCAGCATGCCAGTGGCCCCAGATATACCACATTTGAGAACTGGGAATGGATCAAAGATGCTGTGTATAAGACAAACAGTTTTGAACAATGACCTCATTTTTCTTCTTCTTAGTTAACACTTAGCACACACTGAAAACTACTGCACTGTGCCTTTAAATGTAGTTCTGCAATTCACTAGAGGTGTTATTTGTTTTGATGTTTGGATGATTAATTTAAAAGCTTGAAAAAGATTTACCAGGATAAAAACAACAACAGAAAAAATAACTGTTAAAGAACTTATTGTTTGCCAAGACATCCTTGACAGGTGAAAACAATTTTCATTGTTTGAAAACTGATGAAGGTTGTCATAAGAGCTTGTGCTAACTCAAACCTCTTGTCATGTTCAGACTTACAACACTTCTATTCTTGGCTTGTCTGAGGGAGACGACATTGAACAGCATAATGTTTATTTTTTTTGTTGAGAATACATAAATAAATGACAATCATCCATACTTTAAGAAAAATAAGGTATATATTTTGATTTTCTTTTCTTCTGTTGGCTTAACAATCATTCAAACTGTCAAAAGGAATTGGTGGTCCAAAACTAGCTCTTTTCATAGCAGAGGTTTGCTCAATATCTTAGCTGCACACATTATGAATGCTAAAGCTTTTCTGTCTTCATTCTAATGAATAATCTTTAAAGTACCAGCCATTACCTCCGCAGACATTTTTTTATGTTTCAAGTACAACAACAACATGTATCACAGTGACCTACATGGCAGTCCTTACAGGTAATCCATATAACAAATACAAAGGGAGTCAACTTTCCCAATATTGAAACACAATCAACATACTCTTGTGGCAAAGACACACATCCTTCAGAATAATTAAGCTAATCTTTTTTTCCTTGAAAATATACTTTCTCATCGTACTCTGATGACAATAATCCAGACATTTAAAAGGTGATTATTCAAAAATCCTTCCCCATTTAAGCAGTGTGAGGCTTGGGGAGTTAATGATATAGCCTATTAGCAAGCCAAGTGCACAGACTGATGATTGACCAATTTAATATACATATTTGGCAACAGTGAGGAGGACGAATTGGTGTGTATATTTAAAGTGTCGAGAACTTCATTCTCATTTGCAGCGCAGGGCATGGACCTCAGATTATTAACCATTTTTTTGTAAGCAAAGTTGGCAAGGTTGATGAAAATTTCACTCAAACCTATGAGGTTGAAAGCACAACAGCTTTTCTTTTTTGCATGAAGACACAGTAAGAGGTTAAGAGGTTTGTTTATACAGAAAGACATGCACAGACTCACTGGTGTGTGTGTGTGTGTGTGTTTTCTTCATCCTCCATGTGCATGTAAAATGAGGCAAATAGGCCACACAGCAATAATGAACATCAACACTAAAGGAGGCACGCCGTGAGCAAGCGCACTGCAATCGGTTTTCTGTGTGCGTGCGTGTGTGTGTGTGTCTGTGTGCTTGACAGTGTGTATGATGCCCTCCAGTCAGACCAGTCCAGTAGGTCTTGGTGATAAGGTCTTGCTGGGGGGAGGGGAGGCAGGGTAGGTGGGTGGGTAAGTGAGTGGCAGTGTCTTTAAGGGAGCTATTTGCTCTCCAGGAAGGTGAGGCTGGCCATGTGCTGCTCCAGGGACTTCACCCCGAAGCCGTTGCTGCTCTTGCCGTTGACGGCGGCGTCCTCCCTGACCGGCGTGGGCAGCTGCTTCTCCCTCCAGTTCTGCGGCGAGCCCAGGCTGCTCCTCTCCGACTTGTACTATAGATGGAGCGAACCGAGTGAGAGAAGGAAGCTACTACAGTAAATGATGGAAGGAGATCATCTGGTGATCACAAGATTATTTCAGTGGGTTAAATGTATTTTTTCAGCAATCTGCTGGATTTTCTCACAATAGATCTCGTTTTAGTAATATGATAAATATTAGGCAGAAATGCAACAATTACAGTGCTATACTAAAATGCAGCTCTCTGTCATCAAAATCATCTTGAGCTGAAAATCTGCCGATTCACATAAAGGCACTAAGATGTCACTTCACAAACAATCACATGGTGCAGAACAAAGACCACCTCACCTTTCTTATGAGCTTATTACAGACTGGCAAAAGGAAGACCACCACAGTCATAACGCCTTTGGTGTTTTGTATTGATGATTCCACCTAAAAAAAGGAAGAGAATATTAAGCCAAAACTGTGGTGCGAATGCCACAGTAACGCTGATTAATGTATTCCCAGGGACACCGACCACAGTGTTTCCATCAGTACGGATCAATAGAAGTGTATAATGTCTAGCCTTGTAAAAAAAAATTTGGCAGTAAAATGCATTATGCAGCCATTTGTCTGTCAATGTCATCATTATTTAAATGCTGCAGCTCTGGCAAGGTAAGAATGCAGGAGAGCCTACCAGTCCAACACAATCACATTTCATCTCATCAGCATTCATACTGCATTTTTGATGTTTATGTTTACAAAATAAATAAATAAAATTGATCAGTTGAGTCTCCATGCTGGCACGGTGAGCTTCTGCTGCTCCACATTCAGAAATCTGTTCTGTGGCTCAGTCTCTCAGGTCATGTCTGGGAGCAGATGGGCTATGGGTAGAGACTGCAGGTTCACTACTGAGGCTAACATTAGCATTAGCAGTGGGGGAAGATGTAGCTTGTGACTGCAGCAATGGCTTCCAAATACACAGCATTTGAAATAGTGTATGTAGTAAACTATGTAGCTTTTGGTGTAAATCTAGTGGAGTCGCTACCTGAGGCACATAAAACCTTCCAAACATTTTCCAGAGCCTTACTGGCAATGCTAGAAGATTCTACTTGATGTTAGATGGCAATACAGTCAGCCATGTGATGCTACAAAGCTTTTTCTTTTATTTTGTGGTGGTTTCCTCCCCTCCACCTCAAGCTGCACAGTGCATGTTCTGGATGGATGGTGGGAAAAACACTTGTGTTTATCAAGCTTCATATGAGTATATGCCATTAAAACTGATTTGGAGACGTCTGATAAAAGGGATAGCCTACCTCAAATAGTGGCAACGAGTTACGTAGTGTTGCTTTCAATTATATTACTTGGCCCTACATTTGCAGATGAAGCATCGCTGTGTTTGCAGCTGCCATGTACTGAATCAGTTAAATCCATGAGCTTGCTGCACGAGTGCCTTTGCATAACACAAGTAGGGAAACCAAAGCAGTGACTTTACCTTCTGGAAGGTGGCACTCTTCCCCTGTACTGGAGTCCGAGCCCCCATCTGCAGCTGCTGACACGAGGCTGCAAGCTTCTCCGTCTCTGAAAGAATCACGGCCTTCTCCTCATCCAGCAGCTGAGACCAACACACAAAATAGCCTTTTTGTAAAGCCAGCCAACTACAAAAAGTACAGTTCTGAGGATTGACATTTTCATTTCTTTTTTTTCTGCTTTTAAGACTGATAATAACTTTGTAATTACACGAATCTAAGCAACGTCAACTATTAATTGCAGTCACAAGAAGTGGCATTAAGAGTATTCTTCAATAAGGCTATTTTATAATTGATGTGTTGGAGATTAATTTCTTTGGTCTGGAACACACAGTGGGGGAACAGCAGAGGGGTGTGTGTGTGTGTGTGTGCGGAAATGGCAGAGTTTGTTTGTTTGAAGTTATTAATCAACCACGAGTGGCTCAGAGGGTCCGGATGCTGTGATTAAGCATTAGCCCTCCCTGCCCCGGCTAAAGCAGGGTCGGCCGGCTCTGAGAGCCACCATCTACACTCTCCCTACAGAGATGGATGGCCGTCATTAACAGCTGTTGAGGGGAGGCATTTAATTATACCCCACCATCAGAGAGAGAGAGAGAGGAGAGATTTGGCGTAGTGCGGCAAGGTAGAGGAGCAAACACTAAGAGAGGAGAAACTAGACAACACTTTTCCTGTCTGTCATCTAGTTTCTATTCTTACCTGTGTAGAGAACGTGTGCAGGTGCGAACACAACTGGAGTCCCTGCTCAGCGAGCATCTATGGAGAGGGGGCGGGAAAAAAATGAAACACATGCTGCTTATGCTTACAGCAACTCACGCTATTATAAACCACTGCCTTGAGCGAAGCAGACACGTCGTACGTCACACACATAAAATAGTGCTGGATCTGTGAGTTTAAATACTGGGCAATAAGGCAAGCTGGCAAAATCAAGTTCAACTGAAGGACAACCTCATTCAGTGCAACATTCGGTGCAAACAAGCTTTGAATTCCTCTTTCTGTTTCTTTGCACACGGGGGAAAATCGTGTGTAATCTCAGTGATTACATTTAAGATAACGCAAAAGCCATACAATCTCCCTGGGCTAAAAGACCCTGGGTTGCTGATGGTATTAAGCAGATTGTGCTCGGGGGGCTGAAATCTGGGCATGGTAATTGCTCCATTAAAACATGAAATGAAAACCTACGCTATAAGATCAACTGAGACCAATAAATGAGATTTTGTGTTTTGCCAATGGGGGTGGGGAGGAAAGAGCCACACTACAGTGACACTTCACCCTAAGAGCTATAGCAGCAAGCAATCCCTAATTGATTAACAGGGAAATAGGGAATCTGGGGGGCTAACTCTATTAACTACTAAGCACCCATCAACACAGACTCATACAAATGCATATGTACACACACACATGCACACACACACACACACATACACACACAGACACAGATGCATACACACACACCTGCATGCAAGCACACACACACACACACACACACACAGAGCCATTAACACACTACCACACAGTCACCCTTGGGGCTAACTAAAGAGGTCCCTGAAGACCCAGATCCTCCAGCACCTGAGACAAATGATGAGGCCCCCCTCTTCAGCTAATAACGTATTGATTTGACTTCACAAGATATTTCCAGCGCCCCTAATGACTCTTGTGGTGGAGTCCAGTTAAAGCACAGGCCCTGTGATGGAGAGCTGGCCTCACCTCTGCCTGGTGGAACAAGTCCAACGTTGTCTTTAGGAGGCCCTCTCCCCTAGGGAGTTGAGAAAAAAAATGAATATTAGGAGACTATGGGCTCTATTTTCACGATCATATGCTCATTGTCTAAAGTCTGTCGCGCAAGTTGCTTTGGGGACGTGCCCCACATAATTTGGTATTTTGATGGCAGGAAAAGCAAACATTGCACCAGGCGCATGGTTCAAAAGGGTTGGTCTTAAAGTACTTCATTAGTCATGGGTGTGTTTTGGGCGTAACATACAATTAACCAATCAGGATTTATACTCTCATTCCCTTTAAAAGCCAGCGGCGCATTTTCCATGGTGTGCTGCTATTACAATGGCGAATTTACCCGGAAGACAGAAGCGTTTTTCGATGGAGGAGACAGATCTGCTAGTGCGTGAGGTAAAAGCGCGTGAACAGGTTATCTTTGGGGATGGAAAGAATCCCCCCAAACCTCCACGGGTCAGGGAAGTATGGGAGGAAATATCCTCAGTTGTGTCAAAAAAAGAACATCCGAACAGTGCCGAAAGCGGTACAATAATGTTAGAAGACGGGGGAAACAAAAGCTTTCAACTCAAATTAATAAATATTGTGATATATGTGATGTACATTTATATTTCATATTTCCAGGGACTCCATAATTTTTTTCTCCACATGAAAAACTTTTGTATAAACCCTGCTGCGCGCTCCTGCTGATGAGAGAAGCAGGGTGTGCGCGCATTGTGCACGCTTTCATATCCCAAAGCGCTGTGCGCCCCTAAAATAGCTTTTCAGCAATGCACAACTGACGACAGACCAGGGTTTTGTTGGTCACTGGCGGATTTAATTTTTGCATCCTTATAATAGCATCTGGCACGCTTTGCGCCAGACCACACCTCTTCTTTTCGCTGACACACCCATGACAGCGCAGTGTCATCTGCTATCTAGACAACGTGATTTTTTGCCGGAAAAAATTAACGATGCGCTGGCACAGAATAGTAATGACACCATGCGCATGTCGCGAATGCACAGTGCGCCGCGGCATGATAGGGCCCAATAAGTCGTGAGAACTGTCCACCAAACACCATCTCAGAAGATGAATAGATGAAGAGAAATAGATGATTTATTTTGATTCTCCTAACAAAGTCTAGAGTCAAACCCATTCGATTATTATTTCTGAAGCATATTCTCTAAAACATCTTGTGGAAATTACTGATAGACACAGTACTATTGTCTAAGTGTAGTAGTATTTCTTGGCCATCCATACCTGGTGAAGAGGTACATGGAGAAGGCCATACTAGAAATGCTTTGGCTCTGACGGGCGATGTCGTGTTCCTGGTCCTCCCATCGCTCTACTTCCGAGTCCACGTCTGAGGTGAGCAGGCGAAGTTCCAGGCCCAGCTTGGCTATGGTGTTCTGCTCCTGAGGGGGCATAGGTCACAGGGGTCACTCAGGGGCTATCTCAGCCACGTGCATCAGCTACCTTACAGCAAGTTTTCCCCAACATCATTAAACCACTGTGAATTCCTTACTCTCCAATTTCCAATTTCCAATTTTGCATCCATATAATTTCATTTGTCCAATCTCTGTCCTGGCTTGCTCATGGCTACCCTTCAATAACATATTTAAAGAGGACATAGAATGGATGAATGGAGTACTGTACCTTGTTCTCTAATGTTAAAACAGACTAGATGTACCGCATAGCGATACATGGTATGACCGCCGCAATGTATTGAAATGTGAGAACTGTTGGCATGACAAGTGTGTGGTAGAACAGTGTTGTGAGGTGGGAATTAGATTGGAAATTATGTCTTGGAAGTGGGTATGGATGTGTTTTTTGAATGAATGAGATTGTGTGTGATGTAGTGTGTAGGAGTGATTTATGAAAGGGTAGGTGTTGTCATAGTATGTATGTAGCCTACATGTGTTAATTTGAACTCTTGCCACTTGGTGTTTGTGTAGAGATGGTAGTCATAAGATTGTCTTGTATGGAGTATTATATAAAAATATATATATATATATATATATATATGTCTTTTGACACCTATATATGGCGATAAACAGCGCCCCCTATGACGAAATGTCACAAAATTTAGTACACATGACAAGAAAGCTGTTTAGAGATGGCATGTCAACTTTGACCAAATTTGAGCAATTAAAAGCCAAGATATGTACTTTTGAAAAATTTTAAGCTTCGGGTTCAATGTTCATTGACGTGTAACTTCGAAACAATTTATCTCAAGATAAATCCTTTGATAACTTTTTGCCAGCATTGTCTGCAGATGACGTATACCAAATTTGGTGAGATTCTCATTAACGGCCTATGACGGGTTCGTTCAGATTCATTTTCGCAATGTTCAAATTTCATGTAAATTGTTTTCGTTGGAAGTGGGCGTCGACCAGTGTTTTCCATGCGTGAGGTTCAATAGATTTCACGATAAAAAAAAAAATGTTGTAAACATTAGCATTCTCTAGATAATAGGCAAAATGACATTTTCTACAATTACAGCGCCCCCTATGGACCAAATTTTATGGCATGTGCTGTGGTTTCAGAGGTCTTTGTGGTGATCGTACATGACATATTTCGTGCAGTTCCCACCTTCTCGGTCCAAGATATTGGCAACTCAAAATCCCAATTTTTGCATTTACCCTTATCACTAGGTGGCGCTATGCTTCACGTGAGCGTTTATGGGCTGGGTTGATACGTCTCTGTAACACCAACATACTAACACAAAATCGTTATCTTGGGCAAAAATGTTAACGAGTTATTTAACAAAAACTGTTTTTTGACACCTAGCTTCGGCGATAAACAGCGCCCCCTATGACGAAATGTCACAAAATTTAGTACACATGACAAAAAAGCAGTTTAGAGATGGCATGCCAAGTTTGACCAAATTTGAGCAATTAAAAGCCAAGATATGTACTTTTAAAAAATTTTAAGCTACGTGTTCAATGTTCATTGACGTGTAACTTCGAAACAATTTATCTCAAGATAAATCCTTTGATAACTTTTTGTCAGCATTGTCTGTAGATGACGTATACCAAATTTGGTGAGATTCACATTAACGGCCTATGACGAGTTCGTTCAGATTCGTTTTGGCAATGTTAAAATTTCACGTAAACCGTTTTCGTTGGAAGTGGGCGTCGACCAGTGTTTCAATGCGTGAGGGTCAGTAGTTTTCACAATAAAAAGAAAATTGCTGTAAACATTAGCATTCTCTAGATAATAGGCAAAATGACATTTTCTGCAATTACAGCGCCCCCTATGGTCCAAATTTCATGGCTTGTGCTGTGGTTTTAGAAGTCTTTAGGGTGATCGTGCATGACATATTTTGCGCAGTTCCCACCTTCTCGGTCCAAGATATTGCCAACTCAAAATCCCAATTTTTGCATTTACCCATATCAGTAGGTGGCGCTATGCTTCAAGTGAGTGTTTATGGGCTGGGTCGATACGTCTCTGTAACACCGACATATTACAAAAATTTCGTGTTGTTGGGTGAAAGGTTCATCGAGTTATTCAGCGAAAACTTTTGCCGGTCTCCCCCTCTTTGACGGACACTGGCACAGTGGGGGGGGGGGGCCCTTGGGGCCAAAAGCTCATATTCGCTCACAAACTTCTAGGGCTACATGCCTACAAACATTCATCTCCCCCTGAGTTTCAGTGTCCCAGGAATCGTTGACGGAAAATCGGTGAAAAAAAAAAAAAAGGGAAAAACGTGCAGCAACACCAATATGACCGCTTTCGCTAGCTTCGCTAGCGGCGGTCATAAATACAGTATATTCCACTTTAATTTATCAGAAATGAGCTCATGTGCAATCTTATAAGCCCGATTAAAACCTCATATTTAGACTGGGCATTGAAATGGTCATTTTGGCTAAATGGCACCCTCTTTGGCAACCACAATTAAACTACAATTGCTTTGTGCTATTTGACATCACACGTAGGCTTTGTTCTAATTCGCCCATGTTTTTGTTGCTATTTCTAAGTTCAACATTTTCGTATGGAGGAGGGTACAACCATGCCTCATGTTCATGATAGCTCTTTGACTATGCACAACTTCTCCTAATTCATAAAGCCAAAAATGATTTTCCATTCTATGTCTCCCTTTAAAGGTGTGTTGTTATATTACCTGCATATCACAGCTTTAAGGTAATACCAGGTAACATTTTTAGGTTAATTTACCAGCTTTGTAGTCACTTGCAGTTTGAAAACGCGGGTCATGTTAGACCATTGAAACTGAAATCGCGTTTATTGCCTTGTTAGTCACCTTATCTGACAACATGGCTCTTTAAAATGGATCATCGCTGGTTCCAATCCTTTAGCTTGTAAACAATGAATATACCCACAAGTATTGGCATGAATGACGGTGTAAAACACAAAAAACTGGCAAGAGTAGGGTGGAGCTCCTTAATGAAAAAAAAAATGGAACTGCATAGTTCCACAAATCAGCTCCACAAAAGCAGCACTAGGCAGAATTCCTGAGGTGGTAATGTGTCTTACATGAAAGGCATGCAGCAAAGAACAGAGACAATAACAATCATCAAAGCAATGTCTTCACTCACTACACAGCAGGTATTATGTAATAATTTACATAATTTTCATGCAATAAGAACAGAATCAAACATGTATTACTGTGTTATGAAGATGACATAGCAATTCTGTAACATGTAATAACAGGTTATTAACATGTGATATGCATGGGGTCGGAGGGTGTTACCTCAGAATCAAGTTTAGCAGCTTTTGCAGTCTTTAGGTTGGCTGAGTGTTTCTGTGGGAAATTATGGGGTGGTAAATATGGTGGGTATGAATGATAGCGAGTCAACGCATAGGCAAAACAAATAAATAAGGATTTCTCATCAGATGGAAAAAAAGACACTCACTCCAGGCCGCGGTAGTGATAGGTAGGGCTTCTTATCACCTAGAAGGAGATATGTGAGTCAGTTTCAAAAGGTCAGTACTTACAAGGCCGTGCAGCAACACTTGACATTACATAAAGGGAAAGGACACTTAGTCATTCCTGACAACAGATAGGAAGAAAAATCGGGTTTCTGTTGGGGATTAGACTGAAAATGAGGCAATGAGATCTCTAGCTCAATGATGGCCCAAGTCCAAGAAGAAAATTATGAATGATGCTCTCAAAGAATGTTGCTGCATTGCTTATGAGGGGAAGGGGAAGGTCCTTGCAGTCATATATTAAATCTCGCCTCTGGCCAGCTGAACAACAAGACAAATTGCCTAGGGGAGAGGGGACTTGCACAAATATGTATTCTATCAATACAACAGTGTGCTATAATGGCTTGTCATTTTCTTTGCAGATTTGAGCACAACCACAGTGGCTATTTGTTGTCTGACGACGTTCATTTTCGTCTGGAACACAGAACAGTCAACCCAGCAGGAAGGATGTCTAACAGCCCTCCTTCAGACTGGTCATGTTTTCAAATCACAGCTGTTATTGCTCTTGATGTCTTGCACATCAAAGAAGATAGTGTCCCCTAGGCTCCTAGGTAAAAATCCAGATGGTTCCTAAAACAAACAGCAGCCAGTGCTGCAGTGCACCTGTTGCAAGGCTCTAAAGGTATAGAGAAAGCGGGAGCCCCATTTTTACCTCGACGGCCCTCAAACACGTCGTTGATTTCTCGGAGCAGCACGGCCATGTCGCACAGCTGGGACTCCCAGGCCTCGCAGAACACGTCCAGGTTCTCTTTGGCTATCTTACTGGAGGGGTGGAGAGCCAGGGTCTGGGCTGCTGAGACAATCTGAGCCGCCAGACGAAGAGGAAAAAAAAGAGGAAGAGGAGGAAAAACACGGATCGACACAAGGATGAGGACATGATATGAATACAGTAAACAAGGGCTGACCATGCCAACTCAAAACTGTGAACTGGAATTCAATTATGTGTAAAACAAAAGCAAAGCCTACTGGATGCCATTGGCCATCACTTCTCTCCATGTGATGAAAACATGATAGATAATGAGCTACTATTCAAAAGTCCTTAACCCGCTCTGAGATGCAGCGTCCCTTTCACAGGCAAACATTAATCAGCAAAGCTCTTCTCTTCCCCTTGTGCACTTTTTAATTATTGATGTGTGGCAGATTATTAACACACACTCACTGTGTATGTGTGTGTGTGTGTGTATGCCACACTGGCAGTATTGATTGGTCGACCTTTTGGCTCCGTCATTACCAGAAGATGTCGACCTCATCGTAGGGTTGCTCCACACAAAAACACACACACACACACACACACACACACACACACACACACCACACATACACCCTGCAGTCTGCCCTGCGGTGTGCGGAATAATCACGAGCACCAATGGAGCATGGGACTGAACATAATTACCCAACATTCCCCTGATCAGCAAGAGGGAGGGTCCCCACAGGCAGGGGTGAACTGAGGCTTTTCATCGCCAGGTTAATAACTGGATAAACCCTCCTCTGTCTCATGAATAAAAGAGCCTGATGAGGTGATGCCAGAAAGAGAATAGGTAGAGGAGGGTGGGGGGGGGTACAGGGATGGAGGGATGGAGGGATGGGGGTTGGGGTCAGAGGTGGTAGGATAGAGGTGTGCTGGGGTGGGGATATGCCGAGGTAGTTAAGCTATGGATCATGGAAGGAGTAATGATCAGATGCATTGAGTTTTTGTAAATGCTTAACTGTACTCTTCATCCAACTGATATGTGTATAACCTGTTGCATGTTCATGGTTATGTTTTAGGACTTCCAGGAAGTGATGTTATACACCAATTCCACCAACTGAAGGTGCGTCGACCGTTTCAAGACTTTGATTATTAGCATCATAGATGTTTCCATGGCGTCTCCATTTTAACATTCCATATTGCTGTTTGATGCGATATAAATAGTGGAAGTGGGACAAAATAGAAGGTTCAGCCAATGGTTTTGTTTTTACCACTGAAATGGTCTACATAGAACCTCTGGGGAGTTGGGACGTGCAGAAAAAGAAGTGGTACCTGGGGCCCAATGACGTGGAAGGTCTCTTCGGCATGGATGCAGGTGATCTCCAGTGGCTCCGAGCCTGACACATGACATAGCAGCCGACACGTCTACAGTAACCAGCGTGCAACCAGGGGAAAACACACACACACACACACACACACACACACACACACCACACACACACACACACACACACACAGAGAGTTAACAGTTCACAGAGATGTTCATTCCATGACATGTACATCTGAATGTAAGAGTGAAGTCTGCATGGGAGCAAGCTCTTTCTATTGATATGGTTCTACTAATGCATATCATGTAATTATTGCTAGGAGATCTAGAGGCTCATGCACCTGACAATGAGTGGGAGTCTCAACAGGATAACCTTACTTCATGACCTCATTACACATGTTTCCTATTCACTGCCCCATACAAAGAGTATATACATATCTAGAACTGGTGAATGTAATGAACATTACAGTGTCGTGAGCGTAGTGAACATTAAGAGATAACTGACAAGACTACAGCTCGACTATGTTTTTTCTGACCAAGCTTATCTGAGTTTCTCTCTTCCTTGCTGCACAAAAAAGCACAAGAAAGGACAAGGACAAACTTTTTACCTACGAACATTTTCAAAGGGTTCAGCCTGAGCAGAAGGTAAGTGTGTGTGGGTTTGGTGGAAGAAACACCTGCGTGTGTGTCTAGCATGGCTGAAAGTGTATAAATGAACCCCCCTCGGCATGGCCGCAGCATGCCCTCTGGCCCTCACCTCCACCAGCTGCTCCTTCTGCTCGGACAAGGTGCGGGCATACTCGGCCACGGCCTCCAGGTTGCCCTCCCCGCCCGCCACCTTCAGGGCCTGCAGTGCCAGGTGCTCCGAGTGCTGCTTGAGCAGCTCCGTCGCCCGACCCACTGCTATCTTATGGAGCTGGGGGAGCAGAGAGAGAGACAGGAGAGAGTGAGATGGCAGACAAAGAAAAAGAGAGAGAGAGAGAGATGGCAGACAGAGAAGAAGAGAGAGAGAGACAGAAGAGAGTGAGATGGCAGACAAAGAAAGAGAGAGAGAGAGCAGAGAGTGAGTTGACAGACAGAGAAAGAAAGAAAGAGAGAGAGAGAGATAGTACAGATAAGGAGTGAAACATATACAAACAGACAGAGAGGATAATAGAGGGAAAGATATGACAAGCTAGAGGGGGAGAGAAAAAGAAAGGAGAGCAAGGGGAAGTAATAAGGTGGGAGAGAGAGAGAGGGGGATGGAGAGAGACCAAATGATAGAGAAAGGGAAGTAGAGAGACCGAAAGATGCAAACAGGGTAACAGAGAGAGGGGGAGAGAGAGAGAAATAGACATACCAAAAGCCAGAGAGAAGGTGGACAAGAGACTGTAGTTGACAGAGAGACTATAAGGGTGACTCTGGACAAACTCATTTAAGAGGAAGCAGACATGAAAAAGGTGAGAGACAAGTGAAGAGAGGGCAAAATTGACAGAGGCGAAGGAGAGTAATCAAAATGGACTGAAAAGGGGGGGCAGAAACTGAAAGACAGACAGGAGCACATCACGTTTCCCCACTTCAACAAGGGCTCGTGCTCCCTCCCCCTCACGTGGACAGGCCTCACGCTCACCTCTCTCCGGAGTTCGCCGACACTTTGACAGGTTTTCAGAATGGCCAGCTCCACTTCCTCCGTGGCCTCTTTGGCTCTGGCTGACTGCTGTCAGAGTGAAAACAGAGACAGATAAATGGCAAGAGAAGAACACAAAAGAGAGAGAGAGAGAGGCAGACAAAGAAACAGAAAAAAATAAGTGTTGTCAAAATTTGGCTCCGGAGATTACTTTTCTGTCTACAGCCACAACCCCACTCAATCTAAGAGAGATAAACGAAGAAAGTATTGGGCTTCTCTAAGGATGTATTCCATAAAACACTTGAGACGTCCGCCACTGTTTCGCAGCGAAGCAGACATGTGGGAGGACATGTTTTCAGACAGGGTATCAGTGGGGGATATCAAAACGGCATCTGCCGACAGCTAGAAACGCGCTTTGAACTTTGACACGGCTTTATAGCTCAGAACAAATCACCACATGTGACAAAAATAAACAGCTCTAATCAGGCGCGCAGCTGAAGATGAATGTGCAACACCTGAATCTTCCCGCTGCTTCCTACTGTTCCAGGACACAAGGGTTAATTGTTTATTTGAGGTCAAGACCACAGAGAGGAGGAGAGAGATAGGGAGATGAGAGAGAGAAAGAGAAGAAAGAGAGAGGGGGGTGGATGTCTCCACAGAGGTCATCACCTTTCATTGCGAATTTGTGCGTCATCTCTGCAAGAGAGAGAGAAAAAAGACAAAAATGTGTTCGAAATATTTCTTTTTTTCTCTTCCACTCTTTCTTTTTTGGGTTAGTTCTGTGCTTTGGAAAATGTCAAGGTGCCCTCTTCTCTCTCTCTCTCTCTCTCTCTCTCTCCAGAACTGAGTGACTAGCTGAAGTGTAAATTGAACTCAGTAAAGATAAAAGAAGACAAGAAAATAGAAGAAATCTATTCAGCCTTTCAATGGGCAAACAGCAGAAAACTTTGGAGCGCCTGGAACACCAACCGCCCAATTACCGAGCCAGAGCAGCAGGTGCGGCAGTAGGTGAAGTGGAGCGGCAGGCGACAGCCGCGGAACATTCCACACTTTGTGGACAAGAAACTGGTGCCGCACTCTAAAAGAGTGACACAACACACTGCCATGTTCTCCAACCACTCTGTCCCAAGCGCTATTTTATATAAAGGATAATGTAGTGTCTGCTGCTCAGTGTTAGAAAATAAGTCCTGACAGGACCCATAATGCGCTCTAATTCAAGTCTGTGGAACTTTTTGCGGCATTCTGAGAAGCCGTATAGTAAATCTCATTAATGCTTGAAGCTGCCAGATACATCTGCAATAGACTCCTGCTGGAAAAGGGCTGCTTCAGACACTGTGTTGGTTAGCCAAGGCCAGTCTCATAACACTAGGGTGTTTCAGCCTTCCACAAAGGCTCGATAAATCAATCAAACCATCAGCACACCGGCCTTAACATTTATGCATTCACCAGGGAGATAGGAGATTCAGTTGTTAAGTTGTAGGTTTTTTTTTCCCCTTAAAAAAAAAAAGGCTTTTTCCTGTGGACCTTGGTGAGATTGGGGAAAGAATAAGGCAAGGTCCAACAGAAAAGAAAGAAAGAAAAAAGAAAGAAAAAAAAGAAAGAAAGAAAGGATTGCATACGAGGACACAAAGTAATACAAGGACAGTGAATAGCCTTTCCACAGAGCCAACCTAAGCGTGCATATGGAGAGAAGCATTGCTACCTGAGCACACTGACGAAAAGAACACGCAGTGTCCTCTGCTACCCCTCTGCTATGAGATGATGCTGGGTATGTGCATGTGAGGGGGGTGATGGGAAAGTTCTGAGTTTCTCAAAAAGGAAATCTGCTTGCATGGTTCGCAGTGGACACACAGCTCTGTACTATCTGTGGAAAACTACTTCAGATGAATACTATGCAGTGGTGAGGTGGGGTGAGGATAGAGAACATTGTGAACCATGCTCATTCTCTGGTTGTGTGTGTTTGTGTGTGTATGTGTGTGTGTGTGTGTGCACGTTTGTATGTGAATGTTTCTTTTGAATCGGAGACAAAGACGTGATGAGGAGACAAGGGAACCAAGGAAACAGGCAGCAGCGTAAGCATGTGAAGAAGAAACAGTGAGTGTGTGTGTGTCTGTGTGTAGTGTGTGTATCTGTGTTTGTGTATGTGTCTGTGCGTGCGCGCATGCGTGTGTATGTGTGTGTGTGTGCGTGTCTGTGTGTGTTTGTAATGCAAAGATAAGGGAAGGAGCAAGATTAGTAGCCTAAGACCGTACACAAAGTCTGAATGTATATTTCATTTTGCATTTCAGCAAAGGCTTCTGAACATTTGTGTGTGTGTGTGTGTGTGTGTGTGTGATTTGTTTCCTTAGAGAGATGGAGACTAGGAGAGTGTGAAGCTGAAACCAGACAGTGTTAATATCTGTGTAAATGAGACTAAACAGACACACCATCTGCTGGGACCAAGAGTGTCTTTAAACTGGTCCAGCTGTGTGTGTGTGCTTGTGAGTGTGTGTGTGTGTGTGTGTGCCTGGCCTATCCATGTGAATATATGTAACATATGCAAATATGAGAGACTCTGCTGTAATACCATATGGTAATAATCTAGATGTACGAGCCAGTAAGTGAAAAGTAGTCTGATCAGTGTCAAAGCCCTGTGGGGTTTCCCATGTATCTGCCTTAGTGAGTGAGCAGCTGAATGTCCTACTCCCTAAGCCCTATACGCTAAGTCCTGTGCCCTAATATCTATACCTTGCACCCTCAAGGATTTCACAGGCATGAACTGACTTTATGATTGGCTGATTTGTGCTGGTTATGAGCTTTGAGGGTGTATGTCTTAATGTTAGGGGGGGCACTTAACAGACTGTGAGTGTCTGTGTGGATGTAACTGAGGGTGTGTCCATGTTGTGATGAGGGTGTGCGTGTGTGTGTGTGTGTGTGTGTGTGTGTAGGTGTGTGTGTGTGTGTCTCCCCATATGTATGCGTGTGTGTGAGTGTGCATTCATACCCCATCTATCCATGGCTGCATAGCCATTCTGAATGAATGAAACCTTTATTGCCCCCCCCCCCCCAAATTTGTGTTGCACCCAGGAAGCCACAACACAACATTTCAGGCACACAGCACTAAATAAGTAGTGATGATATAGATCAGGTGCCTAAAACTATGCGCATCTAAAGCTGTTAAGTAACTGTAAGTGGTCTGGCGAGTAACGGTACTCTGCTGCAGCAGGCCCTGGCAGCACTTGTGAGGAGGGTATACAGGCCGAGTCTGTAAGGATGTGTGTGTGTGTGTGTGTGTGTGTGTGTGTATGCACGCACTCATACCGCATCTGTCCAGGCTGCGATGAGGGCGGGCGATGTGTGTCCTGGCGGGCGAGGCTACTCAGCTGCAGCAGGCCCTGGCGTTGTTCATGAGGGGTGTGGACCGAGTCTTTAAGGATGTGTGTGTGTGCGTGTGTGTGTGTGTGCGTGCACATTCATACCGCATCCGTCCAGGCTGCGATGAGGGCGTGTGTGTCCTGGCGGGCGAGGCTGCCCAGCTGCAACAGGCCCTGGCGTTGTTCATGAGGGGTGTAGGCCGAGTCAGTGAACTCCTCCATCTGCTCCACCAGAGCCTCTAGGTGCGCCGAAACACTTTCTGCTGCCACTCCATACAGCGATTCACGGAGACTTTCCACTTTACCCTGACACACACACACAGACACACACACACACAGACACACACACACACACACACACACATTTGCACATTAATAAACCATGAAAAATTCCACACAGACATGAAATATATTTACATGCATACACACTAATATGAATAAACACACACACACACACATGCACACATTAAATAGCACACACGTAAAAATATGGCGACTGGGTTCTCTACACATCATTATACAAACACACAGATATACTGAAAATAACAAGCATGAAAGTGTACACAAACTCATATGCACACATAATGAATAAATCATAGGCTCACAAACATACACACACACACACACACACACACTTCCACTGCCACGTTTTTCCATATTTTACCCAAATGTAATTAAAAAGCTCTGTCAGAAATAAATGAGCTATGCAATCTAACTTTCACTACACTTTCCCCAAAGCCATTTATTTAAAACTTCATCATCGGAGCACTCTAAAAACCAAAGACAAAGCGTCTCTCTACAAAAACATGGCACACAGCAGATTTGTTGCACCAGAAGAACACATACCCTCGAGACCTGGGGCTGGTGTGTGTGTGTGTGTGTGTGTGTGTGTGTGCATGTGTGTGTGTGTGTATGACTGCATGTATTTGTGTGTGTGTGTGTGTGCGTGTGTGTTAAATGCTTTTGCACCAAAAGGTCCTTGCATTGAATTACTGGTAATATGCATCTGATCACTCACACACTGAAACCTCAGAAATTAAACAGGCAAACTAACTTTATGCCACTACCGTAACTACCGTGTATGTGTATTTGCACATATGGGTGTGTATATGTGTATGTGTCTGTGTGTGTGTGTGTGTGTATGTGTGTGTGTGTGTGTGTGTACACAATGTCTCACCTTAAATTCTTTAATGCCCATGTAGAGACTGACTGGCAGGATGGACTGGCCCTCTCCGCCAGGTCTGGAGTCGGTCACGATCTCGATGACCTGATCCAGGGCGCAGCGCATGCGCTGAAACACGGCGTCCTTGTTGATGCGCGCCGACTCGCAGTCTGGGTGTCTCAGGCATGTCTGCAGGGTCAGATAGACACAAACACACATACACACACACACACACAGACACATACACACAGAATTCAAAATACAACACTGTTATAGAGTTAAGCCTTAGAACAGGATTGTGATATCCAAAATTCCTGTTATTGATGTGCATCCATCTTTATACACACACCATGCATACACTCTAGGGAGCATATGTACAGTGATGAACTTTTTCGCATCTTTTGCATGCATTTCATCCTGACACCAGGTGGTGCTCTCTAACCCCCCGCCCCAACATCTGTGCTGACCTTGGATGCGGTGAGCAGCATCATGGTGCACTTCTCCAGCACGGCGCGGGCCGCGGCCATCCGAGCCTTCTTCTTTTCGTCCTTCAGGTCCTGCACCAAGGACAAGACCAACAACAGCCAGAGAGTTCAGCTACAGACACACACACATGCACACAAACACACACACACACTTCGACACCTCGAGACCTAGAGTCATCAGTCTGTCTTCCTCCTCGGACAGGCGTATAACGAAGCCTTAGAGCCCGGACTGAGATGTACAAACAGATAGACCTTAGCACATAGCACCCTACCCCCACGGGGCAGAGATAAGACCATCGCTAGAGGGCTCAGAGTCATTGAGCGCGATGGGCACAATTACTCACAAGTGCTAATAGAGCAGGATTCAATGCCAGTCAAGGGTCCACAGAGAGTCTCCCAGAGGTGTGTGAGGGAGATGTAGAGAGAGTGTGTGTGTGTGTGTGTGTGTGTGGTGTGTACGTGGTGAGTGTATGTGCATGTGTGTGTGTGTGTGTGTCTGTGTACATGGTGAGTGTATTTGTGTGTGTGTGTGTGTGTGTGTGTGTGTACTTAGTGAGTGTATATGTATTTGTGTGTGTGTGTGTGTGTGTGTACGTAGTGAGCGTATATGTATGTGCGTGTGTGTGTGTGTACGTAGTGAGCATATATGTATGTGCGTGTGTGTGTGTGTGTGTACGTGGTGAGTGTATGTGTGTGTTTGTGTGTGTGTGTGTGTGTGCGTGTCCATGTGTGTGTGTGTTGGGGGAGTAGCTCATCTCTCCAGGCACAGAGCCCATGGATTACAAAGGAGATGTGATTAT
The DNA here is from genome assembly GCA_015244755.2 of Tenualosa ilisha. Lineage (NCBI taxonomy): Eukaryota > Metazoa > Chordata > Actinopteri > Clupeiformes > Clupeidae > Tenualosa > Tenualosa ilisha. Next base: position 683,673 of record PYXC01001262.1, read on the forward strand.
CTGTTATTATATTTCCCCCGCATATAAGCCTCAATAGATAGAGGCTGCAGATTCGCAAGGGCGAGGTGCAGAAAAAGAGACGTGACGAATTTGTAAAGCACAATTCCAAAGATGGAGTGGTACAAAGATGGAGATAGACTGCGAGAGAAGGAAAGGAGAGAAAGAGAGGAGAGAGAAAGAGCATGGGTCGGACTTCAGAATGAGGGCACGATTCTTGGGCTTCAACCTTTGATGCTTACCGAGACGAAACATGAGAGAACAAGGATATTAAATTCCTAAAACTTCAGTTTATATCAAACTTTGCAAAAGTACATGAAACAGGGCAGAAAAACATTGTTTTTTGTCCATGGAACAAGATCTGTGAGGAAGCACACCTGTTTGATGAGACCTAGGCCAGGCTAAGCCAATATGGAGAAGCAAATTAAGTTCATGTGCTTGTATAATTCTGCACCATACGCAGGATGTGTGGGAGATTCAATAATGAATAAACACTTGCTTGAGAAAGAAAGAGGTGCATGATGGGGAAGAGGAGGAGGAGGAGAAGGAGGATGAACAGGTGTTTGGAAAAGACCACTCACATTCTGTCTGTCTCCCGTCAGATGGGCAAACTCCACCATCTCGTTGCCAAACTGGCTGAAGATCTGCACGAACTCCTGGAAGGTGCTGACCCGCTCCAGCTGATCCAGCGTCACCAGCACCTGAGGGAGCATCATGGAAAGGTCAAAGGTCATACAGACACAGAAACACCAGTGGGACACTAGGACACTGTTCCCGTCACTGGATACTACTGGACAACAGTTTTTCATCCAGTGTTCCTGTTAAGTGATATAGTCATCAAAGTCCCAGAAAATCAAGAAAAATGGTGTGCTGGGTACTTCACTGTAAGAATACAGCATTTGCATTACAGAAAGAACTCAGTAAGCAGTCAGCTGTTACGTAAGGGATAATGTATGGTCCGCTGGTCATTACAGAAAAATATTTCCTGACAGGACGAACAGGACCCCAACACCCAAGGTGAAGGGACCTTGATTCGTTCTGATAGGAAATATTTTCCTATAATGACTGGTGGACAATAAATTTTCCCGCTTATTATACGGCTACTTGCCAAAACAACAAAAAACTTTACACAAACGTCTTTTAAATGTAATCTGTTCACATTTTGTGGCTGCCGTGGATAAACAAATAGTTCACAAAGCTTCTTATACTTGAAGTATTCTTTAGAACACAGCTGATCTCCTTTCACTTTCAATGATGTTCCATTGTGATAAGCAAATGGTCTCTGGAGTGATACGTAGATGTGAATCTGAAGCAAAAAACCTGTTGCCATTGACAGCAGTCATTATACTTCCGCAGCAGTGATCATACAAAAATAACTGACCTCAAAGTGAATGGAACCTCCCGCAGCATTCTGGAGAGCCATATAATAAATAACATGAACTTACAGTCCATGGTCAACATGTCTAAATAAGTGTCATTCCCATATCCATAAGTCATATTAACATGGTGAGTTGCAATCATTGATGTGAATTAATATGGCTGCTTAGTCATACTGGTGTATAGTGGGGCCATTAGTCTCCTTCTGGGTGGTCATGTTTGGATGTTCACAGACAACCCCTAGTCCAAGCTCGCTGTAAATAACGCCGCCAAAGCCTTCGTTTAAATCCCACTCGACCTCCTGAGAATGCAAAGCCACACACGAGCGGCTTGGACTCCATGGCTGAGAAAAGGGGGCTGCTGAGAAACAGGCTCTTTATGAGTGAAAAGGGGAATGCTGAGAGCACAGTGGAGGTTCTGGTGTGGGCCTGTCTAAAACTCACTTGGGTCTGGTGGGCAGGCCAGAGCCACACACACAAACACACACACATACAAGCGCACACACACACACACACACAGTTTGGGTCTGTTACCCTGAGGGGCTTTAGTAGCTTCTAGCCTGGAGCTGTTTAGTGGCAGGCGAATGGATCAAATTTTGCTGATGTGCAGGATAGTTAGTTTGTGTGTGTGTGTGTGTGTGTCTGCGTGTGTGTGTTTATTTGTATGTATGGATGTGTGGACGCCAGTTAGTGTGAAAATCTATGACAGTGTAAACATTCAACACACTCAACAAGTTGAGGACAGATCCAAGATATGCAGAGAGGGAGAGCGAAATGGTGGGAAAGTGAAGGGAATACAGGAAAGACACAAAAAGAAACACAAAAAGAAACACAAAAGAAGAGAAAAGAAAAGAAAATTAAAGGAGTCATCATAAGTGCTGAGTTGTAGAAAACCAGGCTTCTTTAGGCCCCTTGAAGAAGCCCACTTATCTACAACTTAACACTAAGGACTACAATGAAGAGCATGAATGAGAATCTTCACAGCCAGAAAGAAAAGGAATCTCTGATACTGCTGCAAATGAGCTCTGAGAACGACATTATTCCATTATAACTCATTGACTATTACAGTACACGAGACACTATTAGAGCAATATTAAAACAGACAGGTTGAGAATCATGATTAAAAACTAATCGCCTCACGATTACCGGGTAGATCATGAGGACGCATTTTCAGAAAAGTCGACACCCTGATCCCTGCAGCAGAAACACTAGACAAGACACCATATGCCACAGATTGATAAATACATGAATAAATGGAAGATGATTTAGACAGTGCAGCTGACATTAGTTGGCTGATGGCTGTGCATGCATGAGGGGGGGGGTGCTTGGAGGGGTGTGTGTGTTATCAGACAGGGACAGAGGAGGGAGAGAGAGAGAAATTCAATTTTGTTTTGACTTTAATGGAGGGCTACCCGGTCCGCCGTCTGTCCAAACAGGCCTAACCAGACATGATTACCTCCATCTCTCCCTGTCTTTCTCTCCCTCTCTCTCTGTCTCTCTCTCTCCTGTTCTGCATCTCTTCAGCCTGCTGCCAACATCAGGTTCTGCGACAACAAACAGCAGAGAAGAGGGCAAAAAAAAAAAGGCTCTCTTTTTCGCCAAGGTAAATGTTCTGTTTCCCGTCAATTATCTCAAAAGAAGCAGTAGCCTAAGTGCTCCCTGTGTGCCCTGGCGCAGATAACATCTCTGAGCTCCACGGACCACTGTGGTGAACAGTGGGTCTGTCTGTGTCGCTGTGATTGCCTGTTTTTGTTTGGGTCTGCGTGTGTGTCTGTGTGTGTGTATGTGCGTGACTGTGTCCACGTGTGTACGTAGCCTTCAGTGTGCCTGGAAAGTGTAGTGTAGTCTAGTGTTGTGTAGTCTCCAACTTCATGACTGCTGGTTTGCTAGTGCTGTGTGAGCGTGGTGTTTGTCTGAATCTATGTGGCTGTGTCTTTGTGTCTTCGTGTGTGTGTGTGTGTGTGTGTGTGAGTGTGTGCGCGTGTGTGCGTGCGTGTGTGAGTGTGTGCGCGTGTGTGTGTGTGTGTGTGTGTGTGGTGTGGCGGTGTGCGTGCGTGTGTGAGTGTGTGGCGCGTGTGTGTGTGTGTGTGTGTGTGTGTGTGTGTGTGTGTGTGTGTGTGTGTGCGTGTGGGTATGTTATCCTGTGCTAAACTGATGTTGAACATAGACAATGATTTTGGTAATGTTTAGTGTTTGGTGTTTGCATGTGTGTGTGTGTGAGATTCTTAACATTCTTCTTTCTTGTTTTTCTTCCCACACTTTCTTGGCTGCCGTGCCTGTACCTCACCTTGTTGCGTGAGGTGATGATCTGTTTGATGACGATGCGGTCGGCCAGCACCAGCACTTTGGTGACGGAGGAGAGGAGCATGCGCGCCGCCTTCACCATCCCGGTGCGGTCGCTGAACACCGTCCCGCGGCCGCCGTCCGACTCCGGCTGCTCCGGACTGCTCACGTCAGTGAGCTGGGCGATGGCATTACCTACAGTTGGCAGGAGGGAAACGTTGTCATTAGCAAAGTTATACCTTTGCGAGCAGCCACTGAACTAGCAATCGGGCGACCTGGGATTCGATTCCTGGACCTCGCTTTGTGAGTCCGTGTCGCTTTGGATAAAAGCGTCTACTAAATACCTGACCTACCTTCCCATACATACTGTATACTCTGGCAAAACGCAGTAACGAGGAGAAAGCTACAAAGCTATCCACTTCCAATTTCTACACTGGCTATGAAGACCATGCACACAGTGTTATTTTTTCACCTTTTTCACCACAATTATTTCACCTGAAATGAGAACGGTAGTCATAAAAGTCATGTGATAAAATGCACTTGTTTTTGTGTTTTGCTCATAGGCGTAGGTTATATCACCATGATCATGGGAAATGTCTGATGGTTGGAAAGTGGCCCTTGCTTTTATAAAAGTGAATCACCAAATATAAATATAGCCGATGTCTGAGAGGTTTCAGAACTGTCCACTGTTCCAGATTGGTCCAGTGCGTGAGGGTTGTCTTGCGTAACCACTGACAACAACCGCATCGACTATGTGTAGATGAGAAGAGCATCTTATATTTATCAAATCTGTACCTCACAGTCGTAATATTTGATGGGGTGGACTGCACCTACAGAAAAGGACTGTAAAACAGCTGGTGCTGAGCTGAGCCTTCTGGCAATAATGTTATAGTGACAAGAAACAGAAGTATGTGTGTGTGCGTGTGTGTGTGTGTGTGTGTGTGCACACATGCATAAGTGTATGTGAGTGTGTGTATATGTGTGCATGCACGTGTGTGTGTGTGTGTGTGTGTGTGTGTGTGTGTGTGTGGAAGGCTTGTTCCTGTTCTCCCTCCAAGCCCCTTCATTAATAAGAAAACCCTGCTTAAACTTTGATCATTAAAAGAAGCCTACAATATCCCAACAGGAGTGAACAGCGCAACAGAGTCTTTAAAAGGGCTGAATTAAAACCCAATCACACGTCTCCCCAGGGGCAAACTCCTCTGGCTGAAATAATAATTACTGCCACTAGCGATGGCCTATGGACACTTTGAGAGAGAGAGAGAGAGAGAGAGTCAGAGACAGAGAGAGAGAGCCAGAGAAAGAGGGAGATCCACTCCAGGCTGGTAACAGTGTCCCTTCTTTTGCTCTGTGCCCACTTCAGTGCCAGGGGGCTGTCTACACCCAGACAAAGTGGCACTAGCGGCTTATTTTCAGCCGAGCTGGCAGTGTAACAGCACCCAGCCCCGGTGAAGCTCGCCAGTGGAGCGGGCATGACTGAGTCTTCTGGCCTTTGTTTGTCCACAATGGATGGCTGCTATTCTTGGGGGGGAACAACATTTTTTATCCTTTGCAAAGAAAAAATATATCAATATTTTGTAAAGTACAGGCATGGGCCAGTGGGAATGGATAAGTAACAGGCAATGTGTTAGAAAGGGACAGCACAGGAAGAAAGACACATACACACACACACACACACCACACACACCCACACACAAATCCAAAGCTAAACAGGCAGGGTCAGTGAGTGCAGGGAGACAAAAAGAGACAGACTGTGGAGGAGTAAGGGAAGCAATGGGAAATAGTCAGAGGGGGGTTGTGTGAAGAACAGAGTGATAGAAACAGAAAACAAAAGAGAGAGAGAGAGAGAGAGAGAGAGAGGGAGAGTGAGAGCATCTCATATTCATGGCCCTATAGAGAGGCCCAGCCCTGGTGTTCCAAACACATTGTCTTAATGCTCTGATTGCATCCGACAGCTCGCTGACTGCCAGCGTCCTGAACAGCTGAGACATTCAGCCGCTCCGCTCCCGCTCAAACCTCGGCCAAACCTCAGTGTCACAAAGCCCTTTATATAGCCCTGCTACACCCTGCTTCTGCCTCACTTCCTGCCTTCCTACATGCTTCATGCCTGTCACTCCTCAGTACTGCCAGTCCACCCTCCTGCATCACAGCTAACAGCAATCTAGTCCCGGTCTCAAACCACCCGTCACACACACATTTTTTACATTTTTTACTTTGCTTGTATGTTACATTGATATTTTCTTTGTTAAGGGATGCTTATGGCACTTGTGAACTTGTTTTGATATTCACTGGCTCTAAATGAGTGTGTGAAAGGGTAGGGAATTTAAAAAAAGTCAAGTGTATCTCTCTCTTCTCTCTGTTGTTTTCCCCCAACTCTTGCTCTTTTCCTGCACTCCAAGTCTTTCAAGAGGCGCACAGTTTAAATCCTCTTCACACACACACACACACACACACATTGTGGCTAAACAGCCGCTGGTGCCCTTTTCAAACCCGCTAACTGGTACTTAAAAACAGACAGGCAGAGTAAGTGTTTCCCTCAAGCTTTTGTTCAGGCGTGTATGTGTGTGTGTGTGTGTGTGTGTATTTGGGGGGGGGGGGGGGGGCACGGGGCACCCAGCCTTTTTCAGCTAGTTACGCCAAAGCATTTCGGCGGCCAGACAAACTCGCGCTTCCCAGGGTTCTCTCAACCAGAACATGATTTGTTCGAGGCAGTCCTGTCTGGCCTAGGGAGGATTGATATCCACTCTTCTGCCTCTCGGGTGGTCCGTCCAGCCAGGATGATGAGCATCAGCAAATTAAACTAATGTAATCACCGGCTTTATTTAATTCATTATGCAGGAGGCATTTAAAGGGCTGGACCTGCTCCCTCTATCCAGCTGAATGGGAAGTGGGGAGGAGGGGAAGAGCAACGAGTAGTTTGTGATCTCTCTGTCCTCCTCTTTTTCTCTCTATCTCTCTCTCTGTCTCACTCTCTCTCTCCTCCTGCATTCTCTATCTCCTTCTTTCTCTATCACTCTATTTCTGTCTCTGTGTGTGTTTCTCTCTACCAGTCTAGCTTTCTCTCTCCCTCTAAATCTCTCTCTCAAATTGTGTCCTTTTTCCCTTGTCTTGAGCCATGACTCTTTTCCACATAGAAAAGAGCTCATTCTGTTCCCAGACATCTGATGGGAAGTTTGTCCTCTGTGCGAAACCACTTCTACAAAATCTAAAGACATGCTGAGAAACCGGGGCAGGAAAAAAGGTAAAAAATCACAGCGAGAAGCAAACCACATACACCATACGTCTTTGTACTATTCTCTCTCCAAGGATGCATCCAGTGTGTCTGGGTTCAACTTCGGCCCTATTCCACACGTTCCACGCTCGCTAACGAGCGAGCGGATTATGCACAAGGTGGATTGGCAGCGCTGATGGCAAATGACTGCAGCGAAAAAAACTCCCCCTGTCTTAATCCCAGCGCATTACTCAGCGCTTTTGCTGTCTATATTGGGGAGGCAAAGAATCTCTCCCAGCTTGCGGTCACATCTCCGAACCGATTTTACAGATGTATCTTGGGAATAAGTATCGACAAGCTTCTCTCTTTAGGGACAGAGTGGCTCGTATGGCCTAAAAAGGTCAAAACCATCAAAGGTTTTTCTTTAAATGTGTTCATATATTTGGGCATGAAATTATTCTCTTGCATTTTATCATTCTAATTGTGAGCACTTGTCTGTGTTGATGTGACACAACATAGGGCCGTAAAATTTACAGATTCTGTCCCTAATTATATTATGGAAATTGACTTTGTCCATAGCTCTTTTAGCATGTGCATAAGGCCAAATAACAGAGATAGACAACACCCCCCCCCCCCCCCCCACACACACACACACACACACACACACAGATAATACTAGTATTTTGAATTAGGATAACTTTGCCTAAAAAAGAAACCAAAAAATGAGGATCAAAAAAATGGCCTCTGTCTATTCTAAAAAGAGTTTAATTAAGCAGGGAGACACTCACTCACTCTCAAACTCACACAGACACACACACACACACACACACACACTTCCATGCGAGGCCGACTAAAACCCAAGAGAGAACATTCTCTTCTTCCTGACACTAGGACAAGAGGACAAGTGACAAGTTAGCGTGTGCACATTCTCAAAGCCCACACACATAATGTCCCTCCCCAGGCTAACCAACACTGTAAGGAGCTGTACACATACATACGGCAATTCACTTGTCGCCTGTCATCGCAAAAGTTAAAATTAGTTTAACTTTGCCACAAGGTGATTCACATCGCCAGTGGTTTATTTTGCTTCTAATCAGAGACTTACATTCACTTTCCGCAGTCTCTTGTCACTAAGCGTCGTGATTTGAAAATGGCTCTCGCTCACTGCATCAAAATGCATCAGGCAATCAACAGTATACGTGTCTGATGTTCCAGAGGCTATGTTGTGCTAAAAAAAAGTACACTCTTGTTGTGGTCATTCTGTATGTCCCGTTATAAACACTGTAGGCTTTGTTTAACACATTTGGTTGAAACACATACACCTGGGGAGCAGTGCTTAAAAGAAATCCTATCTCCATTCCTTGCAGTCTAATTAAGCAAGGACTGGTTCACACACTGTGACTTCATGGCCAAAACAAGGGTGGCCAAGATCGTTATGTCGAGAACGATCCAATGCGAGCCCAGCCTGATTCAGCCTGGCGCACAAGCTGAGCACATTGTCAGTTTGTGTCAGCTAAGCTCGCTGAGCCCTGAAGAGATCTGCCCATGAACTGGGTTGTTGGAGATGTGTGCAGAGAGAGAGAGGAAGAGAGAGAGAGAAAGAGAGAGTTGAAAGATATCTGTACAAACAAGAGAACAAAACCTATCCTTGCTCCTGTATTTTACCTTCTGTTCACCCCTGCAATCCGCTCTCACTCACTCATTCTTGTTCTCTCTCTCTCTCTCTCTCTCTCTCTCTCTCTTTCTGTGTCTTCCTCTTATTCTCTGACTCCCCACAGAGAAGCATGCATACTGCAGTCTACTGCAGAGATCCAGCCCTTCTGAAGGCAGAGTGAGAGAGAGGAGAGAAGAGGGGGCATGTCTAATAACTTTCCATTGATGTGCTTCTCAGAATATACTTCAGACTGGCTACTAAAGGCTGTTCACCTTGTTTCACCCGACGTCAGTGCCGGTAACAGCCCCTCCACATCTCCACCCACTAAACTCCTCCACTCACAATGACCTTCAGCGCAACCTCAACAATTTTCTTGAAGTTCAGCCGCAGTCTGGTGGGAATAAACTGCACAAAAACATTTTGCAGAGGTCCACTGATGAGCTGGTACACCCCAGTCCAGCTCTCAGAGAGAGTGTAAAAAGACTGCGTGCCCAATGCATCCCTTAATGTACTGCCAATCTCAGGAGCCAGGAAAACAAAGTTCAGATGCTTGAAAGTCTTCGCTGATTACTTCACTTTTTGTTAGTCTTCGTTCTGCACTTCTGCCAATACAGTTGAGAAGCTCAGGTGCTAACTTGTTTTTCTGTCAAGGAGGCAAATTGTCTGATTTTGCTGGATCTACACAATTGTTTAACCAGCTACTCCCTAACTTCTGATGAAGGAAACTAACTGGATGGAGAGCAAACACAACAATTGTACTTTCACTATGTTCCTTCATCATTAGGGCTAAGGTTGGGTTTAGGGTTAGGGATTAGGGTTTAGGTTAGGTTTAGGGTTAGGGATAAAGGGGAAGAAATCCACGGTTTAGAGTGTACCAAACACCTGTTTGTTTCAACCAATCAGCAGGAGCGTTACCATAAGTCATATCAAAAAACATTTAGAGGTCTTTTTTTAAATGTTTGCTGGGCTGTCACATCTGGTGTGGCCGGTTCCATTGATTACAGTGGAAGCTCAGTGTTATGGCTTATGCAACTCTGGCTTAACACTTCGGTAATGTTCCTAGTGTAGCCTCCCAGTAAGAGCCACTGTTTTACCGCCTGTGGTTAGACAGTAACGGGTGACGGGTGAAAGAGGCTGCTGTGCTCCTCACCTGCTTTCCGTGCCTCGACGCAGGCCAGGCCCATCTCCTCCTTGAGCTCCTCATTCTCTGTGGCAATGGCCTCGCCAACGGCGACGAATCGACCCACAGCAGCACCGACTGCCTGGCCAACCCGCTGGAGGGCACGCAGAGTCTTCTCTGACTTCTTTGGCTTGTCTTTGTGATTGATCAGCGTGGTAATCTGGACATGAAACACACACACACACACACACACACACACAAAGAGATGGGGGGGGGGGATATTTTAGTGATGGACATATCGACTGTAGAGTTCTTCACATGGTTTTTCACAGGGATTTCATCAGGTAGTGTCCCGGCTTTCATAGCTAGGGGAGTCCAAAGGGAGGATGGGGGATGGTGCTTGTGGAGCTGCATTGAAAGGGCATCAAAGCCCAACATTTCCTGACTCAAAACAATCATTCCTACCTACGTTCAATCTATGCCTGCCTTTACATCATGCTAGCCTCTCAACTCGAACAAAAAAAGCACATTATTTGGACACGCATTTCCTGTAGACTGAAGCAGTGGTACATTATTATTTCTAAGCAGTGCAACCATCACACACACACACACACATGCAATTGCACTTTCACTAACTGCCCAGGTGTTCTCTCTGAGCTCCAACCGAGTTCATAAATTATGTACTAGTGGAGGTAATTGCTGCATGTATTTTGGACAAACAGCTCTCGCTCTCCCTGGCCTCCAGAGGGGTTAAAGGTCGGCGCTAATTGGAGGACGGCTGCGAAAGACCATCGACACCCCCCACTAACCCACCCTCAGACCCCGGCGTGTGTGCATACTTTCAAAGCCCACCCACAACGCTGACCCCCACCCTGCCCTGACACCACCCAGCCCTCAGTCACCTCACCCAACACCCTGCTTAACCCCGTCTGACACTTTGAATGAATGTTCACCGCATATTTCTATCCATAAATACACATCAAGGTAACAGCACATTCACAATAGAGGCTGAAGTTAAATGAGAGCACTAAGCCCTGAACCATTCAACCCTCAAAAGACTTAACTGGCATGAATCAACTGCAACATTAGCTGATTCATTGCCTGCTAACTTTTTCAAGGTTCTGGGCTAGATCAGAGCAACACCAACGAACTTCCTTCTGCTCAGCAACAAAAGTTTACACTCGTTATCATCCGAAAATAACGAGTGGATGTTGCTGCTCTGCTTTATTGCTTTAAGGGTGTGTGTCTGTGTGTGTGTGCATGTATGTGTGTGTCTGTGTGTGTGTGGAGAGTGGTATGGCGCTACCTTGCTACAGAGTTGTGTGGAGCTGCCCATAAACAAACGGAAAGGTAGCTTTCGCTTGACATGCTGGGCTGAAACGAACACACCTGCAGAGATGGTATTTACGCCCCAAAAGAAGCCTCTGCTGTGGAGGATATAGCCTGCAGGTGATGCATTAGAGCATGTCAAAGTCGATCCATTACCAAGCGGCGTGGCAGAGAAACCTGCACCCCTCGTCTCCTTCGCTGGCTTCGGTGCCAATTATTATTCAAAAGGGGCACTGCGCAGAAAATTTCCATGCAAGCGGGGACTGAGAGGAGGGTGTGTGATGCAGTGTGTGTGTCTGTGTGTGGTGGAGAGGGTTCTCACTCTAGTCTTAGACACGTCACATCTTGACGTCATGTGGTTAGGGTGGGGGGAGGGTGGAGGTTGTTGTGATGAGCATTTCAGTACCAAGTGCTCTGGATATAGTAATGTATGTGTGTGTGTGTGTGTATGTTATGTGTATGTTGGGATGTTCAATGTCACTGACCAGACCTTGACGTCACACTGAGAACACATTAGTGCGCAGGCGTGTCACTTTGTGTGTCTAAGTGAGTGAGTGGCATATAGAACCTAGACATCACATTTACTGGCCTATTGTGTGTGTGTGTGTGTGTGTGTGTTTGTGTGTGAAGAGTACAGGCCCCCTGAATGAGGTCCGCAATCAGGGAACCCAGTGAGCAGATAAGGGTGCCTATGCCTATGCCTGTGCCTGCGCTTGTGCGTCACCCAGCCACTGCCTGTCTGGGATTAAACACCCCTCTCTAAAAACGCACCACAAATCCTTGACTCACACACAGACCAAAAAAGACAACAACAAAGAAAAAAAGCAAGCGAGAGAAAGAGAGAGAGAGGCAGAGTGAGAGAGATAGAAAGAGAGAGAGACTCTGAAGCGGGAATGAAATCTGCATTAATGCTTCACTCTGTATTGGTTCTGTTAAGTGTAGAGAGCCACAGACGACAGCTTGCCGGAAGAGGGACCAGTGTTTAATCAATGCTGACTCAACACAGGCTACACAGGCTGCACAGGCCGCTATCTCTGGCCCATCTTGCTGATGAGGGAAATGCTGACCACAGACGCACATGACTGTGTGTGTGTTTGTGTGCAAAATGGAGAGTGTGTGTGTGTGTGTGTGTGTGAGGTCATTTGCATGTTTTCATACGTGAGCATGCTTGTTATTTTAAGCAGTTACTTAGTTAGCTTGTGTGTAAGAGAGTACACAGAATGTGTTTGAGTGTGTGTGTGTTTGTGTGTGTGTGTGTGTGTTTTGAGTGTATGAATTCATGAGGATGTGAGCCCACACACTGTTCCCTGAGAGTCCTAAGCGAGGTGGGTTGGGAAGATAGGGGTATGGTAGGGCGGTGTGGATTTGGGGCAGCTGGCATTTTGCGCCACTCCTGGTGTCCTCTACGCTTGGCAAAGCCCCAGGAACCAGAGGGCAAGGAGTCAGCCGCCACAGTCCTCAGTCTCAACCTCCTGGACAGCAGCCCTGTCTCTCTCTTTCTCTTTCTCTCTCTCTGTCTCTTTCTCTCTCTGTTTTTTTTCTCTCTCCCCTCTCTGGCAGCCCAAGAGTGGCCCCAGTCAGAGCCTCTCAAAGGTGCAAAGGCACTCCTCACTGCTTTTCACTGTTAACCTCTCTCCTCCTTTCCAGGGCCACAGAGAGAGAGAGAGAGAGAGAGAGAGAGAGAGAGAGAAGGAGAGAGAAGGAGAGAGGGAGGAGAGTGTCAAAGAGACTCTTGAGCTGGAGAGCAATGGAAAGAGTGACAAAGTAATCTTAAAAAAGGAGAGGTGGCACTGAAGACAGGAAAGCTGGATGAATGTGAATGAGAAAAAATAAGCAAGAGAAAGTAACCACATGCCAATGTGTGTTTGTGTGGGTGTGTGTGTGTTTGTGTGTGTGTGTGGGTGGGTGTGTGTTTGTGTGAGAGAGAGTACTTGCGTATAATGTGTGTGAACATGTGTGTACGCATGTGTTTTAACTTGTGAGTATGAGTGTGTGCTTTTGTGTGTGTGTGTGTGTGTGTGTGTGTGTGTGTTTGTATGGGACTGGCAGCACAGTGCCCCAGCTTCCTCTTGGGGGGATTAAACCAGAGATAGATTGGGCAGTGTAAACAGGAACGGCTGGGGTGGAGAAACATAATATTGATTCGTGCCGCGCCACGCACTACAGCTGCGCGCCCCCACCAAAAAAAAACCTCGGCTTTTCATGGGTCTGATTGATTTCTGTGGGCTTTCAAAAAGACGGCAGAGATTACTTGCTCCAAAACTGGCCCTCAAATGTGGTGTGGAGCAGCACGGCATGTTCACAACAAGGCCTCCTTTTTTCCACCTCTTTTTTTAACATCTCCAAAGGCACAGACAACGCAAGGTTAGCCACCGTTACACAATAACTCCAATAACCACCACTACACACACCAAAAAAAACGATGATGTTATGCTCCACCTCATTGACTCAACAACACTTCAGTGTAAAATAATATTAGCGTTCGTCGCGGCAGGGAGGGGGCTAATCTCCTTACAGAGAAGAGGGGAAGAGTGTATAGAGCGGTGTCTGCCTCTATATCTGTCATTACCTTGGAGGTAATCGTCTGCTAAGTGCAATCACCGGGGTCTCATTTTTCCAGGCACTTTCCAGAGGGTTCATTAAAGCGACTCTTAAATAATGCACTGATTTCAGCCTCTTTAAAAAGCTACCACCCCTCCCTCCCATGGTGCGTTAAAGAAAAAAGCAGAGCTGTCTGATCCGACAATGGTGGGAAATGTGGTCCTGGCGCACGTGGTGTCTAACGATATATCAGGCCCGGCCGACAAAAGCAGGAAACGCAGGCTGGTGCCTCCCGTGGTTCTGGTGACTGATCTGTGATGGAGGAGGGAAAGCTTTGCAGAGTAAAAGAAAGACTGTCTGACTCCATCAATGTCACTTTCACTCACTTGCCTCTTGTCTTCAATAAGTATGATTTCAGTCCCTGACCCCTGTGTTCCGTCTTCCCTCCTCTCTCTCTCTCCCATTTTCTTTTCCTCTCCCTCTTTCTCTCTGCCACTTTGTCTCACTTTTAATCTCTTTCCTTTTCCCAATCTAGCAAGCATGAGAATGGGCGAATGGCGTGTGAATTTCAATGAAGTGCAGGTTTTACATTTTCAAAAGGCACCAATCCTCTGCGGGTCTGTCCTATTAGGCAGCAAGACATGGCCGCTTCTTTTTTTTCTTTCTTTTTTTCGCGCAAGGACGCAAGCAGCCTCTTGTGAAAGGCGACCCACGTAGCATATCTGATGTGCAGTGGCATAAACACACAGCACACAAAAAGGTAGCAATCTCTGGGGCGGGCTGGGGGCCTTTTTTTTTTTTTACTTAAATTTAATCCAACTACTAATTCACCCGTCCCATACAATAGAGGGTTCTCCTTTTTTGTATGTGTTAAAGGCCTTTGTTTTCGTCCCTTCGTCCTCATTCATGGGAACAAAAATGAGAACTGGTTACGCTCAAAGACCTCCTGAACCGAGAACATTGAGCGGAACCATTTGAATGGGTCGGTCCGATAAGCGCTAAATTACAGCATGAACGCACACACACACACTCACAAAAAAAGCACATAAATTGAATGAGGCGAGCGGAGGGCAGCTACCGGCTCTCTCTAATACGGGTGGCTACACACTCACTGCAGTGTGGCCAGACAGACCCTTTCATCCTCATGCATGAGCTTTGGACACAGACACCACAGACCCTTTCATTTACGCTCCATTTGGTTAAATCACACAAACCCAATCACCTGGAAAAGTGTTAACATCTTTTCTCTAAAAATGTTCTAAAGCTTCCTCTAAAAAGCATAGAAGACTATTAATTTATACACAGACTGTATATATTATCTGTATACACCATATCCTGAATGTGTTTGACAGACAGATACATAAATAGACAGATATACAGACAGACAGACAGACAGATAGATAGATAGACAGGTAGATAGATAGATAGATAGATAGATAGATAGATAGATAGATAGATAGATAGATAGATAGTGGAACAAATGACAAGCATTAAAAAAAAAAACAGGCTGTGCACAGTTCATTCGGGGGAACGAGGAAATGCATGACATTCTGTTCCCTCATCAATGGCCCAGTGACGTAAAGCCAGCTCCTATTTCAGCCCCTCCACTCAGGCTGAAGGCCCCATTACATTCTGATCGCTGCGCTCTCAGGAGAGAGTGAGAGAGAGAGAGAGAAAGAGAGAGTGAGAGAATGCCCATGTCCTGCATTCCCTACTAATCACATGCTGCAGTGAAGGACAGAGGGGGTGGGAAGGGAGGGGGAGGGATGACAAAGGGGGGAAGGAGAGGGAGAGGGGCAGATATAGAGAAAGAAGTGGAGAGAGAGAGAGAGAGGAGGGAGAGAGACAGATAGAGAGAGAGGGAGGGAGAGAATGGCAGCAACAGTGAGATGAAGCCACAGATCAAGGGGAGAGTTTAGGCAGAAAGAGAAAAAAAGTTCTGTGGGGCGAGCGAGAGGCAAAAAGAGAGACAGAAAGTGAGCAAGCGAGAGAGAGAGAGAGGGGGGGGGACAGAAAGAGAGAGAGTTCAGGCACACTGCACACACTGTGGCTTCCGCAGTTGCCCCACTAAACGGCTGCCTCCTCCAATCAGTAGCCAGCTACACACGTTTGATGTCTTGGGAAAGCAGGAGCGGGTCTGGCAGCTGGGCCCCCATGACACCCACCCTCCCCAATATGCACACACACACACACATTTACACACACACACACACACATATACAAAAAGAAGCTCAACACAGATGGGGGAGCCACTTCAAACCACCATCCCCGAGAGACTGGAAGAGAAGGCCTGCCATTGTGTGCCCATGAATCTGAATAATAAATGCCATCTTTGCTCTGCTGGCTGGTAGTGGTGGTGGAGGGCAGGAGAGGCTGGTGGACATAGGTGGTGTGCCTTAGGTGGGGTTACTGGGTGGGTGTAAGGGGAGTGTGTGTGTGTGTGTGTGTGTGTGTGTGTATGTGAGGGGTTCAGGTGTGGGGTTACGTAATGAGGGAGGAGAAGGGGAGGAGGTCTGTAATGTACCGTGGCCCTCTGCATTGGAAGCTGGCCAGAGAGGAGAGAGGGGAGATAATTAAGTGCAGAGAGCGGAACGGGGACCATGGGGTAAGAGCAAGGAGAGCAGGGACAGACACACACCACACACACACACACACACACACCACACACATAACCATGCATGCACGTACCCATGCACCCACACACTAAGGAGTGTATCTCAATTAACATAATCTGGATGGAGAGAGTGCATCTCTCTCCACTTCTCCAGAGAGACAAAGCGCAATTCACTGCACACGTCTAACCCCGTAGAAACCCAACAGTATCTCACTCAGCATCATGCTCATCCCACGTCAATGAGCAGAGACCTCACTTCCAGTTAGTCTCTTAATCTCACACCACACTGAATTAGTCTCAGTCTGCAGGGGGAAGCTGCAGGTGTGTCACACCCCTCGCTGGCTGTCAAAACAAGTCACCACAACTTGACATCTCCTTCTCTGGCCTTGGCAGGGAAGGAAGTGCTTTTCATAAACGCGCGCTGGGAGAGCTTCGAGTTTCCCGGCACTCATATTTATACAAAATCAAAGTTCAGTGTGAGGGGGAGATGTGAGTCATGCGTTTCCTCTAAAGCCGTGGTAGTCATCACTCCCTTCCCGCTCAGCGGCGCTGGTCATTGTCGGGTCGCCGTAGTTATGGTAAAAAGTGGTGAGCTGCAGAGGGTCAGTGGCGAGGGGAGTGTGTGTGTGTGTGTGTGTGTGTGTGTGTGTGTGTGACTCTGTGTGTGTGTGTGTGTGTGTGTGTGTGTGTGTGTGTGATTGTGTGTGTGTGTGTGTGTGTTGGTTGTGTGTGTGTGTTGGTTGTGTGTGTGTGTGTGTGTGTGTGTGTATGCGTGTGCACTCATAGAGACGGGTCGTTGAGAGGGTCGGAGCTGAACCAGCCGCAGTGTATTAAATCACCGCTGGAGGTTCATTTTCGTGTGTGGAGCTGCGAAGCACAGGCACAGCTAGCTAAAAGCTGTACCATACATCCATCTAACACACACATAATGCATGTATGTTCACACAAACACACACTCACACACACACAGCAGCAAATGAATCTCATAGCCAAGTTTGGAAGAATACGCTCTGCCTGTTGTTTCACGGCTGTTTCACTGGCTACGGCAATAAAAGAAGGCCATAAAAGGCGGATAATGGGAGGCGGATGAGAGTCTGGTACCTTGGCCAAGAAGAATAACAAGCAAGCAACGCTCAAGTGTTTCAACGTGTTCGTGCCTTGCACATCCGATGGGAAAGGTCTGGCTAAAATGGGTCCAGCCCAGAACACATTCTTTACCTTTATTCCTTTATAGCACATGCCCACATTGAAAAGCCTGAAATCCAGGCGGCATTATCCTCCCTTTGATTTCAGGCGCGGCTTAAATATGCCATATTCTCAGTCCTACAGCATCCTGGTGTAATAGAAACAGAATGCTACACTGCAAGAAAAAACGAAGGCTACACTAGATGCGTTGAATCAGAGATGCATCTGCCGTAACAATTAGCTTTCACTATAATCAATGGAACTGGCAATGCCAGATTAGGCAGCACAGTGAACATTCGAAAAAAAATTCCCAGTCTTTTCATTGTCATTTTTACGAGACTTGACTTAACACATCCAGTGTAGCCCTATTGTAACACTAGCATAGTAGCTTCAGGTAAGGTCAACCAGCAGACAATCCAGAGATTTTAAGAGGAAAGGTGGTGGGGGGGGGTTCCTTGGGAATGACTTTATCTGTCCTGCAGGCACAAGCTTAGCCCTTCATCCTGTTCTTAAGAAAACAAAGCCGGTCACAGTACGGCACTGTCATTATGAAGGGTCCACAGAGGGAGCGCGTGTGATGATGAGACCAGGCGAGAGCTCCTCCTTATCATCCCGTGCAGACGTCACCTGCCTGGATGTGGCTGCAGAGGAATCGCAGGCTTCTACAGGACTGCCAGAAACAGAGATGCTATCAGAGTCGCCTTCGCCAGCCGAGCCGACATAATACAGATGGCCTCTCGTACAGATATGAATGGTGTGATAGAAAAGGGAGAGAGAAAAAAAGAGAGAAAGACAGAGAGAAAGAAAGAAAGAAAGAAAGAAAGAAGGATGGGAGGAGTAGGCAAGTAGACTTTGAGGAGAATATGTGAAATAACGTGCTGATAGAGATCTAGACAGATCTGAAAAGAATCTGAAAAAGACAGTGGAAACAAAAGATGTGGAAAGCATGAATGAAGGTGCACAAGAGACTATGATGTCCAAGAGAAATGTCAATTAAGTGAATAACACAAATTGACACGGCCAGGCTCTGCATTGCTTTTCAGGATCATTGACTGCGGCGGGATTGACAGACATCCAAACATGAGCGACGTGCCATCTTTGGCGTGTCTCGGAGGGGAGGTGAGTCAGGGGCCGCTGAAAGGTTACGTCTTCCACGATTAGAAGATCAATCACGGCTGACATTTCCGCACAAATCAGTTTATCAAGCGGCTAACCCCTTGGCTGTCCGCGGGAGCTTCCACCCCAACACCTCCACCACCACCTCCTCCTCCTCCTCCTCCACCTCTGCCTGAATGGCCAACACAGTGTTGGCAGCTAACCATGCAGCTACAGAGTTTACAGAAGGGTAGTAAAGATGTTCAGCAGTGGCCTTGCGCTAACAAAGCAAAGAGCCTTTCAATTCATGCATACCCACACACTAGGTAAATACAGAAGTGTGAGGGAGTGGGCGAGTCTGACATTCTTTTGTTGACTGTCAGCAGAACTGAGAAAGGAGCTATACACTCGACGAGCTAACATTCAGGACAAGACAGCTGTGATATAGAGAAGTTAAAGAATCTAAACAGTGGCACCAGCATCTTCCAAGGATTTTGTGTGATAGTGACTGAGTCTGCAGTGTCAAAAATGTTGATGATTTTAAGCTAAATAAAAATCATTACAAATCATGCAGAAATTCCAACTTTAAATGTCTGAGTTAAGAGCAAACTGCAATCTGCAGTTACACAAAATCTTTTAAGTCTGCAAAATCAAAGAAGGCAAAAACCTGGAGCAATAGTCTGAAGAACAGGAAAAAGACTCATTGAGTCACTCACTGAGTATACTGATGGTATGAATTTTAATTCAATGTACACCAAACAAATTGAGACATTCAGCCCAGAGATCCTCTAATCCAAGCACACTGCAAGGGTATGTGGAAATATTTAATAATAATTTATTTCCAAGATGATAAATAAATATTCTCAGTCATTTCATATTAAGCCCGTCAATAAAATGGTACGTGTGCGCTACAACTAGTTGCCCTGGGGAAGACAATAACCTGTGGCACTCCGCACCAATAATAATCAGTTGTGTTACGCTCTACTTTTGGAGAATCATCAACACGTATGAGTGAGGGGTACTCATGGTATGACAAAAAGGCTCAGGGGGTACACAAGACAAAACAGGTTGGGAAACACTGCTCTAATCCACAGGGTGTGAGATGTTTTTTTATACCATACTGTGACACAAGCTTCAACAACACCTTTGTCAGTACGCTGTATTCAGAGAGTCGGCACTTCACTTTCAGGAGACTGACAGGCATCCGAAGGACACGCACGTTAGAGGCTATGCAAGGCTTGCATGGCAGCTGAAAAGGTTGCAAGCTTGTTTTCTGTCCCTGCCACGAGTTCCTTTCTCCTGATGGACCTATCATAGAGCACGTACTAGGGAGACACAATGGAGCCTTTCATACTGAACTGCGCGTGATCACAGAGGGAGGGTAGAGGAATGATGTTTGTGTATGTGTGTGTGTGTGTGTGTGTGTGTGTGTGTGTTTGCATGCATGCATTAGAGGTCAGGGAGACAAACGTTTGGGATGGGAGCATGACCACATTGGTGAGAGACTCTCCTCCTGTGCTAGGCACAACAAGTACACACATATACACACACACACACACACACACACGCACACACACGCACAGACACACACACACGCACAGACACACACAAACATGCACGCACAAGTGCACACAAAAATGCACTCATACTCACACACACACACACACACACACACATCAACAGAACCATGCTAGACTGGACATTCCCATTAGCGGTTGTAACACAAGCCACAAAGGCCACCAAAGGTCAGTCACACGGAAAAGCTTTCTTATCTCACACCAAACCTAAAACACCACCATTATCACCTAAGAAATAACAGCAAGTTACAAAAACACTAAAGGCTAACTTTTTTCTTTCTCTCAATGTAAGGATTTTTTTCTCTTTCTTAAAGATAAAGTGAAGCAGCACTTCCCAGAGAAACGGAACAGTCTGTTCTGAAACATAATCTCACCTCAATGTTCTGTCCTCTGATCTGCCAGCCTGCTCAACAGTTCTACTGCACACACACATACACACACACACACACACAATAACATGTTCACAAATAAACACACACACACACAATACCATGCTCAGAAATAAACACACACATACATACACACACACACGCACGCACATAATATGATTGTATGATCCTTCAAACAAATGCATGCACTCTCCCTTTAGTCAAATGCACATGGACACACACACACACATGCACATAATAACATGCTCACAAATAAACACACACATACACTTGCATGATCCTTCATACAAATGCACACACTCTCACTTTAGTCAAATGCAAACGGACACACACACACACACAAACACACACACACACACACACACATACATGCTTTCTCTCTCTCTGCTATTAATTACAGTTAATGTCCTTGCAGGACTCAGACGAGAGTGGGGCTGCCTCCTTGGCCCCCCGGTGGCAGAGGCAAGTCTGGGGCCGAGGAGTGTGAGGTCATCGCTGGAGCACAGCCGCAAGCCCTCCTTCCCATGAGCGCCTCTGACAGACACAACAGCCTGAGAGCGATGGGAGAGCTAGTCGGACGGACAACGAAAATGGGAAAAACGCGCTCTCTTGAAGTACACACACACACACACACACACACACACACACACACAAGCACACAGAGTTCAGCTCACTCCCTTTGTGACCTCTTACCGCCCAATTTCACTCATGTTTCCTTCTCACACATCCACACACTCACTCTCATCTCTCTCACTCTCATCTCACACTGACACACTCTGTCTGCAACACACACACACACACACTCTCTTTCCTTGACACACACACAAATACGCACACACACACACTCCACCCTATTCGCTAATTCTGTCTGTCTCCCTCTCTCTCTATCACACACACACACACACACACACTTACACACACAAACAAGCAAAGTCAAAGAGTGTCATCATCAAAGGCAGCAGAGATGTTTTGCTCTTCACTTCAAGTCTCCATCCTCCCTTGCTTCCTCTTCTTAAATTCAACCGGCATCAACCTACTAAGGCGTGTGACAAAAGGCTCTGAAGTAAAACACACACCTGTATGTGTATACATGTGCTTGAAAAGCATGTGGGCATCATGTGTCTGTGCAAGTGTTTGAATCGGTTTGTGTGTGTGTGTGTGTGTTTGCATCTAGGTCTGTGCAGGTGTATGTGTGTGTCTGCAAATGTTTGAATCGGTGTATGATTTTTTTTGGTGAGTGTGTGTGTGTGTGCTTAAACCCATCCGTAGACAGCCAATTTATGTGCATGTTTACAGTTGATACACGTGTCTGTGTCTGTCAGGCTCAAAGCACCCAGCTGCAGAAACAATGAACTGCTTTTGTCACTAAACACCCCCCCCACACACACAGACACACACACATACACACATGAAGTCACTACTATCAGTTGAGGCACTACTGGCACGATCAGCTTAACATGTGGCCCTATGGACTACATACATACATCCACTGTATATTTAGGCACTGCATATTTAGGCGGTATATCTAAAGCTCAGCTTGAACATCCAACGAGTGGGCAGAGAGCACTGGCATTTACTTAAAGAACTTCTTGAGGCAGCCAGGGGCCTCTTCAGGAGTGCCTGGCCTTGATTAAATGATGAATGAAGGATAGGTAGGCATTGGCCAAAAGAAATCTATGCAAATAACTCAAGAGTTATGGCAAAGCATTAGCAACGCCAGAAAATCGGCAATGAATCCTCCTCTCTCTCTCCTCTTTTGCGGTGGGAAGGCGAAGCATTCATCCGTTACCGAGGCTTTTAGCGCCTAAACCATGGAGTGATGAAGGAGACGACCAGAAGGAAACAGTGAGATGTGAGAAGTGGGTAGAGTGTGAGGAGGGCAGAGAGGGAGCACTAGCAGGACAGAGGCAGAGAATCCCAATGCCATCCCTAAGCCCTAAACCGTCTATCAGACTCCACTGGTATGAATCAATCAATCGTGAAGTTGATTCATGCCAATCAAAGGAGAAATCTGGTGGAAATCTGTTCTAGATCACTGTGTGCTGTCTGCAGCAAATCTGATTTCACATAGACCGAAATAACAAACCAGTTGCCAGTTCACTATTTGGTCTATATCAAGCCTTTTCATTCTTTTTTCCTACTGACAGCACTCTGTGACCTGGAACAACAGGGCTATGGATTTATTAAAAATGTAAGACAAATCAGAGGCACCGGAGAAGGATGCATTAAAAATGTACTTTCTGATTTGGCTTGATTAAATGGATTGATTCATAGAGGATTTCTCCTTTACTTGGCATAAATCAACTCCTTTTTTAAGTCTTTAAAAGTTCAGGGGTTAGGGCTTAGTATAGACACTGGAATTCAGCCACTGGAATGTGAGAAATGCAAATGGGGAGGCATAGAGGAGGTGATGCGGTGAGAACGAACAGCAGCAGAACAGAGAGGCATGAAGGCTGAATCACAATGTCCCTTCTCACCCTAGCGTTTCATACCAGCATAGTTTCATTGAAATAGTTATCGCCCGAATCCCACTGTCTTTCCTAACATGAACCATCAGAGTCATCATCAGAGTCATCAGAGACTTAACTGGTATTAATGAGCCAATCATGATTTTAATGGGCCTATTTCACCACAGCCATTTTTCCAAGAAGTCGTAGGGTAAGCACAGGTGTTATTAATGACATCAGATTCTGATTCCGATCTGGATCTGATTCTGCTACACTGAATACGAATCTTATTGGCTGTGCTTACCCTGCAACTTCTTGGAAAAAATGGCTGCTATGAAATAGGCCCATTCATGGCCATTATGTGTTTAAGGTTACGGGTTGTAGGGCTTAGGGGGAAACAATGTAATCGAGCCACTGAGATGTGAGAAATGTAAACAGGAATGGATGCACAGAGGGAGGCGAGACAGTGAGAAAGACAGGCAGCAGAACAGAAAGACAGAAAAGTATAGGAACCAGACAGACAGACAGACAGACAGACATAAAAACTATAGACATCAGGGGAAGGTAGAAAGTAAGAGAGTGAGCGAGGGAGAAAGACAGTGCAGGAAAGGAGGTATAGACAAGACAGAGGCAGAGACAAAATGAAGGAAGAGGAGGTGGGGGATGGAGTGGTGCGTATGTGTGGGGGTAATAATAGCAGATAATGACATTCGGTGAGATCTCCACACCTTTTCCTGGGAAGCGCTAAAACACCAGCACACATCGGCAGCAGCGCGAGGCAGAAATGTCTCTCCGATGAGTCACGACTGAGGGCTGACAGAGGTGCAGGTCGCCTCTTTTAAAGAGTGTTAGACCATGACACAAGCTCGCCGGAGAACTTGGATGTTGCTTCGCCAAACCGACCTGCTATAGCTCTGCTTCAGGCCAGCCACCATGACAGCAGAGATAAAAAAACAAAGATAAGATAATCCGAGCCATCCTTCATCCTTGTTGTGTGGTGACTGGGGTTTTAGGGGGAGCAAACACGCTCTGAGGTTAGAGTATCAGTGAACGGGGGGGGGGAGAGATAATGCCAGTGTTTACACAGTGTCGTGTTTATGGTGGCATCAGTTTTACCCTCAGGGAGGGACAGTTCTTAGCGAGAACAAAAATGATGGCTCTCGAATAGCTCTCAGTTCTCCGTGTTCCTGCTATGCACAGGTTCCACCTGTGAACTGGGTTGAGAACTTTGGTTTGCAAGGGTCTGCTGTGTGAAAAACACATACTGTTAGAGAGCCCTGCTGCAGTGCCTTTCACTTATTGATAGGGGTGGGTACTTATATAGCTAGCGTGGCATGCATTTTTAAAAGCCAGGATGAATTATTCAGGGGTGTTTGACTTGCGCCTGTGAATTAGGGTGACGCCCCTCAAGCCATCGACAGGCCTGTTGTTCAGGCAAAAGTCCACACTGGTTTACCAGTACAGATGCTCCCACCTGAGAGGTTAATCATCCCAACCCATCTCTCTCTCTCTCTCTCTCTCTCTCTCCAGCATTTGGGACGATCACCTTGGAGAAGTGCTTTCCCTCTAGACTAGCTTGCCCTCCAGACACAGTACCTCTGTGTTAACATATTATGGGTTTCTTCTCAATCATGTGTTACCAAATGGCACTTTAGCCTGGTTGTTCTATGTTTCTAGTTGTCAAAGTGTGGCCTTTCCCCTCGAATTTACCTGGTCTAATGAACCATTTGCCTCTAAAGCCCCAAACAGGTAACAGATGATAACAGTGACAGGTAATAGGTAACAGATAACAGCAGTAATAAGTATTTATCTCAGAACATTGTTTGATTGCCCTTGACAGTGTGTTCAAATATCAAATATATCTATTAATTAACATCTCTCCAGAAATGTCTTTCAGATGATTAAGCAAGCGTGAAATCCCTGTGACTGATATCTAGTAAAGACAAGGAGACAGCAGTGCTGGTGAGAAGGAAAAGCTCTCCACATGTATGGGTGTTCATGAGCAGTCAGTGTGTGAGACCTGTCTGTGCCAACAGGTCCTCAATGTCTATGTATGGGTAGGTCATTGCTCATTGTCTGTGTGTGACTAGGTCCAACAACTAGCAGTGTTGCTGTTTATGAGAAGGCATACTGCTCTGTACTACATACGACAGGGGCTGGGAAGTGTATTTTTGTTTCAAGAAAATGATTGCTTGTTTGACTAAATTCTGCATGCCTTTAACATTCTGGAAAAGCCATGTCT
Source organism: Tenualosa ilisha (assembly GCA_015244755.2). Lineage (NCBI taxonomy): Eukaryota > Metazoa > Chordata > Actinopteri > Clupeiformes > Clupeidae > Tenualosa > Tenualosa ilisha. Next base: position 708,733 of record PYXC01001262.1, read on the forward strand.
GTGTGTGAGTAGGTCTTAGCTGTCTGTGTGTGAGCCGGTCCTGGACGCCTGTCGGTGCAAGCAGGTCCTCTTTATTGTCTGTGATGTGCGCAGGTCCTCACTGCAGACTAAGTACAGTAAGTCTTTGTTTTCATTTGGGGCAGGGGGTTTATTCCATCAAATTCCTGACTATGGGTGTGTCAGTTTCACGGTTGTGCATTTCAGACTTTTTGCATTTTTTTTCCCTGTTTCACAACCTCCCCCTGAGGACCATTCTTTACGAGGAGATGGCATTTGCTTAACCTGGCTAAGAATCACCCAAGACAGCGGCAAATTTTTGCGCAACGGAATAATTCATCTATGTGTGAGGTCTTGAGTGGCCCTTATTACATGCAGGTGTCTGCTGTCTGTGCAAATTTGTTTCACAACAAACACATTATACAAGAAGAGCACTACACTGCTAAAAAGTAAATATGTTGATCTATCTATTCAGATAGTGATAGGATTAGCGCCAGACAGAGTTGGTTTTTTTTTCCCTCAAGCAGATTTCAAGTTGTAACCTCCTTTCATAATTACCCTGGACGAATGTGATAATATCTAAATATATCTTTACCTTCCAAATAACTCATAACATCATATCAGAGGCAGAAAACAGAAAGACAGATCTTTACATAAGCTGGATGAAGACTCATATAATAATATAAAAACAAAACATCTAGTATGCCCTTTAGCAACTTTATTTGTTGTTTAAACCTGATTTGGCACAAGTTTTTGATTTTGCCTTGTCTCATTACCTTCAGAAGAGGGAAGCAGATATGAAAGGCTTTCAAGGACCCCTGATCTGCCCGCTTGATAAATCCCTTGTTCCTGTTCCTTTACTTTCATGTCAGAGACAACTCGATCAGTAGCGAACGTCAAAGGCAGAGGAGCCATCTCTCTCTCTCTCCCCCCCCCCATCTCTGTGTGTGTTTTTTTTTTTGCTCTGTCATTAGTAGAGAATAATGACTGCAGTGTCATGAATTTGCCCTGACGGGTTCTGTTTTGTTGCCACCTGCAGTCACAGATGAGAGGGAGCCAGAGAGGCAGTGGAGACATTTTTTTTTTCTGCAGCGTCATTAGTAGAGAGACTAATCTCCGCAATGTCATGTACTTGCTCTAACGTCTCCAGCATTGCCACCATAAGTATCCGGAGATGAGAGGTAACCATTAGGACAATTATCAAATAGCTTTTTTTTTTTTTTTTTTTACAGCAATGAACTGGAGAGACAGAGCACATTTGTGTCTCCAAAAACATTTAGCCCTTGAGCACCAGAAAATGAATTGCCCGTTGAACTCTCAGGCATTTTAGTGCTGGCAGATAGAGTTCAGCGGGCAAGAAGGGCCCTGGCAGGCTCGGAGATGGGCAGAGGTGATTAGGGCACTGATTGCAAGTCGGGCCGATCGGGAAACAGCTTGGCACTGCATGGCTTACGAGACAGAGAGAGAGTTCATCAGGCCTAATTGTGATTCACAGACTTTAAGTGGTCCTTAGCAGCAACAAAATGGGATGCTTGTTGCAGACGCTCGCCATGCACGTCAGGAGACACACAAACAGAAGGTGGGGGTTGTCATGCTGGGGAAACACTGCCTGTTTATGAGATCGATGTCAACGATCTACCTGGGTGTCCGACGGCATAATTAAATCTCGCCATCTGTCAGCCACGGTGGGGACTCGAGAGGTTCCCCCCACAGACACATTAATGACACCCTAACCGCAAGTTAAACTGAACCTAACCTCAAGAAGACGTTTTGAAGATAGCAGCATTGTTCTGCAGACCGGCGCGACGGTAAAGACGTAAGACCAAAGAGAGGGGCTTTCCCCAACCACAGACTCAAAATATTGTCTGGAGCAATGGTGTGAAAAGCATGGGTGTATATTCTGCCCTGAAGGGCAAGCAAGGAAACCACAAAAGAAGGATTCCTGTACCTAGACCTGTCTTATCTCTGACATTCAAAGTGAAGCAGAGTGTGGAAAAAAAATGATTAATTACATCCATAAATTGCAGATAGTTGTCACGCCGACAAAGATCCTGGTTATAAAAAGAGCAGTATGATGCATGATTGGAATTGGCCTGTGATCATGAAATTCAAGCTTTAAGGGTGAAATGAGAGTGAGTCACGCACAGTAGCTATGTGCAGTGCATATCCAGGTCCCAGTCTTGAGAAGACGGCCTTTGACCTCAATGGGCTCTCCCTCAACCACCAGTAAACTACCCCGCCAACACCCCCCCCCATCCCCCACCACCACCATCCACTTACACACACACACACACACACACACACACATGCCCCACCCCATAATCCTTCAACCCTTGTCTGCACACAGGGCACGCATGCACACACTCATTCTCCCTCTGGGAAGGAATGGGAAACCTGAGACCTGTGGCAAAATGCCGTGACCAGCCTATCGTCTGCACAGAGGAATGCACCCTGGCCACAGGCACACACCACAACACCACAGCCACCGCAACTGCACACATACACACACAAAAACACTCACACACAATTCACCTTCACAATACATCAACACAGGCTGACACTTTGACAAAAGCTCCATTTCAGCAATGTGTTTATGACAAGTCCATCACAGATGTACTTCAGAGATAGCCAAACAAAAACACTCATCCATGCCCAGCCAAAGTTAAATTGTGCTGGTCTGCCTTATGGCTGAGGAAGATCCTCAAATTTTAATTTAACTAATTAAGGCTTCTGTGGTCTGAGGGTTAGAGTCTGGGGGACAGACCACTTTCACTTGAGCCGTCTCCTGGTCCCAGGCCAGTCACATGGCTGTTCTAACTGTCACTTTCAGGTCAGACAGCAGCTGTCATTCAACACCCCTCCACAACCCCCACCCCCACCACAGTCCTGGGACTGCGAAGTAGTAAAGCATTGGGAACAGCTGTTCCACGTGACCGAGCGTCTTTCCGTGACTCCGCATATGCGTCGTTTTGGAGACGGAAAAACCAAACAACTGTGTGGTGGGGGTGGTGGAAAGGCGGGAGCCAAGACGGGGGGGGGGCAATAGATAGGGCTTCGGGTGATGTGATGAGTGCAACAGCAGGCTTTGGCACCCCTTACACACACACACACACACACACACACACACACACACACTGTGGGAAATTCCCTGACATCCGCCAGAGTATATAGTCCTGCCAGGACAGGCGGTGACGGGCTCTCCTCACCCAGCAGCCCTGAGTCTCCTTAATCAATATTCATGAAGTCTAAGGACACCCAGCAGGCATAGCGAAGCAATGCCAGAGGCTGGCTCTCTGAGGGGCGCGCTTCACATTAGCACTATCGCTATCGCAGCTTATCAGGCTAGCATGGAGGTGAGGAGTTAGCGGAACAGCGCGCTAATCCACAGAGCTTTAGCTCGACATGATTGATGCAGCTAATTAGCCTGACAAGCTGCTTTTTAGATCCAAATACCGCAGGAAGAGTGCAGTGGGGGTTTACCAGCTGTGAGAATCAAACCATTGAAAAAGTGCATCGTTCTGCGTACGGTCGTTCTGACATTTGCCCTTTCAGTTTACTTTCTTAGTATTTCACATTCATTACAGACCACCCTCCTGCCTGTAAACTGGCTTGAACTTTTCAGAATCTTCTCAAATGAAATATTCTTACTCACTTCTGGACATTGAAATTTACATACAGTAACTTCCCATCAGTGTCAGGGATGGGGAAAAATCCTTAAATATTTGTAGCATGCTTGACTGAAACAATTCTGAATGATGACAGATCTAATCTGATGAAAGATAAGATTACCACCACCCACTCTGCAGTTCCTTACTGAATAATAAACATACAAATAAACAAACAGAAATGCATATTTAGAGAGAAAAACAACCCTCTTATGAATCATATAAAATTGTTTTTGTGGAGATAATAATTGGTGCAATAGCTTGAAAGTGAGACACTCAATCTCTCCGTGTGCCGTGATTCTGAAAGCTCTTAAAAGGATTTATTATCTTACCGACTGACTGACTGTTCCACCTCAGCTACAAAGGAGAGTCACCGGAGAGAAAGGACAGCTGGGAAAGATGAAGGGAGGGTTGGGGTAAGGAAAGAAAACTTGGTTCACATTTCAGACTCACCATTGTTAAAGGTGTGGAGAGAGGAGAGGGAAGGAGAGAGAGAGAGGGGCGGGAGGGAGAGAAAGAGAAAGAGTGAAAAAGAGAGCTGAGGGTGAGGGTTAGAGGCCCTCAACCATAGCTTCACTCTTGATATTTTGTCATTCCGTCTGTGAGCACACAGAATTATTACCCCCAGGGCCTCGGCGCGGAGCCTAACCCTGGAGGATCGTCTCCCAGGAGACAGGCTCAGAACGTGATCTGGGCGTCTGATCTCGGACCGGGTATCAGATGATTTCCTTTCAAACTGACCTTGGCATTTCTGAGCCGCTCTGGCAAACCCCGCGCTGTCCCTCGCACGAAAAGCCTCAACCTAATCCCACGGTGGCGACACCAGAGCTGGCCAGGGCCAAGGGGGTGGCAAAATAGCTTTGGCAGAGTAGATAGAGATAGTCACTGCCTCCTCTGTGGATGTTTTCCCAGCAACAGACCCACTTCATAAACGGCCACCGCATTCAGTGCAATAATAGCGTCCTCCTCATCACGTCACACGCTTCTCTGAACCGGTAAAACTCGTCTCCCCTTCGTGTTAAGTGTGAACCGTTCCTGAAGGCAATTAACACCTATGCATCCCCGCATTCGATGCCGGTCAAAAAAGTTAACAAGATAATTTGCACTGCAGGATTTCAAGGAAGACAGACCCTCTCAGCTCAACTGCGGTTGTTGCTGTTGTTTTTACTAGAGGAAAAAAAAGAAAAGAGAGAGAAAAGAAATGACGAATTTGCTCTCTTTGTCTACTGATGCTTTAATGGCGGTACAAAGTAAATGATGCTCGTGTAAGCACTGTACAGGTAAGTGGGGCATTTGTCACAGGGCCTTTACATTCCTTAGACAAGCCGCCAGCCTTTTAAAACAGCCTGTGCCAGGCAGAGACGAAAAAGCAAGAGCTCAGCATTACTGGTCCAATCTAACAAATACAGAGACACAGAGAGGGAGAGAGAAAGAGAGAGCAGAGAGAGATTTCTTCTTTTTGTTTTTCCTAAAACAGATATTGTTTCTGAATTGTCATATGTCAGCTTTGACAACACTACTTTTCTGAGTCATGCCAATGATAAATTTGAATTTGAATCTGAGAGAGAGAGAGAGTGAGAGAGAGATAGAGAGAGAGAGAGAGCGAGAGAGAGAGAGAGAATGAAAGAGAGAGAGAGCTGAGAGAAAGCCAAATGCCAAAGGCTGCTGTTCATTATCTATTATGGCAGAGGGTAGAAATAATGTACTCCTTATTACCACTTCATCTTGCCCACAAAATTTGTGGAAGGCACAATTTAGCAATGCAAATTTACCGTGGCAATTGAGCTCTTCCGCTGTAAGAGAGAGAGTGAGAGGGAGAGAGAGAGAGAGAGAGAGAGAGAGAGAGAGAGATGTAGAAAAAAAAAGTCTTTACACTTCCGGTGGCTCGACAACGGTATTGTTCTATAATAGTGCCCTGGAGCTTCAAGCTCGGCAGTAAAATAACTTGATGGTGGCACTCTGAGCACACGTTGTCTATTTGGGAGGGTGTTTTTTCTCGCAGCTTGGAAAAAAGTGAGAACTGCTGGGAAGGCGTGGGGACAGGGGAGAGTTGCCATCTCCCCATATCCCCGATTGAGATCGCTTCCTGGCCGACGACAGATAACATGCCACCAGGACATGAAATACGGCCTGGATCCCTGCCAAGCCGAGACATGATCAGTGCGGAGAGAAGAGGAAAGGAACTAGATCCAGCTCAAGCCATGACACATAAGGGTGAGACGGAGGCCTACTTTACAATCAACTCAGCCTCAAGTTCCCTGACACCTAGGCCAATGAGGCACAAGACACAAACCAGGCAACTTCTGTTTGGCTACAGCGCAACTTCGTGATACAATGAAGTGGTGACTTTAGTGAAAAGAATTACTATCAAAGCCTCTAGTAGCAACTTTTAAGTGCTCCACTTTGAAAACCTGACTCACGTTTGTGACAGTGTAGTTTCAAAGGACTGCTTCTAACACTATATCAAGATAAGAACTCGCTTATCGTTCCCTGCAAGACCAAGCGGGGGTTATCAGTGGTAGCGCCGGACTTTTATTCATCATGCAATATTGGACTGCGTGCAGCATGCAAGTCTAAGCACACTGGGCAATCCATCACAGATGTGTTGAGGAGCTGCAACAGAGGACACAGCACAGCGCATCTGGTCTTGCTATTTGACTTCTTCAGCTCAGTTCCCTAGGGGCACCGAAGCAGACTCGCGCCGCATGGAGCAGTGCATTAGTTAAGGAGAGGTGAAAGATCGGCTCCTGGCACAGTCCTTTTATCGCCCGCTAAAAAGACATGGGGGTGGGAAACGAGTCCCTGGGTGCCTGTTGAGAGGAGGTGAGGAGAAACAAGAGAGAGATGGAGGGAGGGAGGGAGGGAGGAGGGATGAAGAGATGGAGTTGGAGGGCAAAGGAGAACCGGCGCACCAAACCACTTGACGGTTTATCATCTGTGACTATGAAACGCTACAAGAAGTTGACGCGTCCATTTCTGATTCTGCTCACATTGGACGCACCAGGGGAGGCAAGATTCATCATCAATCCTGTTTGATAGCAGAGCAGAGTAGGCTACAGCAGCATGCAGAGGAGAAATGTGTATGCATTATGCATCGATGAGGTAACACACAAATCCTTTCAAGTAGGCAAAAATGATACAGTCGAAGTTAGCCCACTGAGATTCAGCCTTGCATTCAGATTTTTGCTGAGTGACCAAACCTCCACTACCATATGATTCATCAGCACTAAACAGTGGGTTTTATGCTAGTGCTGCCTGGCAGACTACTGCAAATGTAAGTGATAGAAAGATGGTGGGACGGGGGCTGAATGTTTAAGCGCAAGTGGATGGTAAAGATTGCTATCTCCTCCAGCACTGGTCAGTCCAGGGGCCACCACACTTGTGCTTGTTAGGCATATTCAACCAGCAGGAACTAACATGCTCCCATACACATACACACACACACACACACAGACCAAGTCAGCATGCACCATGTGCTCTGGCTCCATGATGTACAACGCCCGTTTGTTGTCTCACAATGGACACTGGTTTGTGCTGGTAGGGCCTCAACACCATCAGTCAGCACCGCTTAAGGGCTTCTGGTGACATTTAACGTATCTATCCTTTTGGTTTCGGGTAGTGAATCATGCTGTAGCTCACAATGGCAATAACTCCATCACCTAAGGAAGTACACAGCCATTGCTGTTATGGAATATGTTCACACATTCCCTTTGACTGCTCTATATAAACCATAGGGAATAATGCATGCACAGAGGAAGAATGTAAGAAACTATGAGCAGATTGCAGAAAAAAAACAGAACTGATACTTTTCATCCAGACTCCTCATGCAAGAAAACACAGCTTAGCTGTGTTTTGAAGACCACTGAAACTCACACTGTCAGATTTTCTTGTAACTTGTTCTCTTTCTTTTGCAAAAGCACCGAAAATCCTTTCTGTTGCTTTTAAAAATCGTTCATTGCTTCAACATAAAGAAGCGCAGGAGCCTGAGAGTCATCTTAAGTCATCTTAATAAATTTAGTCAGAGAGAGGATTTTTGGTCCCAATTATAGCTGCATATCTTGCTGGGGCTGGGGAAAAAAATCTGTGCTTAGTCCTCCAGAAAAAGGACCGAGGCAGCACAAATATGTAATAACGAGCCTTTCTTGTCACTGCCATTTAAAATCTCAGTGATCAGATCAAAGGCGTCTTCTGTAATTTCATAACCTTGCCCCAGCCCCCTTCTAGCTTCAGACCCCACCTTCACACTAGATTCAGCTTCCTCAAAAGAGGCCATCCCTTCTTTAATATGAATATTATTATGTTTACTACAGTCTCACATTAATTATTAATGTTAATGGAACTAACAAATTCAGCCACATGAAAGGGAGCAAAATAACTCACAAATAATAACAAACCGATGGAGAGACAGAGGCACATATTTTAAAAATAGACGATTGTTAACAACCTCTTTAAAAATGCCAAGGACAAAGGAAAAACTGGGTCCCACATCATTCCCCCACCCACCCCACCCAAGATCCCTCAAAAGGGACAAGTCCTGCCAATCCTCCTTATATAATTCTTGCATAACAATCGTTTTAGGGAGAAAAACACCATGCTTAAAGGGGTATTTAAGATGTCCCAGGTACTAAGATGCAGCTATTTGGTCCAAGTCTGTGAAATAAAACTCCCTCCAACCCTTCGGTTTCCATTCTAACTATGTTGAAGAACACTGCTGCTGCACAGTGTAGAACTTAATGAGTTAGCTGGCTCAGAGCTTAGATGAGAGAAAACGAGCAATAGAGAGAGAAAAAAAAGAGAACATGGCATGACTTTCACCTCCCCTCAGACCTCTCCGTCCGCGGTAATAAGGCAGGTTGGCCCTGGGAGCTCTCTGAACTGGGCCAGTAGTGTTAGCAGGATGGCTTAATTACACAGTGGTGGGGAGTGAACTTGATAACAGAGAAGGAGGAAGGATCAACAGAAAGGAAAACAAGTGAGTGTGTGAATAACCTTCCTCCCAGCAAGTTTTTATAACTTGCTTTCGTTTCCTCACTGGTGAATTGTGGAACATGTGTACAGAACTGCCTACACACACACACACACACACACACGCATGAAGAAACAAATAATCACAGTCAGTGATATATTATTTGTCATAGAAATACACTGATACACTCGCAAAGATAAACACACGTCAGGAAAACACCTGCAAACTCTCTCACGCACACACATATACACAGGCTTGGCACTCCTATCTAACTTCCAGACACTGGTCTCCTCGTACCCTGCTAGCACTTTTCTGTTGCCAGTATGTCATGTTTGCTTTGGGAAATAACAGAGAGGCAGAATGTTCAAGGATGGCAATAGCCTATCTATTAGAAATTCTCACCAGGCAATGTCGTTGCCATGGGAATGTACAACCTCATGCAAGAAACATTTTCCAGGGAACAACTGTCCTTTCACTCCAATTACGAACAAAATGCAATATGCAGAATGTTTGCTTGTTTGTCTGTCTGCATCCTGAGCTTGGCATCTCACCTATCGGAGCAAACCGATGCCAGTTGCTCTGTAGCCCAGAGCTAGAGAGCTTTCTGGAGAGAAATTAAAGAGCTTATTGAAACGTCCCTTCCAGTCTGAAACTGCACAGCTGTGTAATTGTGCTAACGTTACATAACGTTGCATGTGCAAAAAATAGGGAGGAAGGAAAAAATGCAAGATTGAGAGGAACTTTTACTTTGGCTTAGAGTGGTACTGTAAGATCTGCCTTCTGATGAACTCCTGGAGTTGCAAGAGGCCCCCCAGAATGGTTGTGGGCCTGGGAGGCCAAGGGGGTGTGGGGATTTGACTGTGGCTACTTATCGACCCTTTGTCATGAGATTTACTCCACCCCTACCCCCTAGCCCTTGCCCCATAAACTTCTCAAAGACTTTCCCTAGTTTCCATTGCAAATGAATAGTAGTCTGACTCGCATTGCTGACCCTTCAGTCTTGTTTAAAACACAATGGAATCAGTTTGCGTCAATGCAATAGGCACTTGCTGCTTTCTGAAAGTCACGAAAACTATTGATTTGCCAATCCACACAGTCTCATTTTGTGCCACTTTCCATTGATTCACTAAGAAGGCCCCCTGGAGAACGATATGCTAGATTATGGTGCAGAGTGTTGCATAATGCCACAACAAACAGAAAGCGCTGTTGTTTACGGAGACAGAAAGCTGTGATCAACCATATTCATGCAAGGGCTTGACAATGCTTCCTCTCCTTGTCATCATACTTCATGACTACCTACACTAAAACATGTGGAATAAACCCCAAAACACCTTTTAGACTCATAATATGAGAAATTATTATTGTATAATTTCATTACCTGATGTTGCAAAGTGCTGCCTGACCCAAGGCCAGTATGAGGGAAAATGAGACTTTGATAACTTGTCATTTGTATTGGGTGTGGTGGTATGGCCTAGACAGTCAACAACTGTCTCACATGACATCGTAATCATAATGCTCTATCTGACTATCAGGCCACAGTTACCCTGTCCAGTGTAACATGTTTGGTGTTTTACAGGTTTCTGAGTTATATTAGAAGTACAAACACCTTACATAAGGGTAGCCTACTTACAGTAATTAGTCAACTAGGTTGCGTCACCATTTGTTGCGACAATGTAATATCAACCCTTGACTGAGCATTGGAAAACTTCATAAAGTTTAGCCTGCATTAACATGACCCGAAGTCATTTTATCATGACTGAGAAGTTTTGGGTCTTGAAGTTGGACGCGGGAGTAGACTCCCAAGGAAGGAATTGGACTTATCAACTTCGTTTGTGACTGCAAGCTAATGTGAACGCATCTCACCGACAAGAAGCTTTTACTTTGGCTGGCTACAGTGCTACCTTGTTTCCCTGGAATCAGATTTCAACACGCGGTCTTGAAGGACACACACAAACACGCATCAGAAGGCTATAGCTCAGTATAAATAACAAGTAAGCTCAACAGAACACATTTTGAACACATCACGTTTATAACCACGTTCAGAGTCACCGAAGTTATGTCCTCCCCCTCACTAGCCCTGTTATAACGACCTGTAATGTGGGTTAGGCTACAATATGTTAGTTACAACAAGGCTTTTTCACAAGTCTAGGCAATATTTAAAGTTTACAGCAGTTCACAGGGTTATTCGGCATGACATGACCTACCTGCGAGACCAGAGGAATAAGTGTTTGTTCCACCGAACGAGTTTTGATTTCAAGCCCACCATCAAAGTTACTGCTACCGCAAGGAGATGAAGCCATTCCCGCCTATCGCTGTTTATGGCTCACTGCAAGGCTTAGTTATTACTTAGTTCCTGTTTTTTTAAGAAATGATTTAGGAATACGATTCGGTGTGTTCAGTTGAAGCCGTTCTTACAAGGTTATGGGTTTTATTCCCGCTGATTCCCGTTGACGTATCGTGCACTTGTCTTCTCGTGCTCGGCAGAGCCGCTTTCCAGGTGTCTGTTATTGTCCATGTAGTTTGCACAACTACGGCATGTACGAGACTGCTGCAACGAGCGACAAGGCAGAGTGTCCTAGAACGCCTGTAACACACTCGAAGACACAGTCTCCAGCAGTTTGGGTGGGGGTGCCTGTGACGAAACACGGCAATTCAGGAGCTTTCCAAAGAAAAAGATTTGAGGCATTCAGACAGCTAAGCGTTTGGTGCGACTCTGAACGGGGTTGCTAGCAGTAAAAAACCACTCCTTTTTATAGCCCATCTATTCACTTTTATTCACCCCTATCTGGAATGAAAGTATAGCCTACTTGACAAGGCTTATTTAAAATGTGAAATATATTATTGGTCTCACGCAAAGGATTTTGGCAACGGAAAAAAAAACTTTGCCAACTTTTTACCTGCTGATTTGTTTGGGTCTGAATAGACAAATTCAAATATCACTTTAATGTGGCGTACCCATAGGACGAAAGATTGAATCCAGAGTTGCAGAGGACAAGGCAAACGAGATGAGAACGCCACATTGCTAGAATTGGGCTTTCATTCTGGAGTGTTGAGTGTTGCATGCCATTGGCGTTGGCTAAGACCTATTTTTGAAAGATGTGAAAATGATGCTGGAGCCGAACATTGATCTTATCACTCACCTCAGGAAGCATACCTTATGAAGGCAAACAGAATGCGGGGCCGCTGTAATGAATGACATGTTTACACAGTGTAGCCTCTGGTGTATTCTAGTTAACTACTAAAATCCAGAGATTCTAGTAATGTTCACACACCCAACACAACCCCTGAGGTGGTCTAAAATTGCACTGTATATCAAGTCACACAGAATACATCTACTGAATTACACAGAATACATATACTAATGTGCGTGAGTGAGTGAGTGTGTGTGAGGCTGAGACTAAAGGTCCGAACAAACATGGCCACGAGGCCTGAGTGTAGGCGTCAGATATGGTTGGCCAAGATTTATTGCAGCACAACACAAAAAAGTATCACTCCCTTGTTTCCTCAGCTTGCCACCCTCACACACGCAAGCACACACACACATACACACACACACACACACTCAATGAGAAAAAAATAGAGTGAGCTCATCTCTTATTCTCTTCTCATCTGAATCAGCCATTAGATTCTTCCTTTTGCTTTTGCTCATTTATTCAGCAAGCAAAGGCAGCTTCAATCTTATCCCCGCTGGACCCACCAGCATCCTACAGCGCCTTTGTGTTTGTTAAGGCACGTTGTAAGACGCCCTTCCTAATGTTGCCTGTTTAGAAAAGCTTTATGTAGCATCCCGTCAGGAAAAGAAACGGTGTGACAGTGTTGCTGCTGCTGTTTCTCGTCTTCAGTTTTGTCTGCTCTGGTTTGTAAGAAAGCAAAGCAGCTGCCAAAAATATATTGATGCTTTTCCAAAAAACATGCTACTTTGTCAGACAAAACCACAGGTGGTGGTTTGTGCTAGTAAACTAAAAGGTTTGTCATTAAAACCTTCTGTCTGCCTTCCTCTGTTCCTTTTCAATTTTTGGTCTGAGATGATGGCTGTGTTTGCATTCACAGTTATTTCTTAAACTCCACAGCATCCACCCAAGGACAACTCTGCACAAAAAGTATGCAGTGATTGTTTTCAGGAATACTCCCTCCCTCCTGTGAAATCAGTACATTTGTCCCAGGTCTGGCATTTGTTTCAGATGGGCTTTGCCCGGCCGCACGTATTCATACACACACACACACACACACACACACACACACACACACACACACACACACACACACGCATACATTCATGCATACACATTCACACACGCTCGCCTGCCTGTATTTCCCATAACATTTGACAATGTTCCATATTCCAGCGGCACTCTTGAATGGGCAGGCGGTGTGAAAGGAGTCTTGCATGCCATCTGCATTGGTTGAATTCTGACATGAGTGGGACTGACTGCTGTGGTGCTTGGTTTACCTCAAGCTTCAGAAACACGTTTTAGGCTCCAAACACCGAGACGTGTGAATGCAGCACATCTTTTTCATTCAGGTTTAATGGCCACAGCTGCAGGCTGGAAGCATTTATTTTAATTTCATTTATTCTGTGATTATTTACACTCAACAAAATACTTCACTCCTCTGGGCTGCTACATACCCATTCACCATGTGTAGTTATGCTGAAAAAAGCCATTATGTTTAGCATTTTCATCTGTTGGTCATTTCCTATTTCTTCGCCTTCAGAAAAGCTTGTTTCTTTTTCACACAGCTGCTTGTTCTAACTACCCACATCTGCAGCATCCCTGATCTTCAGTGAGTAATCCACTTGTTCCTTTTTTCTCTAAATCTTACTATATTCTTGTTATGGTTGACACTTGAGTTGTTTTGTTTTTGCAAATACTAGATTTGGCATCAGCATCAAAGCAGTCATCCAACTTTGAATTTGCATTTGAATTGAAAGTGGTGTGAAACACAAAGGAGTACACTAAGAAAAGCTGAATCTGATCCAGAGCTGAGTTTGATGGCACATGGGATGTGGTTTGGCATCAACGTTTAGGCTAGGGAAGACGCAGGTGTGGTGTGGTCTCTGCAGATGGTACTGGCACCAGAGTGGTGCCAGGGACTGCCAAGCAAAGTATGTCCAGAGTGAGGAAGTGAGAGCCTGGTTGCCTTTTTAATGGGTGGGTAAACAACTCACACAACAGGGACAGAGAGAGAGACTCAGAGAAAGAGAGAGAGAGAGAGAGAGAGAGACTCAGAGAAAGAGAGAGAGAGAGAGAGAGAGAGAGACTCAGAGCTGTTACTAATGTTCACCCAGTCTGGCTGCACCTTTGTGACATTAAATAATTGCAATTAAATCACCCTCCCAGACAAATACATAAACAAACACACACACACACACAAACCACAAACACACATGTATTAATGCAAGAAAACTCAGTTTGATATGATCACATCAAATTTGTGGACATATTAGGGTTGGTTTTCTTCAGCCTTTGTCACGATATTTGTGTGTTTACTTGTGTGCTTGTTTATGGTACATGGTTATTTGTGTCTGTCTGTGTGAGTATCTGTGTGTACCTTTGTGTGTGTGTGTGTGTGTGTGTGTGTGTGTGTGTGTGTGTGTGTGATAATGATGGAGGTTGACCTCAGACACATGGTGATTAATTGAACCTGCTCGCCCATCTCTCTGGCAGTGCAGAGGATAATTAGGTTATTGTTTCCAATACAGAAGCGAAAACCTCCCTGGGCAGTTACATGGACCAAGCACATTAAACAAGAGACAGGAAGAAAGAAAAAGGACAGAGTGAAGACAAGAATGAAGGGCATGGAGGAGTAGGGCAGAGAAAAGAACAGAGAAAGAAAAAAGAGAAGAAGAGAACGAAAGAGGCACATGGAGACCAAATTCAAGAAGACTGCCATGTTCTGGCCTTATTTTAACATCCAGGCAAGGAGGGGACGGGACAGCAGTGGGGTGGGTGGAGGTAGGGGGTTGGGGGGGGGGCAGTTAGTTTATATCCAGCTTTTTTCACATCCCACTGCCTACAGCATAAGCCTTTCTCAAAGAGAGATGCCAGCTTCTCCCAAACTGAAATCCAATGGCCTGACGAATGCTTACACAAGCTTAAAATCAGGCTCACGAGAGGAGAGGAAGAGAATGCTGTACGTGTCTCTCTAAAGCCTAAAGCCTTAGTCTAGCATTCTCTGTGGCCATGGCATGTCAAGACAGTGTGCAAAGGGAACAAAGGAAAGACGAGCAAGGGGCCCCCATACACATAATTCACTTGGTCCTCAATACTGATCAAAGCTGAGGCATTGACATGACACATAGTAGAAATGTAAGCTTTTTCCAGTGTGTTTGTGTATATGTGTGTATGTGTGTGTGCGTGTGTTTTTAACAGCAACATGTCCAAATGTCAACCTCCTGAGGCAGACTCGGCATTCTACTTTCCTCCCTCTCTATATATCACTCTCTCTGTCTCTCTCTTTCTCTCTCTCTTGTTCCCCTCTTTTTCTCTCTCTCCATCTCTCTCTCTTCGTCTTACCCTCTCTGAGTCTTCTCTCTTGCTTCCTCCCTCTCTCTCCACCCTTTTTCCTTCTCCTCTCTTCTCTCTCCTTTCTCCTTTCTTCCCATTCTCTTCTCCTGTCTTTCCCCCACTTTTTCCTCCACTGGTCTGTCATTAATCATCTTGTCTGAGGAAGAGCAAGGAGATGTGTGGGGTAGGAGGTTGAGGGTTGGGTGAGTAAGGGGTTGCAGTGGGGGAGTGCAGACATAACAACAGATTTTCCTCCCGTGGTCCTGTCAAAGCGGACGGCTTTAAAAAAAGAAAAAAGAGGAAAAAAAAAAAGAAAACACGTTCTGACAAAACTGTCACTGAGCTTCCTAAACGCCTGGCGGCTCGGCAGTGGCAGTCAGAGGCTGACAGGGCCAGCCTGCACTAGCCCGAGTGACAGAAACCTCGCTCTCTCACACTTTTTTGCAAGGGAAGGGGGTGGGGGGGGTGGGGGGCAGCGGTTCGAAGGCATGCTGACTCACTCATTGCCTAGATGTGTAGATGTGTAGATGTGGCTCCTTTAATGCGAGTCTTGCATTTCCACTTATAGCCTTTCTAATTAGGAGACTCTTATCCACTGGTGGAGTGTGTGCAAGACAGTAGAGTTTTAGTGGGATGTGAGCAGCCAACGCAGATGTACCTAGAAACAAGCTATTGTATATTGTGTTTGTATAGTATATAGTGTATACAGTGTGCAGTTTCTTGGGCCTTCTTCTAACCACTTACATAATAGAGATACTGTTGTTGGGGTCATAATGTCAAGTGCTTTGTCAAACGTGTGGTTGTTGTACAGTAAAACTTTCAATCTTGAATACTGTTTGAGGTGTGTCCTCTGCCTCCTCATTTCTGGCTGACAGGCCTAATCGTTGATCCATGCATGGTTGTGCCCCTGAAATGATTTGTTGTGTTCTGCTTCCTTATGATAAGGGCTGTCAGTCAACTTGACCCCTCCCCCCCCCCCCCCACACACACAAACACAACATAAACACACACACACACAAACACACATACATACACACACACCACACTCCATCCATTTTCACAGTGTGCACCACGCAAGTAAAACACCCCTATAAATGGGCCTGTTCAGAACTGTTGGTGGACTTTATCTAGTGTTTTGTTTGTGAAAATAGTTCCAACATCAGCATACTGCACCACACAGAGTGTGTCTCATCCTTATTCGCTCAGACCTGAGATAGTGTTCGCCATGTTGATGTAGGCCGAGGCTGGGGGTGGGGTAGGGGGATGGGCGGGGGGTGGTGGTGTTACAGTAAAAAAGTTTCCTCAGCTTAGCATCTCTTGTTTCCTAAAAACAGAGCTGGCCAGGATATGGAAAACCTCTTCTCCTGTGACCACCCTGGAGTCATTTTAATTTCATCCAGCAGCCACGGGCAGCCCCTTGTGTTTGTTTTGTGGTTTGAATATCTGCCAGCCGGCATGTCTAACAACACCATCTAGGATTCCTGTATCCACACCTTATTAACGGGTGGCTGTTGTGATGTCTTAATAATGCCAAGTGTGCAGACATCTCAACTGTTAAGGATCCTTGGCCCACTCTGAGTGTCTCACGCTTTCTCTTTTTTTCTGTGTGTGTGTGTGTGTTCTGTGGTAGATCTACTTGTAACAGTAGGTTTACCCCTGTATATCATGTCACAGTCTCTGACATCAGTGATGGACTGGCTTATCTCCTCAAAAGGGAAGAAATCAAAATCCTGTCTGATCAGATCCCTCATGTTTCCCTTTTGTTTATAATTTCGAGCCAAGATATCGTCTGACTATGGAGTCACAGCAGGGTTTGTTATCTGCCTGTGGTGGGGATATCTTCACCTGTGGTCTCCAAACACAAACTCCACGCGGTTAAAATCCTTAGCGGTGTCTGGATAGCAACGGATGTTATCTGACACACCAAAGGGTTTCCTGTTGCTCATGCTCACAGTGTTTTGGTTACGAGGAACTGTTTTTCTGCCACAGCTGTAAGTCCAATGGGTAAATGATTGAAAAGACTGAGGCACTTCAATAAGATCATTATTGACAGGAGATTGGTCACTGGATAAATTGTGCCATCTGCTGGAGTAAAGTAGGAATCACATGTATCCACATATTTATTTATTTTTATTTATTTATGTGTGTATTGATTAATTATACATAGCATGTACATAGCAAGCATATTTTACTAATTGTCCATTAAGCATATCTAGTCTCTACCTCTCTATCTTTTTTCTGACATCAATGTGAAATCCTGGTCTCTCAGTAATTAAGATTCACTTTGAAAGCTAAATCAAGTTGAGCTAAATCAAGCTGAATTAAATTAAATTTAGTTTTTGTGTTTTGTGCTTTGTATTTAATTCCGTGATGTTTGTAAATTTCAAGTTTTAAAATCGACGGAGTATCTTAGAGGTCACAAGGTGTCTCCACCTCCACTATCTCCACAAGGTGTCACTCTATTTCAAGTTAGTTAAGTTGCAAAGTGTTTCGAAAACAGACAGTCTGGCAAACAGTGGACATACAAATTACTTTTGGACATCATTCCTTAATTGAGTGTGGAACTTTGGATGGGTAACGTCACAATCTTCAAAATTATTCTCCTGGGCATAAGTTTCATCACTTATATTTGCTCATACGTTCCTGTCTGGAAAAACAATTAGGGTAAAAAAAATTTTTTTCCTCTTTCTTTTATAATCTGCAGAGCATGATTGTTGGGTGAATCCAGGCAGTGTGCTATGTTTGAGAGACTCAAGGCTCGCTTCTGACCGTCTAGATTCCTCACATAGCTGACGTGACGGTACAGCTATGTGGGTAATTTGGCCCAGGACAATTTTCCAGTAGCCGGCACCAGTTACGGTCCAATCCTCGTGAGGACATCCATTTTGAGAGAGAGAGGCCTGTGTGAGAGAAGAATGCGCTTCTTTTGTACTCCTCAGGCACAACTGTGGCTGGGGCTTTGAACTGTGATACAGTACTTTGCCAAGTTATCCCCCCCTCCCCCCACCTCCCACCCCCATGTGGGCGCATGTTTTGGAAACAGTGTGGTCAAATCTCAGAAAGTTATCTTTTTGCTCCATCCCAGCTTACATAGCATTAGGGACCCCTAGGAAGTGAAAGTTTTTCACCCACCATTGAGTACTGTGCCATCTATCATGATTTCTTTAATAGTTCCTACACCAGGAGCTGCAACTGAACTGAGGAAGTTAGTCTGACTAACTAGAGCAAAAAGCACAGCCAAACGCCTACCATCACAAAGGGAACATTAGCATTTCTTCAACACTTACAGCCATTCTCTCACCTATACACACGCACACCCACACACACTGTCCATGTGCAGAGCATACAGTGAACTTTGTTAGACTCCCGGTAGACATAGTTATAGGTATTAGTCATCATTAGGCACAGCTGACCAGCCCTAAGGATAGGAAGTAAGACTTTCGGAAGGAGGCAGTAATGAATCAAAGTGCAAAGTAGACAAGAAAAAAAGGATTTAATTGTATTTCTCTGCAGATGTCCAAAAGAGTCTATGGATCTGTATAGGTAGCATTCACCTTCAGCTGCAGGCTACATTTTTTACTTGCAGAGAGAGAAACTTCAGCTAGCTCTTTACTGCACAAAGCCAGGCCTCTAAATAATAAAAAAAAGAAATCAAACAATGAAGCAGCTAGATACCAGAATGGTGAAATCAACAATGATCTGTATGAGGACCAGAGCCTCAACTGTCCAATCAAAACATCTCTCTGTTTCTCCCTGCTTCTTCACCTCCAATCAAAAATCAGGATGTGAACTTCAACACTATTGTTGCTAACAGACATTCTATAAAAACAAACATTCTCCATGTGTGCACTCTGCAGTTTACTGTGAGCTTTATTAGCCAGCAGCTAGACATAGTGAAGCATATGAGTTACCCACTGCTGACCAGTCTGATGGATAGGAAGTGGGACTGTCTGAACCGAGCAGTCCTGCCATGATGAGCTTGTTTAACTTTATTTTTTACAGACTTGAGGAGGAATAAAAGTCTCACAGTATCCAACCTATGGTAGCAGACTCTACTGCCCTTCCTCTTTTTTAGTCTCTCTCTCCCTCTCTCTCTCTCTCTTTCTCTCCGTCCCTCTGTGTCTGACCACACACCAGCCACGCTGTTTGCTGTTGGAGACTGCACGTGGCGTTAGCCAGGCTACAGAGGGTTCCGCTGTGGGATATCCAAACACTCCGAGCCTCGCGCTGTGCACTTGCACTTGCTCTTGGAATTCCAGTAGGTAAGGCTAGCCTGTCAAACCCACAAAATGATGACTTTCACAAAATGGTTTGATTTAACAAACCCAACTGCCCCATATACTTGTCTGCATATTGGTGGCTGGTGGTGGTAATGTTATGTATGGTATAGCCTGCATCAATACAATGTAAAAGACAAAAATCAGACTTTTTTTTTTTTTACATTTTATTGCACATTTCTCACCCCAATCCCTTAAAGCCACACAGTGCACACTTTCTCCAGAATAAAAGCAACACTGTATTTACTATGTTGATGCTAAACACTATACCTGTCATTTGGTTGATGAGGAGGTAAATCTATTGTACAAAACCAGGATGAGAAGCCAAGTGCAACCGTGATCACTGTTAGTGAAATCTTGTCAGCCACCCAGAAGTGGTGAGTTTTTTTTGTTGTGCAAGCTTTGTGTTCAAACTCAGTAGGTATATCAATGGCTAACCTTACTCAGCTGTCCTTAGTTCACCGCTTGCTCAACTGCACTTCACACTGCTCAATTGGACTGAAAGTCACTTCCTATTCGTTTCATTACACATCTGATTCATGTTATCATAGATATGAGAGATTACTAAAGATTGATGTTTTTAATATTTACTTAAGAGTATTTGATTTGATGACCATGCTCACAAACAAGTCTAAGAGGTATATATACATACTGGTGGAAGTAAAAGTAAGAAGGTCCTTAAACAGGTTTCAGACATACAGTTTAAGAGGTTTAAATCTATTGCATGTTTGCTGGGCTCTGATTGTCCTTATGGAGCATGGGGCCTCAGATCACGATGTATTTAATGCACACCTAAGCCTCATCCAACCCTTTGATGGTCTGTTCCACAGCTCACTGATGTATTTATTACATCAAAGCACTGTCCAAATGGCTTGTGAACAGCAACATCTGCCAGACTGTATGTTGAAGGTGGACAGTAATCATGTTCTTCTCTCATCCACTCTGGGTTTCCAAAAGCCACGTGGAGCATGTAAAGGGAAACTTTGGGGGACCAGGGATTGCACGTCATCTCTATAAGGCCAGGGATCTGGTGAAGTTTATGTTTTATGTTCACGTATGGGACTACACTACGGAGCTCCAAAGTTTCCAGTCTGTTTTTTCTGTCACATATCATGGCCTTCTTTCTCATGCTATGTGACTACTAAATGTGTAGCTTGTCAGTTCAGCTTCTCAGACATGTACATGTTAACCTTAACTTCATACCAGGCAAGACTGCAATTTTTTAGCTCCAGAACTTCCCCTACGGTCTGGGATTTCTTTGGAAAAAATAGCAACAACATTGTACATTCTCACCAATCCATGTGAATTTACTTGCAAACCAGGAATAGGAATCCGTGATGATCATTTTCTTGCATTATGTTGACTGACAAGCCGGTAATAAATGGGATATTGGTTTCATCAAGTTTCAGTTTTGCTTCCTCCTGGTAGGTGTTTCAGATCCTGCAAGTGTAGTTACCATAAAATTTATGCTACAGGTCACAGAGAGAGCCTTCATTCACCCCATAATGAGCCATTTAATCATCGAAGTGACTACAAAGCTGATAAGTTCACCTAAAAACATTTCCTAGTCTGCCTTTTTCAGTTTTCAAGTTTGCAAACAGTTTACATGTAGGTTATACAAAATTGTACTGTACAAACAAATGGCTCATCGAGGAGAAAACAATGGTGCAAGTCTCAGAGAACTGAGACAAGACCAATCTGTGATGAAGGAGAGAGAGAGAAAGGATTTTTATAGATTTTATTGTATTCATCTGTTCATTAGGGGCTTTTGATCTCTGCAGGTCATATTCACCTTTGCTGTACATTTTCTTCCTGAAGGGAGGGAGATGGCCCTGACTCTTTCTGCACAAAGGACTTCTTCAAATGAAAAACAATAGGATCCGATTCCAGCATGGTTAGGAATCCTATCAATCTACATAAGGCACAGTGTCCAATCAAAACATCTCTGCCATTGGCTTCTTCACCTCTGTGGAGTGCCGGTGCACAAGAAGCGTCCTCAGAAGTCTCCCTCTCCGCTGGCCTGAGTTATGTGAGGACACCTTTTCCAGCTGGAGACAGAGCCGTGGAGTCTCAACATGATCTGATCTGGGGTCTGTTATTCGTGGAAACTTTTCCCTTATTCTTGGATATATGGACAAGCAGTCACACAGACAGGCAGGCAGGCAGGCAGGCTGTTGGAGTGTTTTTTTGTGAGTGAAGTCTGTTTGAATTATTCCCTATTGTGAAATGCCTGATGCTGACATCCTGTGTGCATTTTTGTTACTTTTATTTATGGAAATTTGACTTCTGAATGGTGAATGGAAAATAACCATTAAGGAGACTCTGAATGGCTTTTGCTGTCAGGGGTATGGACGCTGATTGGCGGGTGTTGAAAGTTTATGTCAGTGGACATGTCTTGACTGAAAACAAGGCTTTTGCCTGCCATTAAAACAGTTTATTGTAATGTGAGTGTGTGGTCTACTTGGCCAGTGCCAGATCTTCGGATCTGCCATTTGTTACAACATGTAGTGTGTTTATGTGTGTGTGCATGTGTTTTCATGTATAGCATGTGGGCACTGTTTCAGGCTATGTGTTTGTGTGCATGTAAATGTGTGGTATCTGTGTTTGTGTATATGCATGTGTGTGTGGGAGCATGTGACTGATCTGATTTATCCACTCTCTGTCCTCACCTTGGGTGTCAAAACAGTGATTCTGGTTTCACATACCCAACTGAATTCTGAGAATCCGGAGCAATTCTGTGAATCTGGTGCAAGTTCCTTCTCATATCAGTTCTTTATCCACAGAATCCCATACAGTAAATTTATGAACGGATACATACTGTACATCACAGCAAATATCCAGCAGAAAGCAAACATAAAGCACTCTCTACATCTAAAGCGCCTAAAGCTGATGGTGCAAAGCAGGGCAGCAAAGAGTATGACGGAACATAAAATTCCCCCACAGGCTCTCAGAGATAAACGTTTGTATTTGTGTGTGTGTGTGTGTGTGTGTGCCTGCCTGTCTACATGTGTATGCTTGTGTGCATGCAGGTTTATACTCTGTTCCAGGGTGTGTGTGTGTGTGTGTGTGAGAGAGAGAGAGTGCATATAAGTCAATTCTATTTATATGAATCTGTATGAATGTGTGGCTGCCTATCTGCTTATATAGACAGCATCTATCTCTCCCCTCTCCTGGAATGGCAAATAATGACACTAGTTTTCTCTCCCTATTAAATATTGTACAGCATTGTAGGAATCTGGATCAAGATCTTTTCAGATCATTCTAATCCCATATCATCCCCTAGAGCCTATAAAGTAAATGTATCAGTGGACACACACTGTTTACCACAGGAAAATATCCAGCAGAGAGCAAGCAGAAGATACTCTCTATTGTCAAAGCCCTTACAGTTGTCAGTGCAATGCAGCATGACGAAGAGTTTGACGTTCTGTAAAAAATTCCCCGTTGGCTCTCTGGGATAAACGGCTGTTGGGTTTTTATGTTGATGTGGGCTGCATTATGAGAGAAAATGAACGGGACTTCCTCGGGGCGGCTGTTAAGTTGAAGGCATTTATCGTGCTGTGACTGAGAGAGGCACTTTAGTCTGCAGTTATGAAATAAAACCCTACTCCGTCGCCTTTGATTAGAAATAGGCTCCCTGAGGTGAGCTAGCTGGTTTTGTTTCAAAGGAATGTCTCAACTGAAGTGAGCAAAAACATTTCCTGTCACATCTAAGTGTAAATATGTACCTGAAAAGAGAGAGAGAAAGAAATGGAGAGAGGGAGACTTTTAAAACCCTTTTATTGAACCGTAATATGGATCAACACCTTAAAAAGCTACCAAGTAGCTAACTCCCCATTTACACCAGCTCCACAGTAGGAAAAAAAGAAAAAAAGGAGAGGAAGTAAGAAAGAAGGAGCGAGAGAAGAGAGGAGGAGAATAAATCGCCACCACTGTGACAGATTCAGTGCAAAATGAAATAGCCAAGCCTGGAGGTATCACTCCTGGGTTCCAGAGCTGTTGTTGTGCCCAGGTGCCTCTCTTCTCTCTCCGCTCTCTGCTTGCTTCTCTCCCCCCTCCTGTGTGTTCTGCTCCAGACGAATGAGTCAGTACTGTGGGGAGGTTAGGTGCCGGTTCCCCCCGAGTGGCTGCAGAGCACAGAGGAGTGAATCCTGATGGATGTGCCCTGACCCAGGGCCAAATCATCGGCTCTGCTCTCCCCCCCGGGGGCCTGCTGCCTCCCACCTGGCTTTCATAAAGTAGCTACAGCCAGTGTGTGTGTGTGTGTATGTGTGATATTCACACTGCATACGTGGCCTTGCTCACAAGTTCAGTTCCAGGAGCTCTTTCAGCCCCCTCTCTCCTTCCTCCACCCCTCCCTGCACTTTTACCAAAACGCAACAAACAGCACGGCCATTGGTGAAATATGAGAATGAAGTATTAAGCATGAAGTATTTGATAATGAGAGCTCTGGTCCACACACTGTTAAAATAGGTGTACAGAGCGTTGGTGTTGGAAGTCTGACATGTAATGTGTTAAATCACCACTTAAAAGCTTTGCACCAAAGATGTTTCAAACCATGACATTCACCAATTGTATACATCAAACTCAACTCCCATGTCCAAAACAGGGAACTGAAAGCCAAATGTTTGATGGTGTCATTTAGACAAAGAACTTTTTGAAAAGCCTTTGAAAAGTCCCCATTTGTTCTTTTACTGCATCACAACAATAGTAACTTCTCTTCCCATGCATTCATTTATCAGAGCACCACAATGGGTAACACAAAAATATACCATGGCGAGATTGGCTATGACTGATGCTATGAATGTTAAATGTCAAATGTTAAATGTTCAATGTACTTTAAAACTAAATATAGGAGAATTGAGTAAACTGAGAGTTGTGAAGGCACCTGCTCAAGTAGTGTGCCATATGGAACTTTAAATATGCATGTGGGCCTGCATGTTTTCCTCCTCTGTGCCACTTTTCTGACTTTCATGTGGTTCAGTTTGGCTTTCTATCTAAGGGCTGCCTCAAGAAATGGTAGAAGAACAAAATAAGAGGTTTTGTGGTGGAAGAAATACAGAGGCAGAGACTATGATGTAACTGATTACACAGAACACACACACACACACATGCACACACACACATACACACACACACACACGCACACACACATGTACACACACACATACACACACACGCACACATGCACAAACACACATACACACACACACACACACACACTCACACACTCACACACACCCACACACACACGTTCACTCATCTATGCACACCTTCACACACACACACGCACACACACACACACACACACACACACACACACACACACGCACACACATTCACTCATCCACACACATACACCTTCACATACACTCACTCATGCACTGACACACACGCACCAACACTTACAGGGTCTGGTTCATATCCTGTACCCTCACAATCTTCACCCAACACACATTTGCAGAATTAACTAGGAAGTAGCCAAGTGCTTTCGTGACTGGTAGTGATGGATCAGATTAGGTCTGACACATCTGGAAAACAGATGCATGAATTTCAGTGGAGCGCTTATCAATGACTCGGACGTCAATAAATGATTCCCATACTCTGGTCACTCTAGCTTGCCATCTGGAAAGACTGAAACGAAGTTTATATAGCACTTCTGAATGATAGCAGCAAATACCTGGCAGTTCGGGACGAACTAGACGAGACATAACTCCATACTCCAATCAGCTTTTACTCACAATAGCTTTGTGATGAACTTGACAGGCCTAATAATTCTTCATCAGCACTTATGCAAAACAGACACCGTTTTCCTTGAAATCTGGAACTCAGGGGACTCTTTACCCACAAAAAAACTGGAAAGATAGTGTTTGAAAATCCAGGCCAGACATATAAAAGTGGGACCCCCAATAGCTTATGCAATATGCCTCGAAATACATTCTGTGGGATGGAAAATACTTCACGTCTTTTCAAATCTCCTTAAATAATTGAGGCAATTAACATTTGGATTCAGTGACTCACGGATGTTTCCTAAATGAGTTTATTTTTGCTCAGGCCTAGTTTAATGTGTTTGTGGAAGGGTTTTAATGGCGTTCTATATTTATTGTCTCAGATTTAAATGAGAGGAACCTGCGACCAATTTCATCGCAGTAAAAATGCTGCGGTTGTTAGATCATTACACACGCAAGAGCATCTTTGGAAAAACATTTGACTGAGTCTCTGTGTGTGTGTGTGTGTGTGTGTGTGTGTGTGTGTGCGTTGTGTGCGTATGTGTGTGTGTGTGTGTGTGTGCATGCAGTTTCCATTTCTGCTTGGGAACCTGTGAATTCACCCGTCTAAGTGATAGCCTTACCCAATAAGTGAAGGGTACACATGTTTCAGGCAATCAGGCATCATTGAGCCCATTCAGCAGTTATGGAGAAACAAAGTTAGTTCAAGTCCCATGCAGCTAACTCCCACTGCATGAGACTAGACCACATTCACATTTGTGCTTAGACTCATTAAATTATTTTGTGTGTGTGTGTGTGTGTCTGTGTGTGTGTGTGGTTTCAACATCTTACTGTAAGCATACTACTTGTATAAGTTGTTGGTGGTTGCGTAATATTTTTATATGCTGCATGTATGTCTGTATGTATATATGTATGTATATGTTTGTATGTGAGTATGTATGTACTGTACTGGACGTACACATGTGTTTGTATGTGTTTCAAGCACTGTTAAGTACTCCAAGATTTCCTTGATGTGCTGTAGAGTTGTTTCTTTCAGGGGAGTTATTCAATTCAGTTCAATTCAGCTCAGCTGAATTCAATTTTTAGTTCTGAAATTCTGGTTTGGAACTTGAGTTCCATTAGGAATGTGTGTCTGTGTGTGTGCATGTGCGTGTGTGCGTGCGTGCATGTGTTTGTGTGTGTGTGTGTGACATTGATTGTAAAAAGTTTTATTAGTTTTTGGTTCATGCAGTGCTTACTGTGTTCATGCCAGAGAAGTCTAGGACATTCTCAGAAAAACAATGTGAGTTCAACAGTAGGGGAAAGACGGAGAAAGAGCAAAAGAGGAAGTCAATGAGTCTCTCTCTCCCTCTTTCTCTCTCTCTCTGTCTCCTTCAATCTGAAGCATGGGTCAGAGTGTTTGATGAAGTTGTGTGTCGTCCAACTTTACTGTCTCAGAGGTCTTGTTAGTCCTCTGATGTGTCGTGTTTTCACCTCTTCCACTTTAATCTTACTGTGTGTGTGTGTGTGTGTGTGTGTGCGTGTGTGCGTGCGTGAGTGAGTGTGTGTGTAGAGGGAGGGGGGGTACGTTTTGCTCCATATATGTCTGATATCTTTCTATGTTCCTCATGGCAAGTGGTTGGAGTGTGGTGTGTGTGTGTGTGTGTGTGTGTGTGTGTGTGTGTGTGTGTGTGTGTGTGTGTGTGTGTGTGTGTGTGTGTGCATGCATGAGTCCATGTGTGCATCTGCATACATGTATAGGCCTCAGTAAAAATAAAAACAGACAGCAGAGTTGCACCAGAGAGGCTATGGCAGTGCAGAGGTCAGGAGGATTTCAACAAATTTCCTGTCATGCATCATTAGAAAGAGAAGATCAAAGATAGCTAAAAGTCAAACTACCAACAGCCAACCTAGACTCTTTTAAAGACACAAACCACCACGTGTAATGCAGGGCTTCTTTCAGGAGATATGACGGATTACAAAGCAGCATCATACAGTTTAGGGACAACTATTAAAGATGCTAAGTGATGCTACTGTTACAAAGTTGAAGCTGATTTCATGGAAGGTGACCCTGCACGCGTGTGGAAGGGACTCCGAACCATCACAGGCTTTGAAAGAAAGTCCCCTTTTATGACGCATGTGAGTAAATCCCTCCCTGATCAACTAAATGCTTATTATGCTCACTTTGATGTTAAGAACAAAGAAGATCTTGTACAAGCTACACTGTGTTGTGATGCTAGTGGGGACACACCTTTCTGTGTCTCTGAGGTCGATGTGAGCAACATCTTAAAATAGGTGAATTGCAGAAAACATGATGGTGATTCTAACAGGGTTCTGAGTCAGCTCCTATGTTCAATGACATCTTCAACATATCATTGGCTCTAGAAACCGTTCCTACTTGCCTCAAGCAATCCATTGTTCCTGTCCCGAAAAACGAAAGTCTATCGTGTCTAAATCATCTGCTCATCCCTCCCAAGCTCCTTTGACTCCTTCCAATTTGCCTACAGAGCCAACAGGTCCAGAGAGGATGCAATCTCAAACCTCAGCGGAAGGGAAAATATGTGAGAATGTTGTTCATTGACTTTAGTTCAGCCATCAACACAATAGTCCCCCTTATCTTAGTCACAAAGATGAAGGCCCTGGGACTGAGCACCACACTGTGTCACTGGATATTTGACTCACTAACTGTTCACAAGTGGTTAGAATGGATGGTCTAATATCTGACACATTAACCATCAACAAGCACTGGTGCCCAAGGCTGCATTTTGATCTCTCTGCTGTACAACATCTACACACATGACTGCAAAGGCAACAGTAGTCACACCTCCATCACCAAGTTTGCGGATGACACAGTGGCCATGGGCCTGATTAGCAACAACAACGAACAGGCCTGCTTGGATCAGATTGAGGAGGTGGCACAATGGTGTCAGTCTAACAGCTTGACACTGAATGTCTGTAAAACCAAGGAAATGGTAATGGATTATAGGAGGCAGCAGAGTTGCAATTACACCCCACTAAAGATCAGCGGGCAGCCTGTAGTCACAAGTTTTAAATACCTTGGTGTCCTCATTACTGTAGTCTTCACATGGACTGTTAACACCCATGTTCTGAAGAAGTCCAGACAGCTACTCTTCTTCCTTCGTCACCTAAGGAAGGTTTCTCCATCCATCTTGAAGGCCTTTTACACTTCAGCCGTTGAGAGTGTTGAGAGAATCACCCACATAGATTGCCAGTCTATTTAAAGGGATGGTTAAACCGAACACAACCACCACCACAGTGTCATTTAAGAGAGAAGGTAACAACAACAGGCTGCGTCTGCCCACCACTAACTGAAATGTCCCAAAACCAGAAAATAATGCAACCCACAAACTGGAAAGTCAGATGGGTCAAATAGAATTCTCACATCCCCACAGGTTTAAGTTATTTGTGCTGCTGAACTCTCACGCTCTCAAACTGAACTATCAAATCCATTCTGAACACTGATATCCATTCTGTTTTGGCACAGAGTGGTAACTTTTGATTATTCCTGTAATCTGATCATTTGTTGAAAAAGGGACAATGAAAATGGTACTCCTCTGATTCAAAAGAGCCTTTTTAAATTTATTTGTTAGCGCAACACCACGCACTGTTATGACAAGCCTCACAATAACAACCACAGTGCATACGATCGGCTGCTTCTCGTCATCCTGCTAATACTACGAAGCTTCAAAACAGACCCAAACAGAGATATATGAGCTGGCTGGCAAAATAAACCAGGGGGAAAAAAATCGAGAGAGCTGCCTTGGCATAACAATGATTGGTGAACGACACAGTGTCACAGCAGCGCATGAAGCCAACATGTGGCGTGCAGAGACCAATCTTAGTCGGATCCCATAGGAGGTTTAGACAGCTGCAGTCATTCCTAAGTCTAAGTCTTTGGGTAGATTACAGCTATGCTGATTATGTTTAAAAACAGGCAAAGAATGAACACTCACTTCTAGGGTACTGTTCACATATAAAGAACGAAGGTTTTTTTTTTTTTAAAGAGAATGGGATATGGGGACTGTTTTCATAGTTTTGATATTCAGGGAAGGAGTTTTGTGGGGTGGGCAAATTATACTCTAAGCTAGGTATATACAACACATATATGTGTGTGTAGTGTTTTCCTAGCTTCTGGAATCTGCTGTAACATCAAACAGGGTTTAAGAGCGATAGGGAATCACTGAATGACAAACAGAGTGTAAAAGGAAGACAGTGAAAGAGAAACAGAAAGAGAGCGAGAGAGAGAGAGAGAGAAAGAGAGAGCACTTTATCTCCATACTCTCTTCTTCCACGTTGGTCAGTGCAGATCATCCTGAGAGGGTATCCAGTTTGTTAATGTTGAGCGGCCTCTCTTCCTCCCCATTGCTAGCCACTCCTAGGACTGGCCTTCCGTCTCACCGTGCCACTTTACACGCACCCCTCTCAGGCCATGTGTATGTTGGCACACTGAGAGGGGAAATTGTTCTTTTTGCTTGTGTCTTCTCCCTCTCTTCCACTCTCTCTCTCTCTTCCTCTGTACACACATTTTTGCACCTCTTGCGAAAGAGCAAGGTTCTTCTTTTGAACATGCCAATCACTTGCATGCGCTTGTTGGCAGTGATGGCTCCCTGGGAAGTTGTTTTCCTTGGATGTTATTGAATATGCATACTTGTCTTTATGGGCAATTTCAACTGATCCATGGTCAGCCCTCCTTTACAGTACATGATGGCAGGACATAGGCACTAAGGCTGTATTTGCATTACAAACAACTCCCTGGATTGCGCCTGAGCAAGATTGCCCCCTTCCTAACCCTTCAACTAGCTTGCTCTCTCACTGAACTTTATCTATTTGGAGCCAGAGCATAGGTGAGGTGAAACAAAATCTTTGACTAAAATCTTTGACTATTTCAGATTTGTTTTGAACTGCAAAACATTGACTGTTATCTACCCTACTTTTGCTTTTGAGCTTCTAAAATGAAACAATTTGAAAACACAATTTGGCCCCGTTCTCTGTTTTTGTGTGGACATGGACAGCGAATTTGCAACCTTCTGGTTCAACCGTCTCTGATGATCTGCAATCCTTCCTATTCTCTTCGCTGATTTATCACTGTCCTTGTGCCATGTGATTGTTCTCATTAGGAACCTTTAGAACCCTTCCTCAGAAAGAAACACCATTGCTTACTTCACTGAATTTGCAGAACACACACACACAAAAAACATGCTAATCATGTGAGTTGAATGGTACCATTCGAAGTTGAAAATCATTCATGTAATTCGAAGTATGGAAAATCAGCTGCTTTTAAGCCTTTTCAATTGAAGTGAATGTAAGGGACAAGATCAATCTAGAAGGCTTGAGCACATTGGCCTAGTTTGGTAGAAGTAGCCTTAATATCAGTTGTGTCTGTGCTTTGTGTGTGTTTTTATAGATTTTGTTTTCTCGACTTCCTCATGCAACAGAAGAATCACTTTGCCATGTGTGACTGAGGGGCAGAAAACCTTGCTTCTCATAAAAACAAAGCTTGTCGCATGATTGCATGCTTTCACTCTCTCGTCCTTCTCTTTCTCTTCAACCCCCTGCGATGTCAGATGGGAAACAGCCATCATTAAACAAGAAGCTGACAAAACAACTTTTCTCTCAGAGATTAGGGTTAACAATCATCAAAAAAAAATAAATTAAGTTTGGGCATTTGTGTTATGAATCCACTCTGTCATTTGGCTCAGTCACTGTTTTACTTCAGTTCATTTATTTGAGACTGAGTAGTAGTTTAGTCCTTTTTTACAGACCACACCTCATTGTTTAGCCAGCTCAGCCAAACAATTCACAGGAAGCTCGATGTATTAAAACTTGTTCTTGTTCCGTGTCCCTGTGTGGGAAACCATAAACAGACCATATTTGTGCCTAACCACACACACGAACACACATGCATACATGCACACAAACACACACACGCACACACACACGCACACACACACATACACAGACATACACAAATGCACACATACACAAACACACACATACACACATACACCCACACAGATATTAAAGCTTTACGAAAACAGTAAGACACACATCATTTACACTAAAACCTTAAAAAAAAAATTAAAATGTAAAAAAAGTTTGACATTTTCTTACAGTTTGGAACTATCAAGAATGACAATCTGCCCTTAACAGTGCACTCCTATCAGGCGTCTCGGAAGCCATTTTAGTGCAGTCTGGTGATCTGCATCAGTGTGCAGCTCCTAATCCACAACAAATGCCTTTAATCAGCAGTGCAGATGGCGACCATAAAGAATTAGCAGCTCTGAAGCCTATTCCATAACAACGGCAATAAACAAACCAGCCGGGGGCTGCTCATGGCGCTGGCTGTGGGTTCGACTCTCGACTCCCTGTTTGCACGGATGTTTGCGTGGAGCAAAGAATGCAGTGATCTTCTCTTCTTGGCAGATCTCGGTGCAGGCGTCGAACAGTTTGTGATCATGAAGGCCGAGCCGACCGCTTGCTATTAAAGAACAACACAACTAAGTTCACTCCCAGTTGTGCAAATCCACAGGCCCTGAACTGAGGGAGAATGACCAAAAATGGTTGCGGAGTTTGAGACAGACAGTTGTTGGTTTCTATTTTTTTTTTTTGGATGCAATGCTATCAAGCCAAATATGCATTCATGAGAGTGTTTGTCATGATAGCATCTGAGAATAAGGCCGAATTCACATATAACCACCAGCACACGTCCTCCGAAAAGTTTTTGCACATACACACCCACACCCACAAACACACACACACACACACGCACACATACACTAACACTCTCTCACTTACACACTGGGTAAGTTTGTTTAAAAGGCAATGACTATGCCAAAGAAAGCATTTAGCCTTCAGTCTTTCCAGTCCTAACTGACAACCTCCACAGTGGATCTATCTGACTGGCTTCTTCCCTCTGCATTCCTCCTTCTCCCTCCCTTGTGAAGAACCAGAAAAGTGTCAAGTGTGCTCAACAGGACGAGTCCAAGATTAATCAATGTCTGTTTCACCCAAGTACTAAAAAATAACCCCAAAAAAACCCACCAAGGCCATCCAAAAATATCTCCGCACAGACTTGAAAAAAAGAAGAAGAAAAAATAAGATTCTCCAGAGAGCTAGTCATCATAGTCCTCCTCGTAGAATGAGTTGCTGGTGTCTGTCATCACGTAGACAGATTTACTCTTCTTTTTACGGCTGCTGCTGCTGGTACCGTTGCTCTCAGCTGTTTCTGCCAGGGACAGGTAAGAAGCTATGCTATTCCTCACCCCGTAGCTTACCATGTCCCGGGTGTGCTGGGTGTCTGCACAGTTGGTGTTGAGGAGCTGTGACCTGGAGGGAGTCGATGAGAGACTTATTAGTGCCAGAGAAAAAGCAGCGTAATCATAAAAACCATAAAAATGGTTCAAACATGGAAGCCATGCTGATTGTATCTGGCAGGATATGTGTCACAGCAGTGTGAAGGCCTGTCATTGAACTAGTGACAAGAGAGAGTGCAGTATTGATAATGTATTGCATGTGTGTGTGCGTGTGTGTGTGTGTGTGTGTATGTGTGTGTGTATGCATGTGTGTATGGTGATTTATCAACCAACCAAATGATTGTATTGACACTGTATTGTGTGTGTGTGAGTGTGTGTGTGTGTGCATGCGTGCGTGCCATTTACCAACCAACCAGACGATAAATAACACAGAAGTGAGAAATGAAACAGGTGAGAACATGTACCTGTCCATGCTCTTCCAGTCAAAGTTACGACGCATGACCACAGGTGGGGGCTGAGGAACAGAGCTAGGAGCAGTAGCAGAGAACGCCAGACAAGGAGCAGTCAGGACACAACACAGGCCGTCCGCAGCATCTGTGCAATCACACACATGTGGAGGCACACACACGCACGCACCCACACACACGCACACACACACACACACATGCAAATACATGCAAATGTGTGCAAATATGTGCACAAGTAAAATACCAATTAAAAACTGCACCAGTACATGCACAAGCACATTCAAACATGTACACACAGACATACAATATATATATACACACACACATAGACAGAAACACCCACACAAAGTATGCGTGTGTATTTGTTAAAGTATACAGAGACATGCACAGAGTATATGTATACACACAAACACACTCACACACACACACACACACTCACACACACAAACACACACACATGAAGAAAGAAAATCTCACACAACAGTTTTAGTAATTAATAATTTTAGTGTGCTCAGTCTGACAAGCACAACATGCACAGTTTATGCCTGTGGTTTCATGATTGCAAACATACTGATCAGACAGATAATAAACAGACAGACAGACAGACACATAAACATACACTCACAAACACACACACACACACACACACACAAACACACACACGCGTACACACTCACTCACTCATTAACACACACATGCACACATACACAAAAGCACACACACTCACACAAACACAGAGAGCATATCATCTTGCTCTCTTTAAGTTGTGTCAAACGCGTATAAACACACCACTCGACATATCTGCAAAATCTATGTAACCTTAGACACAGAAAACCAGCAATTTTGTAAACAGAAGTTTCGGTAAGGAGAAACGTGGACATAGACTAACACACATACTCACACACACACAAATACACACACACTCACACACACACCCACATACACACACACAGACACACGCTGACAGTCAGAGTCTAAGCCAGCACTGACCTGAGTAGTGGTTGACCATGTCCTCCAGGCACTGGAAGGTAAGGCGGGGGGAGATGTAGTACCAGCTGTTGGCCATACGGAAGATCTTATAGTGCTTAATGTTCCTGTGCCTCACGGACAGAGAGTAGACCCCTTCAGAAGGACACATACAGGTCAGAAATTCTGAACCATCTCTCTGATCCCACATTAAAAAAAATCGGCAGACCCCATATCCGCCCCCCCACATCCCCGCCCCCGCCCTCCTCAACTCTACCCACCCCCCATACCTCTCTCTTCGGGGCTCTCTCGGACCATGAAGGAGCCGACCACATTTCCGGGCATTTGCAGGAGCTCCTCAGCTTTTTGCCTCACCACCCCCTCAAACAGCCACCTTGATGTAGAGATGAGCACCGTGTGAAGAAACCGCCTTCTCACACTTGTTTTGTAGTTTTAAGTTGAAACTACATTGACTACATTTCTCTACATACATACACACAACATTTGTGTGTGGCTATCAACTGGTGAACCTGAAGACTATAAATACAACATGAGACTATAAATATCATACATGAGTCATCCCACAAGAAATAGAAAGTAGGCTTACCACATGCTACAGAGAAGATATACAAAGCTCACCCATGGTAAATCTTTGCGACATGGATGTTCGGAATGTAGTTGTCGTGGCCTGTTTTAAGAGAACGGACTTTCCACCAGGACCCCTCTCTAAGAACCGGACAGAACAAGAACATACAGATTAGAGGAAGAGAACCGTGACAAAGACAGAAATCACCAGCCTCAGCAGATGCTCAAGGTCGATCCA
The DNA here is from genome assembly GCA_015244755.2 of Tenualosa ilisha. NCBI lineage: Eukaryota > Metazoa > Chordata > Actinopteri > Clupeiformes > Clupeidae > Tenualosa > Tenualosa ilisha. Next base: position 743,379 of record PYXC01001262.1, read on the forward strand.
CAATGCACAATACACCACCATGGCCAAGGAATTGTAAGCAGTCATGCTGAAGATGTATTTTAAGAGGAGTTGTTTCTTAATGCAGACTTACTCGGCGAGGCCTTTGAGTCGTTCCCCCATCCTGAAGATAGGCTCACTTATGTCCGGAGAGGGGTAGTCACTGAGCACCACCAGTACATCTTCCTCTGTTGCTGCAGAGTAGTGACGCCACAGAGTAATGTGTCAATAAAAAAAAAAAAAACACTAAACCACTTTAACAACTAAAGCTACTGCCTTGGAGAACTAAACATAAAGACTAAACATTTCATAACAACAAGAGGAATAGACAAAAATTCATTGTTTCTAATCTGTATTCAGCAGAGACACAGGGAATTGGATTTATCATTTCCTTTCGCACTTTCTTTTTTAGGGCTTATCTGATCTTTGTCTCATTTGTCTTTGAAATTTTAACAAATCCTTGTAACTTGGAACCACAGTAGTCTTTTAAAACCACATTCGGTCTTTTAAAATAGCACTCATCACATTATCAGGAAAATTAAAACACAAGCATCAGTGAATAACATTTCGGAGAGACAGGCACCAGATCGGATAATACACTTTTAAAGCAACAACAACAACAACAACAACAACAGCAACGAAACAAAGGGCTTACCTTTCGGCTGAAGGTCCGTATCAGCCACGATGGTTTGCTGGGGCTCCTTGGCCGCACTCTTAGCGTTCCCCATGTCTGACCGTCTGTGTCAAGCCAATCTCCTCAGCTCTGTAGCATGGCCACCGCCATCAGCCGCCACGACTACTCATTCTTCTCACTAGATTTTCCAATCAGATCGGGATGGAGGAAAAGAAAACAACAAAAAAAAAAGAGAATGAAAAATGGTTCTTGTGAGTTCAAAGAGCAAACGAAGCCCAAACACCTCTGGCCAGAGCCTGAGCACTGTGACTTTTGTAACTTCCTCTTGGCAGCACAAGCGTTATCTGTACCACAGCACACTGTGTTGAATGGGGAAGCTGTGGTGAGGTGCTGGCTACCACAATTTTCCACTGGTCACCTCCTACTAATCAGTAACATTAAACATATGCAACTACAGCTTTGTATATATCATTAACACATATGACTTGTAAAGTGCATAGTTTGTCGGACTACGTGCATGGGAGCCTATGGTGTACACGTCTCCTGTTGTCATGGGAACATATTGTTTAACAGTGCACAATTTTGCATGTTGCACTGACCATGTAAGACAAACGGGAAGACAAAAATAAACGCAATATTGGCCAAGCAGTGTTTACATACACAGCCTGACCGCCTGTCTTCTTACTGACGCAGTCTCTACATCAACTTTTGCTGCCACAGTCTGTAAAACAACTTTACATTTAGCATGCTTTTTGGGTGGTTAGCTCATATCACTGGTAGGAGGGTAGGTCTTGGCTGAAATGACTCATAAGAATGTATGCCCCCGAGCACAGGATTAACTGCATTAGTTAGGCACTTTGACAACTTTTGCTTTTATGTCCATGTGAGACAAAAATCAAACAAGTCGCTGTTAAAGTCATGCTTTTGTCATTGAAACAAAGTGAAATGTGGCCTATTCCCTGTGCTCCCAAAGCCTGGCATTGGTTTTCCTGGGGAGTCGAGTGATGCCTAATGCACATACAGTTGAAACTTTTTAACTTTCAGTTTCAGTTAACTTCAGTTAAACATCACAATTGGTAAGGTCTTAGTACTGAATCACTCACAGTGACTAAGGAAAGGCCCCCTGACTATACTTTTAGACATATCATTTCTAATTACAGTTAATTGTTGCTCTGTAGTTTTTACTGGGTTTTACAATAGGTCTATGAAAAAAACATTAACTTTGTGGATTGAACAAAACAAACACATGGATTTTAACACATAGGTCAACAGATTGATGCAGAATGTGCAGTAACTCTTCGTGCCAAACTTATCTTCATAATAACTTTTCATATTGTACCACTGCATGTAATTATACATTTTATGGTCAACTCACCATATCTCAGTTACAAATAGACTGACACTCATCAAGTTATGAGCTTTCTTTTTAGATTTTGGATCTATGTTTTTCAAAAGGTTACATTCCCACAGTGACAGAACTCATCAAAGACTTTACACAGCAGCAGTTGTTCTCAGATGCAGCCTACAGAAAATACAGGCAACTCATTAGGCTATAAATATTTTTGTTAGTCATTCCACTCACTTCTCACCTAAGAAACACACACGTATCCGCAGTTGTTTCCGTTATAACTGGAGGTGCTACAGTGTGTAGGTCGTGGGCATGCTTAATAGAGTGGCACTGACAGTGATGCTGGAGGTGCCACAAAGAGAACCGGGCGTCTGTCTTCTGTTGGACCTGAGAGGATTCACAGGGGCAGCAGGGACCGTTAAGAGCTGAATCTGAAGAGACTGAAGCAGAGGTGATTGTTCATGTCACATGCAACACCTTTGACACAAAGGAAGAAATATGTTCATGTGGATATCCTATTCATGACCATAGGCATGCGTGCACAGACTGGCACCAAAACCACAGTGATCAGCCTTCAATTTCAAGATTATTAAAATATACTACACAAGAATTTGCTGTAAAAAATACCATTGTTTGTTGTTGTATTACATAAGAGTTGTATAGCCATAGTTATATATATTGTATAGTTATATATATTGTATTACGTTATAGTTCTTTTGTACAGACATAGATTTTACTGATTGTTTACAGAGATATTTAATTATTTAATGTGCACACATTTGATCACAGAAGTAAGCAGTGGGGCATGGCTGTCATTTCCTATTTCAGAATAACTTCAGAGACGTTCAACAGAAAGATCTGGAACATGTGTTATTAACCACACAAGGGGATAAATGGAGGGTACATTTTGATCAACAATATTCTCAATTTCTATACACGGTATTGTATGAAGCATTAAAGGACAAGTTTGGTTTTTGACACTTAAAGCCTTGTTTGCGGGACATTTATGATGAAATACAATAGTTTGAATAGTTTGAAATTTGATGAAAGCTTCTGTTCTGAGAATGTAGGGTTGTTGTGGTAGTTTAATTTAGTAGTAGTAATATGTCGAAAGGGAGGTTCACCAACATATACTGGCCAGGAATTAACCAGGCAGCTGTCATTACACACATCCTGGTCCAGCTGATATGTACCATCTCCTGTCTGTGTGTTGTCTTCCGCGTCATAAGTTATCAGAGTGAGAGAACTCTCCAAGAAAACTCCACCAAGACATAATTCAACTCAACTCAATTCAACTCTTTTGACTGGTGCCCTACCTTGTCCCATTAAATAAAGTGCTCCTCCGCCGTCTCGAAATCAATGCAGTACATTGCTGATGAATGCCGTCAGGGAACTGAGTACTGACAGAGAGTGAGCCAGCAGCAGTTTGTCTCCATGTCTCTCTGCAATGCACGGTGGTTCAGCTTTCGAGCACATGACAGGCACACAGTCAAGTTTGATCTGAGTATCACATGTCCATTAGTATGCTTTTTTGTTCGTGGGGAGTAGGGCTGGCTTGGCAACGGATCTATGAAATCAAACAACTAGTGTGTGTGTGTGTGTGTGTGTGTGTGCGTGTGTATGTGTGTGTGTGTGTGTGTGTGTGTGTGTGTGTGTGTCATGATCTTAGGACCAGCCAGTACAAACACAGAGCTGGCAGCCAGAGAGGAAATCTCTGACTGTGCTGTGTATGTGTGTGTGTGTGTGCTTGTATGTATGTCTGAGTGTGTGTATGCGTGCCTTTATCAGTGAATTAACTTATGTCTGTGAGTGTGTTTGTGTGCATGTGTGTGTGAATGAAAATGTGTGTTCTTATTTGTGTCTGTGAGTGTTTCTGAATTGTCTTTGTGTGTGTGTGTGTGTGTTGTATGTTGACGTGCATGTTCACAGTGGTGTGCTATGCATGTAATATCTATGTATGAACAACCACTTCCTTCAAAAGAAGAAAAAAAACACCCATATGCCACAAGCACAATACTACAGAAAACGCTTCCTCATTGACCAGCAAAAACACACACCAAACCTGAGTCCCTCTAACACAGACACTGTATATGCAACTCACCTAAAGAGTAATCATTCAAATAAAGATAATAGAAACTGTCCCTGCATTTAACTCATCAGTGAATTAGTAACACGCACATCACACATGATGAACACACAGTGAGTGAACGCACACACTAACCTGTAAGCAATTGGCAGCCTGCTGTAGTGGCGTGCCCTGGGGAGCAGTGATGGGTTGGGTGCCTTGCTTAAGGGCACCTCAGTCGTGGATGGGGACGTGGGAGAAAGCGATCACTTCCCCCTCCCCCTCCCCATCCTTTTGGTTGCAAGTATGAGACCCTAACCAATAGGATATGGCTGTTAAGAGACTTGAGACATTTAGTTTGCCTTTTCATCAGTTATTTTCTGTTGTATATCTTTTGTTAAACCAAGATAAAAATTTCATCCACAGATGCTTTATGCTTCCTGGTGTCTTTGACTTATGATGATGTGGTGACATTTTTGTTTTGTCTGGCTGCCTTCAGGAGGACATACCGTTAACACACTCAACAGGGTTGGCAAACCTGTGGACACAGACGACAGCTAAACGAATAAAGTGAAAACATCTTAGGTCACCATGGTCCACATAATTTAACAGAGTTGCTGTGTTGTTTATGGAGTCTGGCGAGGACAAGGAAAGCTAGTTGACTAGCATCCAGGCGTTGATAGAGGTCTGTCAGGCTAGCTGGCTGGCTGGCTGGCTGGCTGGCTGCTGTCAGTCAGGCTCCCACTGCATGTGACGGACAGCCAATCAGACTCCAAAAGATGTGGAGATGCAGACAACTGAGGGAGATATGGGCGACTGAATGGAATTGGGGGTGGGTGTGCGTGTGTGGGGGGGGGGGGGTGATGGGTTCGAGCGAGGGTCACAAATTAGCGTTCAGCTCTCTAACCCAACAATTTGGGGTTTTAATGATGCGCAGGCAGGCAGGCCTGTGCCACGCTTGAGTGGACTGCCCAGACTATAAGACACTGACACTGCAACGCTGGAATTCCTCACCAGTCACTGTAATGGAAACATGAACTCATCAATCAAGAGCCATTTCACTTTTTGATTTGGGGGTGAAATTGCAGTGGTTGTCATGTCATTTCATGCATCCCCTAACAGTTAACCGGTCCAACACCACCACACTGTAGAAAATATCTGGAGAACTGTATGGCCTTTTCTCTAGAATGGATAAATAAATAAAAATCAATGTAACTTGTAACATTATAATTGCCATTTTTGTGAAATATTAATTCTGTGTGCAGGAAGAACAGTGTTTTTGTCTTTCTGTCACTGTGTGTGCTCTACGGTCTGTTTTGCGATAGACTTATTTGTGGCATTAGCTGAATGACAGTTAAGTCAGCAGGAAGGAAATCTGACAGAAATAGCTATATTCTAGCCGCAGCCCTGTTTAAGTGCCAAAAATACATTACACATTTTGCACTGGAAATTGCCATATTGTACAGGAGCAGGAAGTGATAGCAGTTCCTTCTTCCTGTGTAAATATTGAGTTATGAGGGCAGATTAGATGGAATGGTGGAATGATCAGTTTTAAAAACTGTTTAAAGGTGGCTCTTGTGATCTTCAAAGACATAACACAAAGAAGAAAGACTGTACAAGAGACTGAATTCGAGTATGTTTTTTTGTGCTATTTTATGATATATTTGCACACATTTTCGCATCATTTTCACATTCATCAGTATTTGGCATTAAAGTCTTTTTTCAGAAGGTATCTGCCATCTTTTTATCTCAGACAAAGAGACTCTGCAATCTCCCTATGCAAATTCTACATTCACATTTCAGTGTTCTGTTGTGTGAAAGAAAATGAGGGGTGTTCAAATGAACTATTTAGCACAACTAACAGGCAATTAGAAAAATGAAGTCAACTGCCAAAATGCAAAAATGAGCCCACCGCTTTTATCTTTGTGTGTGTCTGTGTGTCAGTATGTGCGTGTGGAGAGGGGGATTGAGAGAAAGAAACAGAGAGAGGCAATGTGTGTGTGTTTGAGAGAGAGAGAAAAAAAACAAAGAGAGAGTCTGCGTGTCTGTGTTGTGTGTATGTGATCTGATCATGGAGTCACAACAGCATGTCCAAAAAGACACAATCTTCCAAAACTCACAATATGCTTCTACTTCTTCTAAACGTTGATTACGGTGTCAAACCTCAGACCATAATCATGTGTTTATCATAATTTTCATTACATTTTTCTTGAAACACCAATGGCTCCATGCATAACTCAACTTTTTGATCTTCTTACTGATGCTTTGCTAGTAGGTCTGATGAGACTGAAGTAAGTGACTAGATTCTGCTAATCTCATCAAGTTTCCATCTCTGCAGTGTTTCATTTGTGCATACCGAAATAGCTCTCCACCATCATAGACGTCCAACAATTACATAACCTCATACAAACTATAACTATAACACTGGTGTTTTAATGGTATTGAGTGATGTGTCAATTTGCAATAATAAAAAATTATTAGCAGCAGTAGAAGTCATGTGTCTCTTTATTTGGGCGGAATAAAGTTATGAAAATGCCAACAGAATTCAACCATACACACACACACACACACACACACACACACAAGCCCACATACAGACAAACACACTTCTCAACCATTCATTTGCTAACCACAAACCTCTGGAGATTGTCTCAAGTGTCTGCTTACAGCTATCACACTCACTCTGACAGGACTTGGATCATCCCAGTCAGTGCTAAGATTAACCGATAAAGTATTTCCTGAGTTTTTAATTTAACTAAAAGGGAGGTGGATGAAAATCTATTGGACACCTTGGTCTTTACGTGTGAGTGTCAATGACGGACGTTCCGTAGTGGAGGCCGCTACTGCACTAAGTTCCTGCCTGGATTCCCTGATCGCTAGATTCCAGAGCTTGCAGATTCCCGCAAAGCCTCAGTGGAAAATCTTACAGAAGGAGAGGAGAAGAAAGGGGGGAAATCGAGAGATGGGGGAGAGGGGGAGGGTGGCATTATGTCACCGTGCAAATTGCCCCCGCCACACGGCCCTGAGCATGGCGCTGCCACTCATCGATGCGGTGTCTGGGAGACTGCTGCAACCTAAACCATGTGGCAGTGGTGTCTCGGCCAGTCCCCTTTGAGTCACTCATTCACACACACACAAGCACACACAAATATACACTCATACACACACACACACACACACACACACACAACTGGCCTAGGGTAGCTACTGGAAAGAACTTTCCCATTCCTGTGTCATCCACAAAGAGTGTTTCTCTCTTTAAAGGAAATGCATCAGACTGCAGCGAAGAAACACACTATGGATACACGAAACACAGCTATTTATTTGTGAATAGCATAAACGTTTATAACTATGTAACCTCTTTGTCTGCTACCTGCTACAAAATGTTTATAAATGTATGATTGGTCTATATAGCAACTAGGGCACAAGTTAAACATTTTTTTCTGAACATAAAGGTGAAGTTCTCCTTGCTACAGAGTACATTTGTGCAAACTTTGCTTCATCATCTAAACACTCTCATCTGAAAGGGATGGCAACCACAGTGACTCATCTCCCATGCTGTCATCGTGACAAATATTTGTAACGATGAAACAACAGTTTAACATCAGTAGACTATCCTCCGTATGGGGTCAAGAGACATTGTTAAGGACAATCTTCCTGGTCTGCAAACAGCAGCACATTGAATGGAATTGTATCAGGAGACAGTTGTCTTTATAGAGTGGCTGACTGTAAATGCATTTGTACTGCACAAACACACAACCCTGCGTATTTCCAATTATATTTATTTATGGAAGTATAAACAGGCACCGCCTACCCTCGTGTTCTCCATCCTAAGGTCACTCTAACAGAATGCTTGTGAGTGGAGCTAGTGTGCCTATACTGCAGTGTTAGCAGAGATAACTCCAGCACAAACAGGTGGGGCCCAGACAGTGAAAGTGGCTCTAATTGCAAGGCGTGGAATTGGTGTGAGGCGAAGTGTTTTTTTGTTTCACAGTGGCGAGGCACCTGCAAGTCCAAACGTTCTTTCTCTCTCTCCCTCTCTCACTCTCTCTCTTTTTCTCTCTGGTTAATCCTAGGACTCTCTCCATTCCAGGAAGCCTCCCTTGAACTGGCCTATAACTGCTCTGGTAATGGCAGGCTTTTGCAATGTAAATGGCAAAACTACAGTGTCTGGTCTGCTCCCAACGCCCAGCTCACAACAAGTCATTAAAAAAAGCCTGCCCCCTAATAGCATGGACTGCTAAAGAGTGTTGTCCTAGCTAGTGGACCCATCAGCCATTACCTGCTTATTATGGGCTGTTCACCTTCACTATTTTAAGCTGTTTTTCAAAGCAACTACAGAGGGGCGATGTTTCTGCCTATGAAAGCAGGCCTTGAGTTTCTACACCTCTCTGCTGCAAGGGACACACCTCTCTCGTGCTGTGAACACCCACCCACATACACATGTGTAAGTGCGCACGCACACACACACACACACACAAACACACCTGTTAAAACTTTTCCAAAGCTCTGCTGAAACTGAACTGGGAGAGACTGCAAGCAAAAGAGAAAATTACAAAATGTGAAAATCATTCCTATTGGCTAGCCTTCATAAGAGAGTTCCGATGTTATTTTTGGCGAGGAAAACAGAGTATCAAGTCATCTCTTCTAATGTTGCTATGGTGATGACGTGTCCAGCACAACTCTCGTGTCTCAGTTGTCCTCATGTACAGTTGTAGGTTGCATGTGGTAGGTTTCCTCAGATGTCTCAGCGCGTGAAAGGAACACAAAAGGGTTTGTGAAAGGGAAGACAAATATGTCTTACATAACTTGTCCATGCTTATTTGGAATTTTCGTGAGGGAAAAGCCAGGCAAACTGGCTCAGAGGGGAAAAAAAAGCTCGGGGAAAACCCAAAAATTTAAATCTCAGTTTCCATCACCTATGTCCAAAACTAAAGTTGTCCAATTTAAGTGCACGCAGACCAGAGCACAGCCATTACAGTATCAACCCTAACCCAAACAAAGTGTTGCAGATCTACTCAAAGATGCATTGATTTCCCTGGTGATTGTGAGTGAGTCAGGTCCTCTTGTGGCTGAGCTCCGGCTGACTCACGGGAGACCAACAGCCAACCTGCCTGCATCTGTTTGGTTGGAACCTCTTAATGTTCTGTTGAAAGTATAGCTCACTGTGTGAGACCATAGCTGCTTACAGACAAGTGCCTAAGGACAATTTCAGTTGTTCAGTTCACATTGATGGACTTGAATGTTGCTTGCTGCATGCTACTTCAGCCTAGCATTTCACATTGTGTGGTGCCTTTGGAATGAAGGAGATGCATTTGAACTAATTTCGCACAGACCTAAACTCACCATGTCCAAAAAAACAAAAGTGATGGAGCATCTCTGGATTTATTAGACCTGTCAGACGATGTAAAAACAGAGGACAAACCAGAGGACACCAACTGGGTTTGGTTAGAACTTCATAGACACCATAGGCCATAATAAAAATGAATTTGCGAGGTTAAAACTAAGCTGAACCTTAAATATGTGTCGGCCATTGGAGGCCAAACTCATCAACTCAGTGACATATGACTGTAAACACACAGAGCTTTGAAGCTTAAGATTTCAAGTTTAAGAAGTTTGATTCTGGGAAGGCCAGGATAACAAGGGGCGTCTGAGATGTCATCTTATTCAGAGAAATCTTTCTGAGGGGAAAAAAAACACATTTCCAGATCTGGGCGCCTTTTGCTGAGTGCATCATGAATTTTAAGTGGGCAAAGTTTAACTGAGGTGAAACATGATGATGTTCATCTGCATGAACTGTACAGAGGGGAGACAGGCCAATCACATAAACACACACAAACACAGAATGTATTTCTCCACACCCTTTGGGTTAATTATTATACAGATAAAGTGGATCCTTACCAGGTGTGCAGGCATATTTGGCCATTGAGTCTCAGGCCATCTGTCCATACTTCATGTGATCCTATGGGGATGTTAACTGACTATGCTTGATAACAACCATTTTATTTCTCAATACAAAACCGAAAAAAAAAACCCATCAAAACAAATATTAACAGAGGCCAGCAGCCGTTAAAACTATTTTAGAGAGCCTCCTCTACTTTTCCACAGACTTTGCTAAGCTTTAGAATTTACATTCCATTTCCTTTTTAGATTTCCTTTCCTTCTGCACGTGCCAAGGCGTTCATACACATCCAGAACACCATATGCTGGACCTGAAAGGACATATCAACAAACAGTTAGCCAGACTTCTTTTCCTGCCTGGATTGAGAACTGTAGAAGCAAGAAAAAAGAAAAGAAGAAGAAGAAGACGAAGAAGAAGAAGAGGAAGAAGAAGAAGATTAGGCTAGGAGATATGAGGGGAATGCAGGGAGATTCCAGATCTCCCTCCCCAATCATTGCATTCCTCCCCAGTGTCCTCATCTATGGAATTTACCTGGCTCTTTCTGCAGCCATGCACTGTAATTGGCCCCTTGACCTCTTGAGAAGCACTCAACTGTCTCCCTCATCTCCCTGGGCTGCCATGCTATCAATGGTAGTGTGTGTGTGTGTATGTGTGTGTGTGTGTGTGTGTGTGTGTGTGGTGTGTGTGTGTGTGTGTGTGTGTGTTTGTATGTGTGTGTGTGAGAGAGAGAGACAAAGATAGAAAGAGAGAGAGTGAAAGAGAGATTTGCAGGTGTGTGTGTGCGTGCGTTGGAGAGAGAGAGAGAGAGATTTGCAGGTGTGTATCACTATATGTGTGTGAGAGAAAGAGAGAGAGAGAGATTTGCAGGTGTGTATCTGTATATGTGTGTGAGAGAAAGAGAGAGAGAGAGATTTGCAGGTGTGTGTGTGTGTGTGTGTGTGTGTGTGTGTGTGTAAGAGAAAAAGAGCGAAACAGAGTGCATGCATTCATAGTCAAGTGACAGGTGTTTGTGGATGTTCAGTGTTTATACAGCATGTGTATGGTCCACTGACATACACCGGGTCTGCTTACATAAAAGAAATTTAAAGTTGTTCTTGTGGAAAGTCACAATAAACAAATTTCTCATCCCCAGGCACAGAAGCCAGGAAGAGTTTTTTTCTTTGGCCAGGCCAACTCTGTCAGAGTTCTGGGACTGTTTTGACTCCTTCTCCCCAGCTTTTTGGAGAGGTTATCCAGGATCCAGGCCAGATGCTGTCGGAAAAAAAGAGAGAGAAAAAAAAAAAGAAAAAAGAAAAGAAAACGACCCAGACGTGCTAAGAGGTTCACTGTTGTGTAACAGAGACAGATTTAAGGCACAGTGTTTGGAACACAGGAATGAGCTCAGTGTCCCTCTAAATCCCATTTATTTGCTCATTTTAAGAAATATCGCGCTGCCATAACTCAGAGATCCCCCTTCCTTTAATCTACATGGGTTGTATTTCTTGTTCTAGACAAAAGACGACAGGAGTTAGGGAAAAAGGCTACCTACAAGCATGTCTTCTGGGGAAAAATTATTTGTCTTTATTTGCCTATCACAACTTTTAAAGTCGGTCAATAACATTTGAAAAGCAACAGCTGTATCCTTAGACAGGGTGCATAAACATACCATTCTTAGATACTCTCACTCAAGAGCTTGATTGTCACTCACTTGTAACCTTTGAGACAAACAACAGGAATGAGCAAATAATCCCTGCAGCTGCAGCTCAGATTAAGGACAGAGACCCAAAAAGACACGCAGAGAGATTCTCTGGCTCTCGCACGAGCACTTAACCTGTCAGAGATATAATGGCCCCTTTGAATTTCATTAAAGACCCGAAAGCTGTTTTGTGATGTTAAAAAAAGAAGCAAAGAAAACGATGCTGAAAGACTTGAGAACAGGTTGATGAGCCGTAGGATCCCTCCAGCCCTGCCTCCCACCATCTATCCTCTGCTGGTTGCCAGTAGGTGAACTTTGATGTGAACTCTTATCAGTGCAGCCACACAGGCTAGGTTCAGAGTCTCTGAGTGATTCCAGGTCATTCTTGGCCAAGAGAGCATTCCAGGGGAAGGCTTGGTTGGATGGAAGCATACACAGAGTCCATAACAGCTTATTTTATTTATTTATTTATTTTTTTTACAGTGTATTACCTACCTGCACGTAGCAAGTCACATGGCTCGTAGTCAAGCATGTTTATTCTGGATGTGATTCAGTTCATTAAGTTTGCTTTCACTGCACACCAGCTGTTGTACAGCTTGTGAGGGTCTTATAGATTCATATGTGGATAAGCTTCCCTGTATTCAGTTCTGTGTTGGAGAGAAAATTCCGCCAACCTGTTCGGCTTGTCTAATCTTTATTACATTACAGTGTGATCTCACAGTGTGGTTTTTTTTTTCTTTACTTTAAAATGAAAGTCAAACTCATTTGTTTCTCAAGGGGTCATCCGTGACTCTCCCACACTCCAGAGGCCTGAAAGGAGGCTTTTGTGGCTTGCCGAATGCTTCGCAGAGACCTGCGGGAGAGGCCGGGAGGGAGAAAGAGCTGAGCGGCTGGCGACCTGGCAGGCTCCTAAATCCCCTTTGCGCTTTTGTGCACATGTCACCTCACCTCTGCCAAGGCCACAGCGAGAACAAAGCCGAGTACAGGAGGATATATGGAGGATGAAGACGCAGCTAGTCAAATCAGATAGAGGTGTGCGTGTGTGTGTGTGTGTGTGTGTGAGAGAGCGAGAGAGAGAGCAAAAGAGAGAAAGTGTGTGTGTGTACAGTGTGTGGATTCATAAATGTGTTTGATGCATATGCACTGCTTGTGCAGGTACAAACTGTATGTCTCTGCATGATTATGTGTGTGTGTGTGTGTGTGTGTGAGTGTGTGTGTGTTTGTGTTTGTGAGGGAGAGGGAGGTATGAATATAAAGTTTGTGGAATAATTAACACGGTACTACGCAGTGCTTTTATGAGTACATGTGTGTGTTGAGTGTGTGTGTGCATGCGTTTGTGTGTGTGTGTATCTTTGCATGAATGTGTATGCATGCATGTATGCATAGTGTACATGGCTATGTGTGCAAGAAACATCAGTGCACCCCAAGTGGACTATTTGTGGAATGTTATCCCCTTTTAAGTATTGACCTGAACCTGGCTCTGACCCTCAGCCCTGCCCCTCAAAGCCCCTGCATTAGAGTTAGGGAAAGTCAGGTCAGAGAAACTCAAGAATGGGGAACGTGAGGGACAAAACTGTTTGTGCTTGCCTTCTTGAATAAGCAGTTTACAGTGTGATCTGAGACATACTACTAGACATAAAGAGCTCAAACCATTCAAAGAAAAATCTTGCATTTGAGTGTGCTAGGTGAAAGTAAAGACACCAATCACAACATAACGGTTCACAAAGATATGTCTATGAAGCCTCTGTTTTGTAAAGAAGGGTGAGAATTTAAAATGTGTGTTTTGGAGAACTTGTCGTTGTTTAGTTCCTGAATCTGCACAACAGATGCATTCCAGAGTCATTGATGTAACAACTGCCTGCTTCACACAGTCTCAAACTAGGAACTGGAACTTTAGTTACGTTTTTTTCAAAAACTATGGATGGAAGATATGAAAATGTTCATTCTGTTCACATCTCAAAGGGCTGTTTCCTGTGTTAATTCCTGAGATTGCATCAACAAATACAGATGACCAGAAACAACCAGCAGGAAGTTCTGCTTTATATGTGTTGATAAACACACACACACACACACACACACACACACACACGCACACGCACACGCACACGCGCACGCGCACACGCACACACACACACACAGTTTTAGGAAACTACATCTTCACTTTAACTGGTAAACTGCAACAGTATCTTCTCAGTATTTCAGTATTCAGAATTCATTCTCAAGTTTTATGCTTATAGCATGAACAAGCCGTCACAGATCAAAACACGAGTTTAGATTCAAGTTTTGAGACTAGATCTTCATCTCTTCCATTGCCGAGGGATTGATATACTGCTCCCCACACCACTCGGCCAGGCTGTGTCCTCCCCTGCCCAACAGGCTCATGGGAAGAGTAACTTGGCATGAGGCATTAGGGACACAACCTATATTAAGAGCCTTCAATGAATAACTGCTGTTCTTGGCATGCTGCTGCCTTGAGAATGTTTGTCCAGTGTGCTAAGAATTTGCACTCAGTAACGAATTGAGACATGAACAGAGGTCAGGGTTTCATTTTTCTTTTTTCTCTTTCTCTCTATCTCTCTCTCTCACACACTTTGACTGCTGGAACATCGTGATCGGTGGTTGTGCATACATGCATGCTTCATGTGCCTATTATTGCACTAATAGTGGGTGGTAAACTTTGTCCTTATAGTCGTAAACACCATTAACAAGAAATGTTAACTATTGTTAACTATTTACCATTTAAATGAAGTTCAAAGAATTTACATTTACAGGCCACGCTATGGGTAGGTTATTCTGAATCTTGCAAATGTGCTGTTTCACACGGTAAACAAGAGAGAATCTCCTGTACTGTTGTGCCATGGTGTTGGGTGTAGTTTTATAGGTCTGTAACAAACTTTGCCTTTTAATGAAGAAACCGCAGTGTGGGGATCTAAATAAGCCTTGTGAGAAGGCCTGCTGTGGTTGAAGAGAGGAAAGAAAGAGGCTTCATGCAGCCTGTATTTCTCAGAGCAGAGTTATATGCAGGTATGGATGTAAGAACATGTGGTTTTGTATACTCTAAAAGTGAATACAGTAAGCAATAAAAAAGTGAAAGGTAGATATATTCTCTAGACTGTTCTCTAGACTGTCCTCTGAGAGCTTATTTGACCAAATGAATATGGCGGAAATATAGGCCGACTCATATTTAACATTAGTAGCGATAGTATCGCATTGTGGTTTTTCACTCCAAACTGCTAAATCAGCTTTGCATGCGTTTTAAGCGTCAGTGAAATGACACAGGTCTCATTCTAAACTTTGAGGTAAAAGCATGTCCTGAGGGCTGTCTTGATCCCACATATCATTTTTCGTGCATCAGCCGTGAGTTGGCCCATGACAATTTGATGTGTCATGCTTTTCCCACTTTAGTATGCCGACAGATGGTTTAATGTCGTCATCTGAGTTGTGCTCAAAACAAGGAAAGAAGGAAAACTTGTCACGGGTGAAACACTGTTCTTGTTCTTATGGTTGTACCTCCTGGTCAACCCTATCATATCTATGAATGAAGGGAATTAGACACAACATAAACCAAGATAGAGAAAGGGGCTTTTTTATTTAAAGACAGCAAGAGACCTTCATCCACTGAAAGACATTCTTCTCTTCACTCCATCTAAGGCACCTTTTGGCACCATAAACATTGATTTGCTTTCTCCCTGAAAAGGATTAAGAATTTCAGTTTACTTTGAAGCTAGGAGGGGTTTTCCTAAACATGGCTTGACTTTTTAGGCCTTTCCCACCAAAGAGCTCTGAAGAGCCCCTGGACAACCTTAATGAGGGATTTGGATTTGGATTTGACCAAACATGGATTTAGCTGAGAGGGGTTGGGTGGAATATGGGGGGTCACTTCCTGTTCCTGAGAGGGTCAGCTGACTGGTATCACTGCATTCCACCCGACGGCGACGCTCCTGTTTGTAGACAGACGGCTCACCTGACATAACGAGAATCCACCATACAAACATGCCAAGAGACTTTGGCAACCTTCCTGGATAAAGCTCTTTGTTGAGCTCCTTTTCACCACCCAGGCTTGGATACATAAATCTCTGTTGTGTGGCCAGTAACAAAGGCCAAAGCCCCACTACGCTGGAGCTTTGTCATAAAGTCTCCAGACACAGAATACTTCTGCTTGAGGGTACAAAGAGCCGCACGACTCTGACATCCTTTAAGACTGTGTTTGGGATGGACTGTTCTTGACTGGTAAGGTCACCTCCAGCCTCGCAGTCCAAAGTCAGCCTGCCATGAAGGAATTAACTTGATGAGTATAAATAACAAGGGGGGGGTTCAGCTTCTGGCTACTCTGTGGCATGACAATATCAGTATCCCCCCTTAGGATTTGTCTCCTCCTCTTCCTCATCTACTGTTTTTGTTCTCTAGCTTCCATTTGACCTTTGACTGCTGAAAGTGCCAGGCCGGATTGCGGTCTTGGGATGCTTAACGTAGGGGTTGTGGCCTTTGGAGTATTCCTTTACACACAGCTTTGTTCTTCTGGGTTGAGAGGGACACTTTGTGGGCAAGGGCTTGGAGGAGGGAGGTCCGTCTGCCCGTGCGTTTTGCTGTCTTCGTGAGGTCCCGGACGTCAGGAGCAATTGTCTGCCGAGCCATCACATTAATTAGTTTTCCTGCGAGGCATTTTCCACAAAACAGAAGATCAGAAAGCAAACGTTGGGGTATTTTTGCAGTTTGCAAAGATGTCATTTAACTGCTAAACCACTTAATTCCTTTGAGGTTATAAAAAAGCCACAGATGCATAAAGACAGGGTGACATCATCCACATTTAGATCTTCCATCTGTTTTTCAGGTGGTGTATACCATGGTGTAATATTAAGTGCCACTGCATCCAAACAGACAGACTTGAACTTTGCAGTGACCATACAATTGAACCTTCCAGACAAAGGGATTTCTTTACAGTAGGCATTTTTAGCGTGCATTCTGTTTAGGCACATACGGAAAGACATTTCTCATTAATAATTCTATGTCATTTTGCGTAAATAGACCACAAGACAATGGTAAGATGTTTAGAGAAGTTTCTTTTAGGGAATTCTTTCCACAAAATCAAGCTAAGAACAACAACATGCAAGGAAATGCTTTGTAAAGTTGCTAACTTTTTCAGGGATCCATTTGCTAATATTTTGCAGTAGTTATTTCATCATCATAAACAAGTTTCTATGTCCAGCAGAGTCAAGTCGCTTTCCCTTTACTTTGCCTTATTGCTCATTAGACAGAAGGTCTTGTTCCGTGTGCATATTCCGTTTCACCGTCTCAGTGTCAGAATTTGAGCGAGACCGTCTTTGGAGCGGCAGCGCGGAGGAAATATTATCCCGGGACAGAAAAAAAATGCGGGGCTTGTCCTTGCCCCTGACGTCACAGGGACTTTAATAACACAGCCTTTGCCCAAAAGACGCACTTTTGGAAAATGCCCGTTTGTACAATGAAAAAGACCCGTGGTGAGAAGGAACGTTTGTTTTTCAAGGAGATCTAATTCTGGATTCAATGACTTTGATTCTGGGAACCAGTGATGAGTTGGCTCCTGACGTGGATTCTAGTTGTAGCGGGAATTCATGAGGTGAGATAAAAGCTAAACGCCGTTTACACATTGCTTTGATCCACTTATTTGTGATCGATGATTTTGCAAATGGTATGCCGTTAACAACTGACCAAACTACGAACTGATTTTAGCAACGCGGTGCCATAGACGAGGTGCAAACATCTAATTAAAGAGAAGCGCGCGTGTGGCCCCAATGAACTGGCACGGGAGTGGGAGGGTGAAACCGGTCAAGTACCCTTAAAAAGTTATCGCCCAATATTTGTGCACATGCCTACATAATCAGAAGTCACCGTTTGTCAACGAATTTAATGTAGTGCATTTGCATACAACAATGTGAAAAAAGATTCCTATCCGCCAAGTGCCAAAATATTGGTCTTCGCACAGATTATTAATCAGTTACCCAGGAATTTTTTTTGAAATGATAGTCTTTATGTCGTTTAAGATGTAATACATATTCCAAACATAGTTTAAGGTTATGTTAAAAATGTATAATAAAGCAAACTAGCTACTCTGTGTTCTCAATTCTGAATAACAAATTTATTGTTAAAACTGAGTGCGCAGTAGGCTATATCCGCCATGCAACAAACTCTTGAACGATTCATATTAATAATAATAATGAAAAAAAAAAAAAAAAACACTTAGAAGCAGTTTTGCAAGACACTGATGAATACACTGTTCAAAACGAATCCACATCCACGTCACTAAGGAACCATGTGAAGTGTTGCCGACGTTGAGTAAATGGAATTACAGTGCCACCGTGTGGTACAGCCTTATAACTACATTTCCATTCCTCTGCCGTTTACAAGGCTATGCGATATGACAGCTGAAAAGCTATCCAGTTTACAACATACTCTATCGGCTCTCTGTCCTCTGTATTTGCATTTGCCCTTCGTTAAATTATGGGGCTTTTTAAAATCCTTGACCCACACCGTGAGCAGGTTAAAGGTCATTTGGACCCGCGGCTATAACCTCTAAGAACTGTTGACATTTCACTTGGTGATCCACAGGTTCTTCACTATACCATCACTGAAATATTGCTGGAATGTAAAGGTCACGGGAGGCATTAATCAGGGAGCTGTCAGCTGTGACCCCTTACAAGTCCGCTGGCACCAAACGCGCGGTAGATTA
Organism: Tenualosa ilisha; assembly: GCA_015244755.2. Taxonomy (NCBI): domain Eukaryota; kingdom Metazoa; phylum Chordata; class Actinopteri; order Clupeiformes; family Clupeidae; genus Tenualosa; species Tenualosa ilisha. Next base: position 761,706 of record PYXC01001262.1, read on the forward strand.
GAATCTCATTTGGGGCTGTCTGGCTGCGCTACTATTAAAACATTACATAACAACAACATTCGTATACCACTGTTCTCCTGTGTGCTACTGTTCGCACCCTCGCAGCCTACAAACACGAGGCCACATCAGCATTTATACAGAGCAGGTTTATAATTAAATCATGCTGAGTAAGAATATTAGTGTCTGGCTACAGCTGCGTGTTAGGTACCCAGATTATGATGGAGGGGTTTAATGGCGGCAGACCGCAGAGAAAAAACATCTTCCGCAAAGTGTAGGCTCAGCGGTAGGCTATACCACTCCATCATTCTTATTTATCTGGTTTGCCTCTTATGTCACATAGCAGATTAAATACAGCTACTCCGTAATTCTCTTATAAACGGTAATTATGGGGACCTGAGTGAAGAATATACTCTGGAGGTATACAGTCCACGGGGTAGTCTAGGAGGTGATTAATACTTGGTGGTTGTTATTGCTGAACAATAAATGGTGGTTTGGAATACACGCAGTTCCCCAATGCCAGTGTTGATTTCGTCTTTATTAATGAATATTACACACTGCGAATGCACCACTGATCCTGTATCAGCAGTCTTATGAGTGTCGAAAACCGGAAAATCACAAGACGTTATTATTCAGGCTGTTATTCACAGAAAAATATTAAGAATTCTACCATCCACACATCAGTCCCACTCAAAATCTTCAAATGTTCTGGTAAACCCTGTATTCATATCAGTGGTGACATGAAAGCAGCAGAGTTTCTCGCAGTGATGTTCGAAAATAACTGATGGCATTGACGTCATGTGCCCTGCTGAGAATCAGAGGGGAAGTCAGCTAAAAGTAGACAAGAAGTACGAGTTCCTTCAATCAGCACAGACATTCACACAATTTGGCCAGCAGTAAACTGGTGGCGCTTATCTGGCCAGGCTCAAGAACTACCGACAGGAAAAAGCCAGCATCCTCTGAAGAATTTATGGAGCATAGCTTGCCCAAGAGCAGCTCATATTAATCTGGCCGGTGGCTACACCGCGTTCGAAGACCCTTCAGGGATCGCTGTTCTTGGAGAGGGCATAAATAAATTTAAGTGCTAGTGTTTTGTAACAACGCACATAAAAATGGCAAGAAATCTATACAAAATGTAAAAAAAAAAATAGCCATTTTTTACCTCGCACTCAACAACTTTATTTCCGTCTTCATCAAGGCCTTCTCACAAAATTCCTCCGCTACGATGCCCGTCCCTGAGCCCACTGCCCTGGAGCCGTACAACCGCACGCAGTACTGCAAGTGGCCATGCGAGTGCCCCAAAACGCCCCCGATGTGCCCCCTTGGCGTGAGCCTGCTTATGGACGGCTGCGACTGCTGCAAGACATGCGCCAAGCAGGTGCGCGAAGTGTGCAACGAGAAAGATCCCTGCGACCACCACAAGGGACTGTACTGCGACTACAGCGCAGACAAGCCTAGGTACGAAAAGGGAGTGTGTGCATGTAAGTGTCAAACCAAAATTTAGACACATTGGGAGGGGGAGTCAGTGCAGTTATTTGTTACAAGGAAATCAAATGTAAGACTGTGTTAATCCGTAATAAGGGTGGGAACTACTATTGACTGAATCAGATTTGATCATGAATAACAGTATAATGGTAATTTTCCTACAATTTGCCTTATGATTTTAACACCCTACACTGCTGGAATGTCTGCTCACTGACACCTGTAATTGTATATTATTACCACAACTCTATCAAGAACTATGACACTCGGTGTAGTAATATGCTGGAAAACAAGAAATAATTGGGGGAATGTAACAGTTTTTAACCACCGTGAGTTTGAAAAAGTGAACAGGCACCCTCTAGGGTACAAGTGTACTGATAATTTGGAAGCAGAAATAGCGTGGCATCATGTTGTCAGCGTGTTTTCAACCTTTTGTCTCATCCCTTGTGCTAAGAGTAATTTTTTATCTTTGACAATCACAATGGACTATTAGTCTAACCCAGCTAACATTTTTCTGTGGCTGAAAACTGGACTGTTGAACTGCTTTGCTCTGGTCCAGTGATTTGATACACATATTGATTTCTTCCCTTGAATGCAGCAGTTGTTAAAATTGATCAACCACCTTAAAATGATATGTTGGGCTAATGCATTTGTGAACCATCATTACCCTTTGTTCTAAGATTATAGTAGCCAATTCATTTTGTCCAGTCTGTTGAATTAGTGTGAGGGGCTTTAAATAATTGTCGAACTCTAACCTTTGTTAGCCTGCAAATAAAACCAGCCCCTTGTACTATACTTCGTCTCGTACAGAGGGTCTTGACATTTGGCAGTGAGAAATGATTCTTTGCTGGAGGTGTTTAAGTCTAAAAAGATTGAATCAGCCCTTGACTGATAGAGTGCACCTACTGATAGCATTCAAGCTCAGCGTTCACATCTCCCCCTGTTCACTGATTGGATGCAGTAAAAATGCAACCAGAGACAACAAGCTCAGTGGGATCAAATCCAGACTAGCACTGTAGGGAGATGATAATGGAGTGTAAGGAAGGCGTGGCCAGGCTAAACCATTATATGCTTCTGACGTTATTTACACTTATAGTAATTTTAAAATTTAGAAAATGCATGATGGCTCACTATAACATGTTACCCAAATAATGTGATTAACTTTTGGTATTTTTCCACATAGCAGCTTGTATAACATACAGTCCTGTATAACTGTCTGTTCTTTGCATCTTGGATGGTGAGCCTATGTTTTAGGGGGAAAAAAATCCTGGGAGCTCCGTTTAAAATAATGCAGTTAAAAATTCTGATGAGTTATTGTTGAAGTTTGAGTTCAACAGTCACTATGCCAATGTGTTTCCAGTCGGGACTGTTTGCAGCATATCAGAGTTTACCTCTGCGCACACACACTGAATTGACAGGAAGAGAACTATCACAAGCAATTTTACTGATCTTGCTGAGACTGTATTGGATTTGGGCTACACCTGCACCTTGTTTGTTCCTGCATGAGTGGGCTCTTCTTTGTGTCTTTGTGTACAGACCTAGTAGGCACTGGATGCGAGTATAACGGCATCATCTATCGCAACGGCCAGAGCTTCCAGCCTAACTGCAAGTACCAGTGCCTGTGTGTGAATGGAGCCATCGGCTGCCTGGGCTTGTGCAATGAGTCATTGCCACCCAGGGTGTGGTGCCAGACACCACGCCGGGTCAAAATCCCGGGCAAGTGCTGCGAAACATGGATCTGTGATGAGCCCAGGAGGGGGCGCAAGACGGCCCCCAGACATGCCATGCAAGGTAGGCTGGAGCACATCTGACCTTTGACCCCAAGGCTCATGTTCTCAGTCATTCTCATAAACACACTGTGTGTGTATTTCCTTACAGTTAAAGCTTTACAAAGGCTGAAGAGGGTCTGCCCGCCTTGAACTTACAACTGAAGTTGATTGAATTCAGTTTGTCATCAACAGAATTCAATCACACATCCTTACAATTAAAGCTGTACATTTTAAACTGGTTATACACTGCTAAAAACCTTGAAGAGTTGTCATGGCAACTGCACTGTTGAATTGAAAGCGAAGGAGGCCGCATTATGCAAATTCTACTTTCAATTGAATTTATGACTTAGGCCTGCACTCTCAAAGTATTTTGAATAGACACTGAGTAACACTTGCTCTTATTTACACTTTACTTTAACTGCACGGTTGAAGGCATGACAGTTCCTTCTCTTTGTTCTTGGACTTCATTTCTTTAACGTGACCAACTGATTTCAAAGGTTGCACAATTGACGTCAGTGTGAATGTAGGCTAAGACCAGTGATCAAACTTTTATGTTCACTTAGTCACCATCCTTCACCAGACTCTTACTACTGCATTAGAGTTCAATTGACAGTCAGTCATCCAAACAATGTCAAAGGGCAAAGTAGGCAAGCAAAGACAAAGATCAAGGGTGACCACACGTCTGACACGTCTGAGGATGACTGCAAGGAGAGAAATCACGTTAGAAGGCTTGTCATTTAAACAGGCAAGGGCACGCCTCTACATACCCGTCATGCATAGACCTGTCTACAGAAATAATGCATAACCTTGGTTTTATACTGCTACTTGGCTGTGTGTATGTGTGTGTGTGTGTGTGTGTGTGTATGTGTGTCGGGGGGGGGGGGTGTTATGGGAGGTTATGGGAGTTTGATCCCTCTACCTACGGACCAGCCTATCCCTTTCCTCCCTCTCCCTCCTGTTATTTTTTGGGGCCTTCTTTCTCTCTCTCTCTTTCTCTTTCTCTCTCTCTCTCTCTCTCTCTCTCTTCCTGTGAAGTGCTTTAAACTCAGTTTAGAGTGGGAAATGATTAGAACCCTGTTGAGTTGTGTAATGCTGCTTTAAAGCTGTGCTGGAATGTCTTTTTCTTCAGAGAATCTTTTCTTTTTATCAAAGTATCCAAAACTTGCAGGTGGTCCAGCACAAAACGGGGTGGGGAAGAAGAGAGGGAGAGAGTGAAAGAGAGAGAGAGTCGTTAATCCGAACAATATGCAGTGCCAAGCCACAGATGCGATGTGACTCAGTAGTGCAGCTCTTGTGTTGCTTGGGACTGTTCCAGAATGTTCTTTCAGCTAACGCTGTTGCTGTAGCTGTAGCTGTTGCTGTATCAGAGGAGCGGGTGAAGCCAGCACATGTTGAGTGGGAGAGGTTTCTGGGGAGTGGACCTCCATGGGTGTAGCTGTTAAACAAACACAAGGAAGAGGCACTCAAAGGCAGTTTCCCTACCTCAGTAAACTTGGGATACATGTGTAGGTGATGGATTGCTACTGCAAAGTTAAACACAGTTGCAAGCAACAATGGCGCAATGAAGGAATAACAGCTTCTTCTTTTTTAACTTCCTCTGAGCTGTGTCTGGAGCTGGACCACCCTTTTTTAGCGGTAGGGGGAGAATGAGGACAGTAGATTTTTAGATAAATTTCATGTATGTTCACATAATGTATTACTTGCGTGTATGTACTGTTAAACACTTTTAAATGTGTTAACTGACTTTGGACCGCTATGTCTTCATTTTTAGGAAAACCACTACAACGTTATCTGCAAACTGAAGTGACACAGATGTATATATAGGCCATGCAGGGCAGCTTTGAAGTTTTAGATTAGACTAGATTAGATTCAACTTTATTGTCATTACACATGTATAAATACAGGTAACGAAATACAGTTTGGCATCTAATCAGAAGTGCAAAGAGCAGCAAGTGCAGTATATACAGTAGTACTATACAAGTATATACAGTATATACAAGTTATCTTATCATCTCAGCTTCATTAACAACAAACCCTGATAGAGTGTCACTACCTTTGAGGGTGTGTAAATCTATGATAGACCTGTATAGACCTGATAATAGTATTAGGCCTCAAGATGTGTGAGCACATGGTCATTGAACACCATGGATGTGTGTGTGTGTGTGTCTGCAGCACCCTCCTATCGGAACAATGGCTGGCACAAGAACTGTCTGACCCAGACGACCTCCTGGAGCCCGTGCTCAAAGACCTGCGGCCGAGGCCTGTCCACACGCATCACCAACGCCAACAAACGCTGTGAGATGGTCAAGGAGAGCAGACTCTGTAACATCAGACCCTGTGACGTGGACATCACCAAACACTTCAGGGTAAGCCCAGTCAAGTCAAATTCATTATCCGCCAAATGTCTCTAAATGTTTTATCCACACTCCACACTCCAAAATATTCACAGAGCAAAAAAAACAAAAATACACACACACACACACACACACACATATATATATATATATATATACATTTTAGATCAGGATACACATATTCACCATTAACTAGCAAGGTATTAACATGCAAAATAATAACATACTAGCCATTTGTTAGCCATTACAAGTCACTTATTAATACCTTTTCTACATGAGCTTATTCTACCCATAGTAGACCATTTACTAGAATTTCTCCAATATAAACTCCTAATTGCTGCTTATTCATAGTAAGTTAGCTAGTTGTATATGAATTATGATCTCAATATGCTTTGCTCAGTATGGGGCTTATAAGGTGGTAGTACAACAGGAACAGTTATTCTCAATCAAAAAGATGTAATTAGGACTTATTTGGGCACTATTAGGCAGCTGTAGTTTTGGGTTTTGCTCCTATGAATAGACCATATTTTCTAAATATTATTGAAGAATAACTGTTCCTGTTGTACTACTGACTTATAAACCCCATACTAACCAAGGCATATTAGGCATATCATAATTCAGGTACAAAAACTTACTAACTAATCTAAAGTGTTACCATATATATATATATATATATATATATATATATATATATATATATTGTACATTTAAAGAAGTTCAATTTTTTCAGATTTTTTTTGTTTATGATCCAGTTATCAACATAATTGATAAATCAATCATTTGGCTGCAGGTCGTGTCAAGGCCGTGTTTGCTTCTTTGATGGAGTGCTTTGCCTTTGGCATGTGTACCTAAACTGTTGAAAAGTGGGCTAAAGGGCCACCTGTTAATAGACATTACGGTATTAGCCTCTGTTAGCTTCTGTCTTTCATAGGAACCGGAAGGATCATTGATTATCTGATCTCTCCCCACCCACATCAACCCCCATCCCCACCCTCTCACCCACAATTCCTGACCCCACTGGCCCTTCTCTCCCCTAGCCAGGGAAAAAGTGCCTGAACATCTACCGGGAGCCACGACCGACCAACTTCACCATCTCAGGCTGCACCAGCACCAAGCCCTACTGGCCCAAGTACTGTGGCGTCTGCACAGACGACCGTTGCTGCATCCCTTACAAGTCGAAGACTGTGGAGGTGGAGTTCACGTGCCCCAATGGCGGCAAGCTCACCTGGCAGGTCATGTGGATCAACGCGTGCTTCTGTAACCTCAGTTGCAGAAACCCTAATGACTTCTTTGCTGAGCTGGAGCAGTACTTTGAATACTCAGAGATTATGAACTGACGACGGAGGCGGTGGGGGTGGGCAGAAGTGGCGGTGTCAGGAGAGGGTTGTAGTGTGTGTTTGTGTGCCAGTGTCTGAGTGTGTGTGTGTGTGTGTGTGTGTGTGTGTGTCTGTGCAAGCGCATATACTAAGCCTTTTTTAGACACCAGCTGTCTGTTGCTCATAAGGAAGAGATGTCCTCTTGTAATTTTCTTTGTTTGTTTGTTTGTTTGTCTTTGTCTCAACTTTTTGAACTTAACTTCATAATTAAGACAATTTTCATTTAAAGGAAGGCCTTTCTTTTGCTTGAGATTCCCCAGTGTAAACATGTATAGATGCCATATAGATGTTTATGTACCAGAGCACAAATGACACAAGAGATAGCCCACATAGTGTTGAGGTCATTGTTTTACCATCCCGGAAGCTTAGCCATCGTTTTATTCCCCATACAAAGTATATGCCCTTGTACAGCTCATGTAAGTAGTGCAGTTGTAAAAATGGAAACGCAGCATCCTGACTTGTAGAAAAATAGTCACTTGAGCTCTAATTTATTTCTGTGTATATTTACATACTATATAGAAATAGAGTGGAAACTTGTGTGCAATTGACTTTAGGTGCCAGACAAAGAGCCAGTGTGTTGTATGTAACTCGGGATGTGAAGGACGACTCACCGTTAACAGTGTGGTCTCCTTTACCTTTGAATCATGCAGCTATATGCCTTTAAATGTTTATAGCATTAAAGATTAATCTTTATGTATGAAACAGTGGCCTACTGCCATAGTATAAAGGTGACTTAAAAGTTGTTTGAAGATCTCTTTAATATGAATATAGTGAAGACTCCAAACAACAAGTGTAGTTACATGTTTTTTTTTTATTTTTTTAATAAATACAAACTGTTAAACAATTAAAATACATACAATTCTGGATTAGACTTTTGTATGTCTTTACATGGGTAGGTGTTCTAAAAAGCTTGCAAATACTGCTGTAATGCAAGAAGAAGGTACAGAGGTGCATACTTGGTAAGAACATCACTAGCTAACCCATTTCAATGAGATCTTTTTCTTCTCTGTTGCATCTTTCCAAACCAACAAGAAAATAAAAAGTAGCAACACCAAGTGAAGGATTCCATGGCACATTCATTTTGTTCTCTTTTTGTGCTTGTTTGCATAGAAGTGATCGCTTTATTAAAACAATATAAACAATGCCTGAGGCCATTCTCTGAAATTCCACACACATAACAGTCGCAAACTGCACAATCTACAGTTTTTCAGTTTCGTTTCCATTCGATTCAGAACAGGAATGACAATTAAAATTTTTGTTGGGAGTCTAGAAGTCTAAACCATTTGATTTAAAAAAAAAAATATTGACAGTGGTGATTAGGAATGTTTAGTGATCTTTAGGAATGGCTGTAGTGAAAATTAGCCTAAAATTGAAAATATTCTTCTATTAATTTTGAGATTGAAACAAAATTAGTGTGTTTAGTCCCACAGCTTAGAGTAGAATAGTGATTGAACAAACTGCTACTTAAATCCCAAAGCCTGCTCAGCTCCTCGTTTCTCATCGTTTCAATTCTACATATACAGAAAATCAATCACGTATACAAATTAACCATTAAAAATGAAATAGAACTGTCAGAACAAAAATACAGTCAGTCATTTACAGATCGTGATGAAAGCAGTGATGTCAGACACCACACTACACTCAACTAAAAATGAGAATCCAAAAGAAAGTACATTGGTAATTAAAGAGGAAGATAAATGTACAAGCTTGCATGCTGTCGCCATAACGACAGCACAACTTTCTCAGGCATTCTCCACGTCTCCGTGCCGCACTGCCGCTAACAACAACAAAATGGCCGCCTCCAGAGAAGTCGTCGAAAGGGAGCTGTTTGGCCAACGCGTTTTGGCCCTTGACAACAACTGCCATAGTTTTCTCCCTCGGCTTAGTGCTAGAAGAGAAAGGACCCCACCACAAAACAAACTAAATAAAATCAAAATAAAAACTCTTTGGCATAGAGACACTTTCTGCATCTTAAAACGTGTTGTGGGAGTCTATTGGGCGTTAAGCCAGACACATAGCATCCAGTTCTGAGAGGCTGGCAGTTAGGGGCAGTGCAGCAGGAAAGAAAACGGGGAGAGTAATGATGAATGAGGTGGGGGAGGGATGTTTTAGCAAAAGGGCGGGTTGGGAGGTTTAGCAGGTCACTTCGGCGGACTTTGGTGCGGCCTGCTCAACTGTACTGTTGTTGCCTGACTCCATAGCGTGGTCAGTGTGGGCACGGCCGCGCTGGTGGTCGCCTGTGTGCGAGCGGCTGCGGGGTCCCTCGTTGGTGTGCGAGCGGCTCCTGTTGCCCTCGTTGGTGTGCGAGCGGCTGCGGTTGCCGTCGAAGGAGTGCACGCTGGAGCCGGAGGCCGTGCGCGAGCGGACCAGCCTGGTCATGCTGGCAGCAGGCACTGCAGAGAGAAAAAAATTGTTATTAAATTTTTTTTTATTACACTTCAACTGTTAAGTCTGCCTAAAATCTCATTAAAGTGGTAAGATCTCATTAAAGTGGCTAACTGAATGAAACTAAACAAAGATATAAAGAGAAAAAAAATCCATTGAACAGATGCTGGATTAGTATCACTGTTACTTGATGGCAGATGACTTAATCCAGAAATAAGGATTATAGCTTAATATTAAACATGCCGCACATGGAATGCAAAGGCATGGACTGTTCTCCATTGGATGCTTATACATAAAAGAATGTTTCATAATGTTTCAGGGATTCTTTGATGTGTGTGTGTGTGTGTGAGATGTGTGTGACTTACTGTGGCCCATTCCCTGGACAAAGTACTTGAAAGCCTCTGTCAGTTTGCCAGGCTGAGGAGAGAGGGACAGAGAGAGAGAGAGAGAGAGAGAGAGAACAGATTAGCTATTTAAAATCACCTCAATTGGCTATTTGAAGCACTACTTGCCACAAATTTTAGGTCAGGTGGAATGTGAATGGAAATATTTCCCGTCACATGTTCTTCGAGAGACTCCATGAGACAGATGGCAGGTGGCAGGTGACAGGTGTTCAGTCGGGTATTAGATCTAAATGTGTGTGTGTGTGTGTTTCCGCCACTACAGTTGATAATGCTCTTAAGGAGTGCTACTCTCCAAGTGATTATCCTCAGCCCAGTTTGTGTCTGTCTGAGTGTGTGTGTGTTTGTGGCGGTGTAAAAGTCTGTCGTAAACTCAGTCAACACACCTGGTCAATCTGGGGCAGGCCTCCACAATCTGCCATCTGGAAGAAGGGAAGAAAGATGGGTGGAGAGAGGGAGAGAAGGTGAGGAAAAAAGAGAGAGAGAGAGAGAAAAAAAATAGGACACACTCATTAGTTCAACAGCTCGGTGAGAACATTGGTCACTGCTCACTGGCTTCTCAATGGCAGTCAGTCGCCACTTTCCCGCTCCCAAACAGCCTATTTGAACCTGTTGGACATGTTGTTTGGGGTGCCATAAACCCGATTCTGGGCACGCACATCAGACACTACCCAAATGCAAAGTAGGTCAGCAAGGACAGATTCTGACCTCAGGGGTGAGGTATTGTCGTCGCACTGTGGTAAGCACAAGTAAATAAGTCACTAGCCAGGTCGCACTGAGCTATTGGAATCTTATCAGCTCTGTGCTATTTTTTCTCTACAGGGGCTATAACGAGTCTGGGAGAAAGTAAAAAACAAACAAAACTCACCTTGAGAAGAGTGGTCTTAGTTGGGTCCAACTTGGTGTTGCACTCAACCTGAGGAGACATGAAAAAACTCCAATAAATATATTTTGGATGGGAAAACATTTGCTAATTCACACAAATTCTACAAGCAAGTGCTTGTAAATGTTTTACAAAGTAGGAATACGCAATGTCAAAAACTCTAAGTTACTAAATATGGTGTTAAAATGCTTTTAATTAGTAAGTGAATAACAAAAATAGTATTTATTAATTGTACTCAATATTTAGGAGATATAGCATAGATTCAATCAACTCAAACATACCACAGCATCAACAGCTGGGGAGCTATCGCCAACCACAAGAAGAGAAGGACACCTAAAAACACAGACATTCAGGTTTAGCACCTCGGTTTGCACTTAAGCACCTAGCATTGACCTTTCTACACAGCAATGAAAACAGACACATTTGACAGAATTCTACTTACCTCAGGGTTCTGGCATTGACGTTTGAACCAGGAATAGGCCTCTCAATTTCCAGATCCCTGCGGCTATGACATTACAAGACAAGTCAAGTTAAGGTCTGTCAGATTAAATTGCCTGTCAGGAATAATTAAAATGGAGGTAAGACACTGCGATATTATGACTATTACCTGTTGTAGGATTTTACGAAGAGGTGCAGGTTGAACTGATTCATGTCGTTCAGAATGTGGTGGCGGTACGTCGCAATCAGGTCATGATTATGGTGAATTTCCTCCTATTGCCAAACAAAAAAAAAATAACCATATCCATTAACACAGAAACAAAAGGCTATGAGGAACTGTATTTAGTTGTTAGCAGAGAAACCTGTTGAAACTTGAACCCATACCCACCTTTCCAAAGAGATGAGTAATGATCATGTCTGGCATGGCATGGGTCCATCCAGTGATCTGAAACAAAATGCACCAAAAAATGACATTACATCAGAAGATCAGGACACTTAATGCAATATATTTAAATGAATACATACAATGCATACAATTTTAGGTATATCTACTATTGCAAACTATTTTTAGGTTTATCTACTACTGAGGAGAAATGACATTTGAGTACCTTGTGTGCTGCCCAGTCCATCCAACCCTCAGCACATGGGTTGATGTTGATAAGAACCAAGCCTTCCATCATGGTTGGGTAGTCAACCTAGAGAGGGGAGGAGAACTGTGTTTATTATAATGACGAGGGAATTGCATTGAATGTCTGCAGATGTGCGCCTTTGCACCCAGATGACTGTGATCTTGACAGGGAGGGGTGCTAACAAAACTTTGATTGATTTTGTGGAAGTCAAGTAGAAACAGACAAAGGTTCCCCGGAGTGAGGACCCTTCAATGTTTCTCAGATCTAGAACATTCCACAGGCCCAAGCACAGGCCAACAACAATAAGCAGCATCCCGCTGCCAGAATATGTGAGGGAAAGAAGGCGTTGGAAAAAGAAAAACCCTGAGTGGGGCTTTTAATCCCAGTTTGATTAAAAAACTCTAATCATTCAGAAGCAAGGGAGAGTGCGTTGAAACTCACAGCGAATTTAGCGAGGACATATGCTCCTGCTCCAACCCCCATTCCGATGACACTCTTTAGCCTGCAAGGTCACGCAAACAACAGTTGGTTACACAACAAGTATACAGTCAAGTCAACAGAGAAAACACCTCATATATTAGTAGTATATTTGACTATACAGTATATAAATATATAATTTATATAATCAGTCAATATATTATAAGTTATTATAAGCATCATAAGTCAAATTTACTCCTACCCAAAATGCTTCAGAACCAGAGGAAGGGTCTCAGACAACTGGTCCATTGATGGGTATTCATACCTTCAGTGAAAAAATGGAGATAGTTATTATCAGAATTCTCAGAATATATTATCAGAAAAAAATACTGATTATGTTGTTATCATCTATCTCTTTGAATTTGGCGGCAAAATAATTTAGGTCAACGTGAAGTATTACGACCCAATATAATCTTAAACCAAAAAAGTTCAGGACAAAGTACAGTTGAGCTCAGTATCTTTCTATGGTCCAAGAGTACAAATGTGTCAATAGACAAATAAACGCCCGAGGTCAGGCGTGAGAGGCTGTCTGGCTGCCCCATTTCCCGTGCCAACTCACCCGGTGGAGAAGGTGTTGGCACCTTCCTGCTGTCCTGGCGCATCAACATGGCACACAGCAAAGTGCTGCATGATCTCCTGCATGTCCTCATGGCTGAACAAGGTGTCGAAACAGGTCTTGTCTGCAGCAACAGACCAAAATGTGAATGCTTAGTGATCTAAAGGTTATAAAAAAGGTGGCTAACATTCATAATTAATGAATAAATAATTCAAACATGATTAATAAAATAAACTACATAATTAATTAAATAAACTACAAATCAAATAAGCTATTACGCAGTGTACAGTTTATACGGCATATAAACTTGCTTCAAATGATTCATTTACATTTTATTGTGTTAATTATACTGAGATCAGAGGTTTTCCACATACACTGCATATCCTGACTTTAAATGGCATAGAAACTCTCCAGACAGATAACAAATAGGTTTGCCATTGCCAACTTGGTATCGTTTAAAAAAAAAAAAATTAAAAAGAAGGCTGAGATGTCTTACGGTTCAGGCCAATGTCATGGAAGGTGAGGATAACCGGACGGTCTCCCTTGGGGACTCCCTTCATGGTACAGTGGATGCGACCATGGGGAGTCTCCACATCGTGTTCCTGCACACACATACAAAGGCCAATAAGAGACTGTCACTGTTTAGCCTCTGTACAGGCTATTTGTTTCTATATCTCAAGTTAAGTATACTATACAGGCTATTGTGAGCCAAGACACAAGTCACTTTTCATATGCCTTTTAATATGTCACTCTAAATTTATCACTGAGGACAGAAAGTCTGTTGAATGCCACTCTATATCATGTTGTACAAACTGATAATGTCTGTCTGTTGTGAAATATCACTTCCAACATTGCACAATTCAGTACACACAGGAACAACTCAGTTCTAGTCATCAGATCCCTAATCCTCTGCAAAGTGTGAGGATTTGATCTCTGTTGCCACCACACAATTGCAAGACATCAAAATGGGCTTCCAAAGAGAACCTGGTCATCAAAGCTCTTCCAACAAAAGCACACTCTAACAATCCATTCTTATTCTTGCATAATGTCCCCACCTGGGCAAGCAACCCTTGACAAACACTGAACAGAGCAGCAGTCTGAAAACAGCTTGACATAAACAACTTCCATCCAAAAGTATTTTCATTCCAGCACCCTAATTTACAAAAAATCCAGCAAAAGATCTGGTAATGACAATACTCACAGACACTTCAATCTCAAACTCAAGTTCCATCTCTGAGTCTTCAAGAACCATGTCTGCAGCTTTCTTAGTGCTACTTGTAGTATGAAATAATGTACAATGGGAGTGTAGTTAGGCAAATTAAGACCCAGTTGCTGGTCAACCTCAGAGGGCTCTTAGCTGGTATTAGTTGGCGTGGTGCATTTTATATGCCGGCTGCTCACTCGTCTTCATAAGCCCTTCACTACCCATGATGCACCACGGGCTGATCAAAACAAGCTAATTCTAGTTGAAGAGATCTGCAAATTGGATAAGCTGTTAATGTCAGACAGTTCAGTCGGTCAGGGACACTGGAAAAAAAATCAGAATTAATAGTGTAGCCCAGTTGTCATGTGATCATGTGAGCAGTAAACAACAAACAGTTTGTGCTTACATAATTGAGTTGCTTGCTAGAGTCAATAAATATGACAAGCGCAAGTTTCGTTCCCTCTCAATTGACTGGCAATGTCAAAAGGTCACATTATGACTTTTGAACCAGAACACCAACTGGGAAATATTAATGTTCAAAACGAGTTGGTTTTAAAAACAAGGAAGAATGAGGGCAAACTTAATACAGTAGTGGAATACATAGCAACGACTGAGTATAATTAATGCAACTGTGCATATGAGCACCAGACCAACGAGCACCAACTTTGCAATATCCTTGAGCTGTTTTTATCAACTCATGAAACATAAAAATATATGCATAATATTGGTGGTGCTAAGAAATAAAAACAGACACAAGCTCGAAACTTTAAGGAAATTCTCTCCAACCTTTGTGCAACATTGTTTGGTTTTAATAATTCTCGCAGTATCAAGTAAGAGTCAGGCTAAGGATAGTGAGCATGTGAACATAAGTTAAAAAAGAATATTTATTTCAGAATCTTGAGTTTACTTTCGACCTGAAATCAGTGGTACAACCTTTGAGACAAAGCTATTGGTCATATTAAAGATATAAAATCCAAGAACATAGAGGAACACAATTATAATGCATTTAGCAGAATAATTTCCATGTCAACTATCCAATACTTTTAACAGTGAACTCTGAATGAGGTAAAAGTAGGTAGGTAGGATGAATAAAGTAACTACTGCATTTAAGGCACCTATCTATCTATCTATCTATCTATCTATCTATCTATCTATCTATCTATCTATCTATCTATCTATCTATCTATCTATCTTTCTATCCATCTTTATCCATCTATCAAAGACACTGTGCTAGTCTTTGAGTGACTTATTGAACACCCTCTGTGCCAAGGCACAGTGTGACAGTGTGCCCAGCCTGGGCAATAATCAACAAGGAGATCACCCAAACACAACACAAAACCGGTTCCAGCAGCTTCTCTCCAGCTAAGGAGCTGCACACATCCCCACACCATACCGAACCCCAGCAAAGCCTCTGCAACCCATTTACTGAGACCTGAGGTAAACATCTTAAGGTTCTCCTTGACTGCACAACAATGTAAACACGTCTTGTCTCTCCAACCACCCAACCCCCACTTTGCCCAACCCACGTTGCTCCATCTACGTTAATCCATTTAAACTGGCCGGGCCTGGTAACGGTGTAGAGCTGCGGCTCTTAAGAGATGCCTAAAGAGGCTCTGGCAGATGGCTGCGTCGCCTCGCCGTAATTCCCACGTCATCACTGCTCTAAAGACGGACTGCTGACATTACGCCTTGCCCTGGAAACCTCGGGCAGCCATAATCTGCGACAGTGTTAGTATAGGGGACACTATTAAAAGATTCGTCTATCTTCAGTGCCTTGTTAATAATCTTTCGGTCACTTACTATTGAACTTTCTCCAACAAAACTAAAAAAAACCCACAAATATTGTCTGTGGGAAAAACAAGGGCAGTGTTCTAAAAACAAAAAGCTGTGCGGTATCCTGTCTCTTTTAGTCAGGTCATGAGAAGAGGTACAAGACCCTAAGGGTCTAAGGGTCTGCTGTGTAGGGTGTTGTCCATGGTCCTGAAGTGTGGAATTTGTTTTTAAACAAAAAAACCCTTGTGTCAAGACCACAGGCTCTCTCTACTTTGTACATGGTGTGCAAACCTTAGCTGTGCATAATGAAACATTTCAATACAATGTGATCACAAATATTAAAATTGGTCATGCTTATGATACATGGACATTTCCCATTGCACATCAGCAACGTAACTCTGTGCAGCTTGTGCAAAATTGTTTATTTATAAGCAAAACTGAAGAAGTAATCACTGCTGTTGTCAGCATTTCTGCACTCATGGGAAACCCTCCTTAAGCTCTGTAAACAGATCATCACACATGGTTCACAGGCAATGCTTGCTGTTTCATTTGTTGACCAACAGAGGGCAGCAAACAAGTAAATACAACATAGCCTTTAGGCATATGTGAAAGAAAACCTTAGGCATACTCTGAACAGTTAACCCAATGATATTCTCTGTGTCACTCTATTCTGTGTGGAACCCTTAAACCTTATACTGAACGCTGGATGACAAGTTGCTACTTGCCGCTGTGCCAGAAAAGCTCACCTTGATCGTCAGCTGTTGAACAGCTGCTCTCAGTCCCTACAAGAAGAACAACATATTTTCAGTAAGACAAACATGTAAACAAAAAATACTCCATGTACACTCACACAAATGGTAGTGAAAGTGCAGACAGTGAAGTGCAGTAAACCACAAGCCGAAATGCCCTTCATACCTGCAAGTCCTTGTCAACAAGCAGAGGTTTTGACTCAACCTGGATATCATCCATCTTCAGTGCTATGTTAACCTGGGTAAAGGCACAGATAGGGAAAGACAGGCATAGATTACAAGTCAATTCATAAACACCAAGACTTGTGTGTATTTCTTTCTTTCTTGGAGTTGTTCCTACGTGCCTGACAGCCTCCAATTACATGTATCCCACACACCCCCAAAAGGCAACAAAGGGAAGTATTAAATTACACGCACACAGGAGGATCTCGGCACCTCCTGTTATTGTGCGCTGTAGTGTTCATGTTGTTTTTAGTGCATTGCTTTATCCAGAAAACATGCCCACACCAAAAAAAAGAGGAAAAGTTTGCCTCCATTCTTTTGCTTTCATTTGGGATACAATCTAGTCTATCCTCCCACGAACAAACTCAGGCGTCGTCAGGCTTCCTCAACATCCGAGGAAGTGTTTGCATGTCAAAATGCTCTTGTAAATAAAGGAAAAGAACAGTTGTGTTTAATGCTAATGTTTAATGTAGTGTGGGTAAACTCTCAGAAATACAGTACGCATTATTCCAGACAACTGAAACCAGAGAAGTGGTGTCACTGAGTATTGAATTTCCTCAAAAATGTAGTGTTTGAGGGAGTGACACAAGGTGATTCAAGCATGCAACAGAGCAATGACACTCCTTTAACAAGTTGGAGTCATGCTTGACAGAGAAGAGCTGACTTGACCTCAGTTGACTTGGAATTGCCTAGTGACCTAGTCAATGCTTCTCAAGGAGCTGAATCTGCTGTGCTTTCCTACTTCCTGCACAGAAACGGTAAAAAGTTCATTGCAATAAGTCAGCAAGACAATAGGTTGACAAGCTCAAACAATGACGTCACTTGTCATGTGGGTCTGTACCAATCACTGGCTCCTTAAAAGCAAGCTAATTTTGACATAGAGACAGAAGAGCAAGCGAAAATGCAATCACACAGCGGAGATGGGCACCGATCATACAGCCTTCTGGATGCCCGAGGGATGGTCGCAGCGCATGTAAATCGAATTAGGGGGGAGCTGAACAGGCCTTTTGTTTGGCTGGAGGTTTGGAAAGGTCACAAGTCAGGCTCTTCCTCTGTGGTAGGCTTGGCCCGAGCACACAGGAAGCCAGTGACACAGCCGCTTCCACGCTGCCCCTTTTTTAGCCACTCTCTCTGTCCTTCTCTCTATCCATCTGTCTCTCTCTTTCCCTCTCTCTCTCTCTCACTCTCACCCTCTCTTTCTCTCTCTCTCTCTCTCTCTTTCTCAATGGCACAACTCATTTCTCTCTGCAGTCCTTGTGCCGGGAAAAGCAAGGAGCGCTTTTGTGTTTTATCTGCCCACAGTTTAGAGAATGGGGAAAAAGAATTGAAAGAATTGCTTTCTCTCTCTCTCTCTCTCTCTCTCTCTCTCTCTCTCTCTCTCTCCATCTCTGTCTCACTCTCTATTTGGGGGGGGGGGGGTGGTCTTTCTGTGCCACTTACGAAGACATCAAAGGTCATGATCAATGGTGCATGTTTTTTGTCTGAAAAAGTTATTGCCTGAACTGAAATAAAATTTCACAAAAAACATGTGTAATTTAATGTGATATAACCAGTCAGAGCATGGCCCTTTGCTCCCACACAAATTCCACAGCAGAACCATGTGAGAGTGGTGACAATGTTCACATGAGAGGCTGGAAATATCACTGGAGGGCCTCACAAAAGCACCAGTGACTGTGGCATTCTCTCTTTTTTTGCAAATGTGGCTTTGCACCAAGAAGCAAGAAACAAACACTGACACTCCATGCTGACACTGACTGCGTATGGGTACCTTGTAGACAGTGCTGAGGTGGCAGTCTTGAGTCAACTGGGTCACCTGCTGTTTCCAAACACTGTACCTTTTATGGTCTAACCTGGCTAATCTTTCACCTGGGCACAAGAAAAACAACACCAGTGAGCAATTGGCTATGGTTCAGTGCCGTTTAAGTGCAGTGACTGCAAGGGAAAGAGCGTGACTTGGGCATGGGCCACAAGCAATGCCAGATAATCACCCGTGTGAACCTGCCCCATCACACACACATGGAACAGCCTGGTGCCAGTGCCAACTGAGCCCAGGTAAGGGCTTTATCTGGGCCAGCAGACCCGTCAGGTACTGCTGACATGGTGTGGATATTTCTGGGCAATCAATCTAGAGGTGAACCACAATTAGAAACATAATAGATGTCAGCGACTACGGATACGGTATCCAGTGTATTTCGAATAACCATGGTTACTGCCTTGTAATAGCAGCCACTGCTTCATTTGTCATTGACACACACAAAGACATCTGATGTCCATGACAATGTGCTGGACCTGTTCTAAGTCTGTTTGGCCTTAAGACAAGTCAGACTAACACTGACACTCTGCAATACGTTGTTACAAAAGATACATGTATCTTAAGTGTATGAAAGTCACTGACATTCATGTTATAGGTTTTAGCACTGTAGAGGTTTGCTCATGCAACAAAAAAAAATTACCCCAATTCAGGCCTAGTGATTTGAGTTGGTTTGATCCCACTGATGTATTCACTGCTGTGAGCCTTGGGCCATACTATCAGTGTTAATTGAAAGACTTAAGGATAATCTCATCATAACAGTCTAAAGGATCCATGACTGCAGTTAGACATGCAACCATCTTGTTATTATCTGTGGAATTTGTTTACAAGGGGCCAGAATTTTAAGACCAAAACCTCCCCTTCAAAATCTGAATTGGTGCCAGATAGGTTAAATCCAAGCAAGCCAAGCATCTGCAGGAACAATGATTGCTTCCTTAATCTTGCAGAAGTCCATTTTAATCTGTCAAATCCTCAGTTCTAAAATATCAGCAAACAGCTTAGCTAGTTGAGACCTACATTTTAAACGGAGAAAAATACAACAAACTGTTGGTGTAGCGACCAGACGCACAGTACTCTGCAGGGGGTGTCAGTAACAGACGGAACAAAGGCGTGTGCATGCACAGTGAACAGCGACGCGTGTAAACAAGGACTTCAAGTCTTTGCTTTGTGATATATCCCATGCGGTTCCATGTCCACTGAGATGTAGCAAGTCAAGAACAAAACAATGTAAAAGTTAGACGATGCCTTATGTTATAAACACAGTACCTTACATTTCAGATGTTGTGGTAAAGTTTAGGGATCAAACACTGCCAAATACACTGAAGATACCATCACTTACATTTTGACTTCTGACATTCACTTTAACCGTACACATGACGCACACAAGTTTTGTCGTGGATGAAAGAATTTTAAAATCAAACGGGTTGAAGAGATCAAATGTTCAAATTTGGAATGGTTTATATGATGACAGTTCATTGTGACGTTCGATCCACAAAGCTACAAGTGCGCACAGAGATAATTATGAAATTACATGAATAAAAAATGATAGCATTACAAGTGCGAGTAAAACCTTAGGCTTCTTTGGCTACAAAGACATCGGACCATGGCACAACTGATCACTATTACAGATACAGATTTGAGGACATTAGAACAGGAAAAACAAGCATGGCTTCAAATTACTGCAGCCAAAACATGTCAGAACGTGCACTGTCTCATATGTACATAAATTAATATATTTAAATTGATTATGTTTTATTTGTTTGACTTACCAATTATATGTATAGCCTATATCCGCAATGTCCTTAAATATTCAGCGCAAAGACGACAGGGTCACTAATAAAACTTTGGAGGCAAAAGATATGTCGCGTTGATTACAGTACGTGCAGCCACGGGGCGCGACAGAGAGTTTTATAAAGGCTAGAGCCCAACCCACTCGGCACCAATTCTTTTGCTATTGGGCAATACTGCCATATTTTGTAATGGCTGCGTTGCTGGGAGTTGCATGATAAGTGATGACATAGCAACAACAGCTAGTAGTAATACTTTTGCTACTGCGCCCTTCCTCTGGGATCAAAAACCTGTCTTCTGTAACATGCCGGGACCAGTTTAATGCTTTCCCTCTTCTTTATTCACAGTCATTCTGCCGTGAAATTATCGTGTAGGTCTACTGACAAACATGCGGATTACAGCAAAAGGAAAGTCAGGTCTGCATGGCACATCTACACACTGTCGAAAAACATACTGCAGATATTTGAAACTTTTAGCTGATTGATTGAATAGATAACGGCAGGGCGTAGTCATATGTACCTGTTGTGTTCCATGTGTAGAACTGCTTTTCTATACGGTCATGAGTAAATTCATGCTCCTTTCTCACATCCGTGCTCTCACTCATTAATACATATGACATTGATTGGATATACAGTGTTCAGTGCTATTTCTTTCATGGCACCATTATTAAACTCTTGCATGGGAACGTTCATGAGTCAACCCTCTGTTGTCATACAATGCCGCCTCTGTGGGTCACTAATGTGAGGTGCTGATAAGGAACGCATTCAGAGTGGAGGCGTTTAACAAGGCACGCTTACACACAGACACACACACACACACACACACACACACACACACACACACACTTGTTGCACACACCCAATACAATAGTCTTTATGCTAATAAGTAACAAGAGGACCATAAATGTATGAACTCTTCAACTAGCCTAGATTTTTCTTTCTAGACCTTTCACGCTCATGTAATCACAATGATGGACTACAGAGGGAGAGTGGCCCTCGACATTCTACAAGAGACCCGATAATGGCCCACCATCTTGGTTTTGGGTCAGACAGTATGATTCAGAGAGGCCGTCCACAACCCTCATGTATTGGTAAATTTGACCATTTCATACAGGTTTACAGGCAAGAAGATGAAACACTGGAATGTGGGTCAAAGAGTGAAATTAGTGATAAGAGTAGTGGACTTTCACCTGAACTGATTAGTTGCTTTGTGTGAATAGGAAGGCCTCTCTAATGCAGCTTTCAGTCCACAACTTACTTTGGGGTTTCTTCCTCTTTCAAACACTGTAAGATATTCCATCTCCTATTATTTAAATCATCTCATAGTTCAGGGTCCTAAGTACATCATGGCAGTAGTCAGATAGTTGAAGACAGTCTGATTGTGATATTTTTAAAAGAAAGCTGGCTCAGCGTAAATCAGTAACGTCAGTATTGCATAGCTGGCAGTTTGCTGGGGTTGCTCAGTCTGCCCTGTCCAGTGAGCGCAAATACAACCAGTTACGTTTTATGCACAGCAAACAATTACATCAAAGTTTTGTGGTTCCATAGAGGTCACTGGACTTCCCAAATGCTGGGAGGGCCACCCTCATAACCCTGCTGCCTGGGCTATGTATATGTGTATTTGTGCTCATTTTAGCAAATTTCATGTTTATTTACCAACTGTAAACTTTGCAAAAACACACGTTCACCTAAAGTAGATGCTTGATGGAGTAAAGCGCTTGCTCATTCTCTCAAAACATTAAAAAATCTTGCAATGACAACTTCCAGGCTCAATAACCATAGTGATAACTCATAACTGCAGAGAAGAATAAATTAAGGAGAGAGAAATATTTTATTAACAAGAATGAATGAAGTTTCTACATGTTCTGGTGCACCTATGCTGAGATCCATGAAATACCAAAAGTTTACTTTTTTTTTATTTTTTAAGTTCATTTGTTTGAGTGTTCTAATCCTGATAGTCTGGTTTTAATAAATGGGTGGCCTTTCCTCTGACTCAGTCCCATATTTGTCAGTGGCTAAGCAGTGCCGTGGACTGGCTTAATCTGCTTTAGTTCAGGGGAAATGTGATGTAATGCTGGAGTAATATCCCTAAGTTGTAGTGATTCAGACACACATGACTTCAGTGAAACTAGATGTAGCAGCTATTGGGCGAGCCCTTGACTGATGTGGTGTGTCACTCCCTGACAGGTAAATACCTTGACTTTTCACTTGGTGTCGTCAGAATATTTTGCATAGCAAGATCCTTCCGTTGAGGGAAAACTCATCTAGAACGATCATATGTCTACAGTTAGAGTGACAAAATATGATTGTCTAATCTTCATCAAGCATGAGGAGATGTAGTGTTACCCAAAGAAGGACCTTTAATATGGAACTACATCATGCATGCCTGTACAACATGTCTGCATACAGCTTTATAAAATGTTCAGTGGTTGGAAGTGTTTGTTGTGATCAGTAGAATGATTAACCGTTTTGCGAAGAACCACTAAACAGGTACTTGGTACTTTCAAGAGAAAAAATTGGCTCAAAGAAATGTTTTTCAACTATGGGGAATGCAATTAAATGTTGTTATCATTTTTTTAAGACCAGCAGGATTGTAAATGTCTCTGGATCAAGGGCGTTGAGCAATAGCTGAAGGAAAGTGAATAATAAACCAGACAACAACAAGCCAAAACTGCATCCTTTTTTCCGTCCCCAGGATGTTTAGATAATCTATTAACGCCACACACCACAAAATCTAGGACAAACTGTGTGAAAATTTTCAGACTGTCTTTTGACACACATTCGTCTGTCAACATTGTTGGCATAGCTGTGCTGCCTTGTAATGAGTTATGCTAACATTTTGCAATAGTTCATAACTGGCCTACTTCATAGTCACAGTTCTTTGTAGTCACAGAAATGTTCTGTGAGGAGTTAAGGAGGATAGATCTGTATACTGAACAGCTACAGGAATTTTGACCAGATGCCTTAATGGATATATTGTTCATTTAAACTTAGTTAAGATGTGTTTTGCACTAAAATATCGAAACATATTCTTTTCTTTTCTCTACAAATGACTAAAATGGGAAGGCCATGGGTTGCAATGAATATGACCTATACAAAGTATAATGATTTTATTGATGCAATACCTGCAGTAAAATAGGTTCTCTGAAAAGAAATGGGACAAGGTTGTTTCAAGACCATACTGTAATCATGCCAGACAATCTAAAGTAACAGCTCGATCCTCTGTTGGTGTAAGAAACAGTAATAAACAGTAATTACTGTCTTTCACCTTCATGTTTATGTCCACAAGTTACTGAATAACTAGTCAAGGATTGATTGTTTTCCTTATGAAACAAGTTAGGTTATAAACAAAACTGTTTTAAAAAAATTCCAGGCTTAAAAAATCTCTCATATAATTAGCATTGTATACTTTAATGTGAGACTAAAATTGCCTTATTAAAAAAAAAATGCAAGAACAGAAATACCTGCCTAATTCCTCTACCATTGTGAGCACAGGAAGAAGTGGCATTTTAGGGAGGACAGAATTATTCTGATTTGGTGAAAGACCCTGTTGTAAAAGTGGGCAAAGGTGACTGTACAAGCGTTTATTGGACATGGGACTCTCAAGCCAAATCAATAATGACCTCCGACTAAACCCACTCACACACTTTTGAAAATCCACTTGGTTTTGTGGTTGACACTTGCAGGCTTCCTTTCCCACTCATAACTTTGGTTCCTCATAATTTAAATTGCATGGCTCATTGCCAGTCATCCAGGGCCCAAGGGGCTGTGGTCACCCATACTTGGTTTAAAACCACACTTTTACTCACAATGCACTGATGTCTCTCTCTCTTTCTCTCTCTCTCTCTCTCTCTCTCTCTCCAAACAACGCTGGGATGTATTGCAAAGTATTTAAGGGAGAACTCTGTGCCAGAACAACCTTCCTGACCTTTACAACCTTACAATTTTGGCCTGCAAGCAATGCATTCCTGCCACAGGTCAGTGAGTTGCCAGATAGGACACCTAAGTGGAAAATGCTCCTTTACCTTGCTGTCTTGTCTTTTTTCCAGTGTGATAACCTCAAATGGGAGGTCTACCCATGCGATCTTCTCAGAATAGCCAACCTCCTCCCTAGAAAGAGGACTTCGTCACTGTCTGCATCAATACGTCTGTAAACACAACATACGTTTAAATTAAGCACAAAGCTGACATGAGTGTGAAACTTACTCTAACATCCACATTGGATTGAGATCAGTGGGTAGGTGGGTGTAAACCTCTAGTTGCTTACTGATTTTGTATCAGAAACTGAGTCGGCTGCAGGTAGGAAGTTTTGAACTTGTTTATTTACTGAATCTTGACAGTTTTTGGATATGTAGAAAATGGCTCCCATCTCACAATTTTGCTCTTTAAAAATGTATACTGTTTACATTTACATTTACGTATTTAGCAGATGCTTTTATCCAAAGCGACTTTCAAAAGAGGATAACATTCAAGCTACAATACAATGAAAGAAACAAAGAGTGCATATCGCTAACATAAAAACTGCACTATTTTAAGTTAAAAGTGCAATAGTGTGATAAAAGTGCAGTATATGGGGAGCTTCTGTAAGAGGCCAGTATTATGCTTAATGAGATATCTGACTAAATATATAATATTCATTCAAATATGCTATACAAGTATACATTCTATCTCCTAAAAAGGAAACCCATCAGCATCTACCCCACAAATCCAGTTTCTATATCGTTATTTGTGCCACATGATTAAAGACGACCAACAGAAATAGTGCTCTCCTGTCACAACCACGGTCTGAATCAGGACTCAAAAGAGTTCATCTAGCAGGCCATAATGTATTAATTAACAAGGAGATCCCTTGTGGAGGGAGCCGAACAAGGCTGAAATGAAAGCCTTTCTCTGCCCCTCTGTGTCCCAGGTGGAGGTCTGTCATTGTTGTTCCTTGCACAGGAAGAACATGCCGGAATCTGCGATAAAAACAAGCACATGTGTAAACACACCATGTCGTCGCCCGCACAGCTGGGCCAAGAGACACTGCAGGTCTTACTGTCCTAGAAAGGGACAGAGACTGTGGGACTGCCCCCAAAGAGAAGGGTTATTGAGGGGGCAATTGTGTAACCACCACTGTGTCCACACACTGGCCAAATGACCCCTACTCACCTCCTGCATCAATGGGAAGGGGGGGTGGACAGCGGGGGAGGGGGGATATCAACAACTGTTAAGTCTTTTATAGCCTGCACAGTAAGAGGCCGTCCACACGGCAACGTTTTTCTGTTAAAACGGAGAAGTTTCTATGCGTTTTGGCCTTGTGTCCACATGGCGCCGCCGTTTTGGGTGACCTAAAACGAAGTTTTTTGAAAACAGGTTCCAGAGTAGAAAAATCTGAAAACGCAGTCGTTTCGCTGTTGTGTGGACAAGCAAAACGCAGCTTTTAGAAAACGATGACGTTACCAAATTTGTCACCATCACGAGACCAGAAGAGCAGTGAAGATCCCGGCACACAACAAGTGGTAAAAACAACAATGGAGGACAACGGAGTTGTGTTTGTGTTCTACGCGCATGCGAGTTGGTCGGGTGTTGGTGTGCCCAGTGGCTCTGGCTGTATCTGTTTACAGCGCCACATATAGATGTGGAATATGTATTACATCGTTTTCACTCAGTGTTCTGTTGTCGTGAGGACACGGATATTTTTCACTCCAGCTCGTGTGTGGACAGATTTTTTTCAACCCGCAAAAAAAAAAACCGGGAACGTTGCCATGTGGACGGCCTCTCAATGTGTGGAGAGTGATCTAAAGACTTGAGAAACCAGCAGGGAGATGCTCTTACTTTACAGAGGCAATGGTGAATGTAAAATCAGAATCAGTATCAGAAAACTCTCTCTATGTAACAAGTACAAGTTTTGTGTAGCCTCAGAGTTCCCATTGTCCAGAATTAACTAACATGGCTGATCCTAATGTTAAGTCCATCGACTACTATACTGTGTAACAAATCCACAGATGCTTTACTCAGAAAGCCTTTAAATGATAGTTAGAGTCTGTTAATCATTCTATTGATATCTTACCCGCACACTCATGTGATGTTTGGGTGATTTTCCTCTCATATTCTACCTCAGAAAACAAGGTCATATAATCCTAATATTACTTGCACCAAGGTTGTAAATCAAAGGTTAGTTATTATCAGATGTGGATTATTAGCCTAGTTAACCTGATCATTAAGAGGTGTGGTATTTGTATTTATTTGACCTTTATTTAACTCTGGAGAAAATCACTGACTCACAGACACAAGAATGGAGCATCAATATAAACACAGCAGGCTGATAGACAAATGTTCAGATAACATCCAAGATGTGAAGAATTAATAGAAAGTAAGAATGGTCACAATATTAAATTTCAATCAGCCATCATGACTTAATCATAATAAATAAACCACAATAAGAAAATGTAAACAATGTTTAAAGTGCTATTAAATAACATCAGTTTACTAACAATCTTATAGTTTATACATTTTTTTAAATCGTGGAGTTGTGGAAGTCGAGATAATCAAATCGGTCGAAGCTGTGGGATCTTGTTTATAAAAAACAATTTCCTTGGATAGTAAAGTAAAAATTTTGTTAAAACACTACTACTTAAATAACAATCATCTGATCATCATCATCATCATCATCATTTATTGTATAATCCTACCCATTACAGATGATCTGCCAAGGATCTAATCCAAAGAGAGCCTGAATGTGAATGTGACAGTGCATGTGACTGAGAAAAGCAAACCTTATTGACTTCTTGTGGTGTGAAGATGACAGCAGCTCTGCTGAGGATGACTCATTTGACCAAATCACACAATGACATTCCTCAGTGGCTTGGACATAAATGAACTCAGCGCACTCAGTATACACACTCAGAGACGTGCAAAAATGCACAGCAGCGTACAGTGGTGACTGAGGTGCCTGTAAACCGAATTCTTGGGAAAACATCCAAATGATGATTAACTTACCACTTTGTCAGATAAGCTAATACTATAGACCAACTCCATACCCTAGAGCTGATAACCCATAAGTAGGCCTACCAATATGAACTTTGTATAGGTAGCCTATGTCTGTGCCTGGGTGCATGTGTCTGCCCGTGAGTGAGAGAGATTAGTCTACATAAAATTAAGAAGCCTAATAATGCAGTATTTCAGAACAAAGTGTTTTTTTTTTTCGCACAGTAAACCTTACTTATGATAATAAGTTTTGGGGAATTCCCATGATATTTGACCTAATTAAAACGATGTCTATCTTTATCCATAATCCTTCACACGTTTTGTCTGAAATATTGACAGATTTCACAAAAAATGCGTTGATACAATGCAGCTAGATATTAATGCCAAATTACACGAGTAAGTTCCCCTGAGATTGTTCTGAAAAAAGGCCAGCACGAATTGTGTGAGGATTACAATGAGAGGTTTTCCTGAAGTGTTAATCGCCCTGCACCAGTTTGTTGTCATCTTCCTTGTACTACCTTCGGTCATGTGCTAAAGGCGTCTCCCGGACATGACTCTCCACACGTCTTGAAGAAGACGTGCACAACGTGACTGCGGTTTGTTGTGGGGCGGGGTAAACTTAAACTTCTTGCCCGGATTCAGCGGCAGTGTGTGAAGAACAGATTGTCATTTTATGATGAGGCCAGTCGTGTTTCGATATTCCAACTTCTTTGATTTTGTGGGTTTGGAGCTAAAGGTTATAGGCTACGTGAAAAATACCTCGTACACTAGTGCGAATTTTATTATCACTTTTGAGGTTTTGTCGGCGCATGTGTATATTTGTGCAAATCTGGCTGCTGACATATGGTAAATGTGTCAACTATCTGGGAACAATACCGTACAGACTAATGGCGCGGTATTTTGGCAAGAAAATTGAACTGAGTCAACTGCTGAATGCCAAGAGGACTGTTCTGAGCAGATTACCCAAGAGTTGCCAGAGTTGCAGTAGCCTACAATGAGTAACGACTCGCCTGACGTGTTGCTTCTTTTTCTGAAAGCTGCACATAGCAAGCTACACATAACAGTGTTGAGCCACTTGAATAAGTGGTGTCATAAAGGCAGCTTAAAATTCAATAAATAAGATTTTTCTTTCTGTCTCATACATATGAGAGGAACTTATTATGAGCCTTACAGTCATCAGAGAGACAAGGTTTGCAGTATGGCTTGGCGCAAGAGAATTGTGTGGCCATTTGGTCCACCGGTAGGTAGGCTAGCCTGGAGACTGGGCTCTAATGTTGGTAACTACTGCCAAAAAAGTCTAGAATTAACAGTACACTGCACTTTGGAAAAATTTTGATTTAAAAAATGTAACAACACTGAACAGAAATTAAACATCTTACTAGTACCATATACAGTTAAATTTAGCGTTTCTTTTCCCTTATGGAAGTTTGGAACTACTTGATATCAGCTGATTTATTTGACTGTCGGACCATATCCTGTTTATCCTGCGAAGCAGAAAGAAACACAAGTGTTGTGTTCCAAATGGACAGTAGCTCTCACAGCAACCATGTAGCCTATAACACTGTAAGGCCCACCCATGAAGACAGCAATAGGAAGAAACTGTTGCATTCCCTTTTTGTTGTCATTGCACAAGGCTTCATTTTTGGGTTGCTTAGGTTTATCTTTGAAGAGTTTGTGTCTGGCTATAGACTGAGGCCACAGCTGAACAGTTGAAGGGGAGTCTGTGCTGTACACGTCTCATGTCTCAAACAGTCCTCCTGGCTTGGCTGGAGAAGCCCTTATGCAGCTGTGTTGATATTAGCCAGAGCCATTCCCCTGGGTTAGTGAAAGCGTGAACACAAAACTGCAAGTTCAGGATATTTCCTGCAGGTTTACTGCCCAGGTCCCTTCCCCTTTGCTCTCTTCTCTGTATCTCTTCACATATCTGTTGTTAAGTGTTTACTGTTTACACATGTTTATTTATCATTTAAGAATTAAACTCATGCATTATGAGATTATCCTTTCAGGTGAGATGATGGAGAGACCTTTCTCTGAGCTGCCGTAACTCTTGCAGATATGAAATTCATTGTTATGGATTATGGAAATATGAAAAAAAAAAATGTTTGTCGCGGATTACCCAGTAGCATGTTACGTATGAGTTATGTGATTTCATGTCATTCATTTCTTATGATCTGTAAACATTTGGGACCAAACAGCCCCTGTTAGATGCCCATCTGGCTACAGCACTGCCTAAATGTCATTGGTACCATGCTTTTTCGACTCTTTCTCTGAGCGAAAACATATCATGCCATGTCCCAATATTGCATGCCAATGATACAATAGACTGTACCATCCGTTGCACGAGATGGGTGGAATAACAAAAGAACAGTTTATTGGGGGAAAAAAAGATTTCAGTCAGCAGAGAGAATGGAGAGTGCAGGAAGAAGAAACCTTGTGTGGTCTGTGTAACTCCCCCATTGAAGAATCACATGGGCCAGTCCATTTGAATGCTTGCAGGCCAGCTCTTTCATTAATCTCTGCTGATCAGTCTGTGTGTGTATGTATGTGTTGTGTGTGTGTGTGTGTGTGTGTGTGTGTGTGTCTCGGGGGTGGGGGGTGAGGGGGTCCTAATCTGGGGCAGTTGTCAGTAATCCCAGTGGAAGAATTCTGTAGGCAGCGATGCTGACAACGCTGGCCTTGGCTCCCACACGTGTCTCCTGACGAGTTTTCAGACCTAAGACTGTTGATGCAATTAATAACATCAAAAAGTACATAAAAAAAAACACAATGTCTAATATCGTTATTGCATGCAGACAGTCCCAACTCATTTTGTGTAGAGCCATGTTTCATTGTGCAATCCCTGGATGAGCATAGCCAGAATTGTGATTAAATTGTTGCCAAAGACAGCCTGAAATATATTCAGCTGGTGGCATATTCTTGCCAGAGACTTCCTCATTTGTCATGGATTGAAATATATTTCAGAACCAAAAGTGCTACATTTCAAGACAATAAAGCTTTTCTTGGTGCAAAACAACAAAAAGTGTGTGTGTCTATGTGTGCATGTCTAACATGGGGTTATTTTAAGACAGAATGGAGGATATCCGCCAGGATCAAAAGGAAACTTTTTTGGAAGGCTACAGATAATGGTGTGCGCACTGTGTTTGGATTAAAACAAGAACACACATGAACACATCCATGTTAACCCATATCCAAAAGCCATTTTCATAGCTCACACAGGCTACATGTGTGTTTGTGAAATTGTCACCCAACTGGTATGGTGCCATAAGTGATAGCTTTTCAAATAGTCTTCTGCCCCCTAGTGTCCCCAAGATGACAGTGCAATATCTGACCCTGAGCAGCTTACTTGCATCCTTGAAGAGGGCGCCATCCTGTGGTTTACTGTCGTACAAACTCATCACTGGGTTCAGTCTTCTTTCATTCTTCATCTGATTCAAGTGCAACCTCACTACCCCCACATGATATTACAGTGTGACTGCATCTATACAATTATATGCCCTGAAAAGCACCTGGAACTTCCTGGTCTGCAGACAAGATGTATCTTTGGGTTTACTGAAGATCAATGAAAGACCTGTTCATTTATACAGATAATCATAATAAGCCAATCATGGGTTATACTATCAGACAATTTGCTATCAAGGGAGCAGTGAGTCATTTTCATAAGATGCAGATTTATTTATGAATGACAATCTGGTACACAATTCTTAAGTTAATAACGGGAGAGCAATTTAACAGAAAAATGTGACCATGAAGTAAGCCTATTTCAATTCTACAGATGGAAACAGACAATGTTTGTGTAAGATGTTCTAAGTGGTTTGATTGATCAAATCCTAAGGAACAATGAGGCAACAATTGCAAATTCCTGCCATTCCAATACTTGTTGTCTTGTGAGTTCATCACAACTGTAAATGTTGGTCTGTGGAAGTCCATTCTCTCTTTCAATGAGGTGATAATGAGTGATATAATTTGTTGAGAGGAAGGAGGAGGGGTGTCTCTTTTACCCAGAGTGTAGGCAATGCCTTGGTACAGCAAAACCTAAAGGAAAAATCTGGAGTCAATCAGCCTATATCACTTTGAGCTCAAATTTAGCCACAGTTGATGTGGTCTTACTGACTGACAGCTATCTTGAAAGTAAAACAAAAACGGCCCCCATGCACTGAAATGGGATATTACTATCCAGAAATGTTTATAAAAAAACACAAAATTTCACTTGAATAGTCGTCAAGTCAAGTCAAGTAGGTTTTTATTGTCGTTTCAGCCATATACACAGTACATAGTGAGACGAGACAACGTTTCACCGGGAACAATTGGTGATACACGTAACACAGTATGGACAAGACAGATACGTAATAGTGCCTACATACACTATTGCGGGACTACACAGATTCACTCACGCACTCACACACGCACTCCCACACACAACTACACACGCAAGCATGCGTGCACACTCTTGTACACATATGTACATACATTACAACACAGTTGTAAACAATTGGCAGGTCAAAAATACAGGTGACCTAAAACAAACACGCTAGACAGGGCATGGCTTTTAGCAGAGCACTGTGGCTAGTGGTGTGATTTGTAAACAGAAGACTGTTCTATATAAATATAAATAACAGCAGCAAGGCTAGGGGTTATGATTTGTAAACAAGAGACTATTCTACATAAATATAGTGACAGCAGCGAGAAAGTGCGGGGGGGAATAAAGGTGCAGTGTGCTGTGACGTGCTGGTTTGCATCCTGAGTTACTAAGAAATTCCAGTCCAATTGCACTACAGGTTGTTCAGCAGTCTGACTGCCTGCGGGAAGAAGCTCTTCCCCATTCTGAAGGTGCGGGCAGTGATACTGCGGAACCTTCTGCCAGATGGTAGTAAGGTGAATAGTCCATGGGAGGGATGGGTAGTGTCTTTGGTAATGTTCTTGGCTTTCCGCAGACAGCGGGTGCTGTAGATGTCTGGGGGGGGGGGGGGGCAGAAAGACTCCAGTGATCTTTTCGGCTGTCCTCACAATCCGCTGCAGGGCCTTACGGTCTGCAGCGGTGCAGTTGCCGTACCACGCTGTGATGGCGCCGCTGAGGATGCTCTCAATCGTCCCTCTGTAGAAAGTTGTGAGGATGGAGGTTGGGAGATTGGCTTTACGGAGTCTTCTCAGAAAGTACAGATGCTGCTGGGCTTTCTTTGTGATGTGTTTGGTGTTGAGAGTCCATGAGAGGTCGCCAGTTATGTGTGTGCCCAGAAACTTTGTGCTCTGGACAATCTGTACTGGAAGGTTGTTGATGCACAGTGGGATGTGTTTATGCAAAGTCCGCCTGAAGTTGATGACCAGTTCTTTTGTTTTGTCCACGTTGAGGGACAGGTTTTTGTTGGTGCACCAGTTGCTGAGCTGAGCCACCTCCTCTCTGTACAGGGCCTCGTTGCCTCCGCTGATCAGACCCACCATGGTAGTGTCATCAGCAAACTTGATGATGTGGTTTGAGCTGTGCGTCGCCGCACAGTCATGGGTGAGGAGTGTGAACAGCAGCGGACTGAGCACGCACCCTTGAGGTGCTCCTGTATTCAGTATGGTTGTGCTGGAAGTCTTGCTCCCGATCCTGACTGCTTGTGGTCTGCCCACCAGGAAGTCCAGGATCCATTGGCAGAGGGTTGTGTTCAGGCCAAGTTCACCTAATTTCGTTATCAGCTGCTGAGGGATGATGGTGTTAAATGCTGAGCTGAAGTCAATGAACAGCATCCTGACATATGCGTCCTTTTGGTCCAGATGAGAGAGAGCCAGGTGGATGGCAGTGATGGCATCGTCTGTGGAGCGATTTGGGCGGTATGCAATCTGCATTGGGTCCAGTGTGAATAGGTCCAATCTAATATGTTGCCATGTGTTTCCCTGAGAGGATCATTGGTGCATCACTCCCCTCCCTCCAAGACCTGTACACCACCCGCCTCACCCGAAAAGCCATCACAATTGTCAGCGATGCAAGTCGCCCAGCACACACTCTGTTCAATCTCCTGCCCTCTGGAAAGAGGTACAGGAGCCTCCGCTCCCGCACTACTAGACTCGCCAACAGCTTCATCCACCAGGCTGTGAGACTGCTGAACTCTTTCCCTTCCCCACTCCCAACCCCAGCCAGCAGAGGCACCAGGCCGGCAGGAGTCTAGGAAGACACTGGACTCACCCCCAACTGAGACTCTGCATATGCAAATTGTACACATCTGCTGCTAATTGTTCTGTTTTTATATTTATATTTGCACTACTTATTTATTATTATCATTACTGCTACTGCGGCAAGTACTGCTTATTGACATTTGCACATTGCACTTTTGCACTAAAAAACACAATTACAACAACTACCTCTAAATGCACAAAGCTAGAACACTCAGTGAACTTCACCTCATGTCTTGTCTGTCTTGCCATGCCCTGCTACATTAGTAGTGTACTTAGGGTACTCTATGTCTTGTCATACCTGTTATGTTAGGTAACCTTAAGCTACTTGCACTTTATTTATTTATTTATTTATACAACCTTGAGGATTAGAATTGTCTTGCTGTGCATCTGCACTTTACTGTTGTCCACGTACACGCATGGGATAGTGGGAAACATAATTTCGATTCATTTGTATGTCAAGTACATGTGAAGAAATTGACAATAAAAGTGACTTTGACTTTGAAAACTGAT
This sequence comes from Tenualosa ilisha, assembly GCA_015244755.2. NCBI lineage: Eukaryota > Metazoa > Chordata > Actinopteri > Clupeiformes > Clupeidae > Tenualosa > Tenualosa ilisha. The sequence goes on from PYXC01001262.1 coordinate 795,630, forward strand.
TAAACAACCCAAATACTATATTTTCCAGCATATATCCTCATATCATGCATCATCAGTGTGGACACAACCCACCTTGCTCAGTACATTGTTGCCTCATTTCCTGTATTGACCAGACACATTTTTTTAAAAACTTTTATTCAATACACTCATTATGGTGAGTATGAAAGGATGTGGAAAATGTCTAAACTGTTGTAAATGTCTAAATGTTACATGACATCTTCAGCGTAAATGCTTTAAAATTACTTAATTCTTCTCTTACCAGCACATGTCAGTAAGTATTAATTGTACACTTGTTTCACCAAGACCATTAGAATGCTGCCAACTCGAGGTTCCCTTTGAGAATGTCACAATAAACTGAACTGACCTTTGAAAGGAATGTATTCTAGAAGTGTACTGAAGAACACTGCAATGTGTCACATTTGAAATAACTATCTTGTAAAAATATGGCAATAAAAAAATTGCCACCACCCAAATTCAACGCATCATCCAGAAATGTAAAGTAAAAGTCCTTAAAACCTCAGTGATACATACATCTTTAATGGGTTCAACTGGATTTCTCCACTATTTCTCCGGTTTAAATACTGAAATAACAAGTAGGCCAACAATAGGAAATATTTGCAAGGAAAAAATAGGATGTTTCCGTTTAATTGCAAAAAACAACATGGCCTACATTTGCTGGACATTCAAGCTAGGTTAGTAAGAGTTCACATATGAAAACACACACACACACACACACACACACACACATACACACACACGCTAGGGCTTGGGTAATCGACAGTAAGTTCCCACATTGGTCAGAAAGTTCCATCACTGGACCTAGAAATAAACTTGCAGTGCGTCATTATAATTAAATGCATACTAAGGTACTGATCAAAAACTCCTGGAATCAAATGTATTTATGCCGTGAGACCATCTCTTCAGGGCGATCATATGTTCGTGGTTAAAAAAAGGAGATACACCTGCTGCGAGATACATGACAGGAGGAGACAAGCGAGCTCTTTTGCTGAAACACACAGTGTCCTGTGTGTATCTGTTGCGCTTCAGGTCAATTGGAGCGTTGTATGCCAAAGCAGGACACAGTGAGTGAGTACGTTCGTCACTCCCTGATAAGTCTCTGAACGAGGCCTTAGGTTTGCTGGTATCCCATTCAACCGTGTTCTTCAGAGTCACGTCAACAAATGCATCGGTCTGTAAAGTGCTCGCAAAGCGGACTTCAGGATCTTTCTTAAGAAGCGATTCGATTGAAAACGAACTACTAAACTTCGAACAACGTTTATCCTCCAACACAGCCGGAATTTCTGTGGATTTTGGACTGGTCTCCACCGAATCAGACCCCGCTGGAATTCTGCAAGACGACCCTGTCAGAATGTCCCGTGTACCGCTGAAATGGCGTCGAAGCATCTTCGGCGTGATCCGACGTTCATCTACCTTCCAGTAGTTTCGTCTTGCGTTTGGGTACTCAGGGTTCACTGGGACCTGCATCAGATAAAACTGGGAGTTAAGCCATGTCATCTGAAACGAGCCAATTCAAATGAATGTGTGAATGAAGATAATTAAGTAAATACCTTCACAAAGCAGTCGTTGGATGACAGACAAACTCGGACGTTATTTTCCAGACCCTTTCTTTCGCCAGAGACGAATGCGCTCAAACTCTCCATCAACTATTAAGATAAAATACAGGACATTGTCAGTCTGAGAGGCAGAGAACGCTTACATACATTTTCCAAGTAACGTTATTGGATGTAGTAAGCTTACCTGTCCGAATGTCAGCATTTTGTTCGGAGAGTTTTGAATGACGTGAGCAATTAAACCAAGATAGGTACTATACTTTTTCGAATATCGTTTATATTTTCTTTGCGGTGTCCAGATGGATTCCCTCTTTAAAACTGGCGATGTCTGTGTTTGTTCCATGTCGTGGTGGAGCCAGCAAACTTCGACTGCTGTAACGTCGGTAGGCTATCACAAGTTCGAAATAAGTGGACTGAATTGGGATCCGGGTTTTATGTTCATCCATGCAGGTCAGACCAATCAAAGGTGTGCATTCCACGCCAAGCGACTACTTTTCATGCGACAAAAGGTGTGAAACGCCGATGGGCCAGGTGCGCATTTTGGTAAGGTAAACACCTTTGTCTTTAAGTATTTCGGGAATATCTTAGTTTGCATTTCTCTGTGGGAGGTTAACGGGGAAAAAAACGTATATCCTTAAATTTAAGCTTAAACTTAAACCTTTCTTAGCAACTACCATGACACGTAGGTCTATGGTAGTTAAATCAGGTATGCACGAAAGTTAGAATGACATTTATTACCCCTAGTGGTTGGTTAAAAATGATTACATAGCACCTGATGCCTTCAATTAACAGTTCGTATTATTTTGATTAAATTTACACTGGAGGAATAGGCCTACAGAAAAAATAAGCGGTTAAGAGGCAGCATTTTTGTTGGCTAATGTTACATAATACACATAATATAATATAATATAATATAACATACATGATAAAGGGGTCGAACTCTGGTTACATAATTTGTTTGATCTCTTATGGTGAGACATAGTTATAGAACACATAAAATGTGTAATGTTTAATGAGCAAAATCTGTTGTTTGAACCCCTTCTGGTTGTGTGAAATGGGACTCCTTCACTAACTATTTACTTAATTGACTCATAAATCACATGCAAAACTGCTAAATGGTTAATGACCATTGAGCAACAGGGTCTGCTATTCCATTACATTTGCAGCCACTTGCTTATTTGAACACTTAAATCCATCATGCATTGAAAACTGAGGCGCAGTTTCATTCTTGATACAGTGTGTTGCAAGTTTTAGCAGTCCCAAAGGTGTCTTTGACCAGTTCATCTGTAAATGTAAATTTCTCACATTCCACAGGAATTGCTTTTTGAATTGCTATTAGCAATTTAAGGTTGAGAATGTCCACTGTATGAGGTGATAATGAAGAGTCTAGCATGGTGAAAAGTGAGGCAGAAAGACTTTGCATGTCTACAAGTTGTTGATAGTCATTTGAAAATAAAAACCTTCTCTTACTCTGTCTTAGATAGCCTATTAGAAATTACGAAGCACATTTCCACATTGCATTCTTGTGCAGTAAGGACACTATTCCATTGCTGTAAAATTATAGGCTGTGTACTGCAGCAGTGATGCCACTGGCCAAGAACTGACCTTGACTCACCAGGATTTGGCCAGTATGAATGGAGATTATAAGTGCCTCACCCTTGCAGATTTCAACAGACTGGAAGAAGCAGATCTGCAGAGTAGCTGGACATGTGCATTTATAAAGTATAATTAACAACAATCTGCTATATTCAGAGGAACAGTAAGGAGTATCTATCAATCTATCGATCATATACAGTTTGTGTTTATTTGAATTTATAATGTTCTTGTTTTCTCTGGAAAACACAATTGCATACTGTCTTGATTAAATCGTTGGGTCTGTTTGCCTGCTGTAAATTCCTAACATTCCACACTAATTCTCCTTAAAGATCTTATTTAGTGAATGCACTGCCCGCTTAAGAGGTGAAAATGGGCACTATTGCACGTCTGTTTGAAAAGATGAGTACCCCAAAGAGTCGAACATTGAGGCGCTACTCTAAATGGGGGTGGAGCTCACACATTTCACCACTCGTAGTGGTTCCATGAGTTCCCAATGAGTAGGTTGTGTCAGTAGGTGCTTACAGATACAACAGCTCTATGGAACCACTGTCTGGAGAGGCTATAAGAACCACACAGTGGGCAGGTTTTTTTTTTTGCATTTGTGCAGCAAGGAGGATAGATTTCGTAAATGTTGGCACGTAATGGGCAGCATTTCTATTGAGGCTTCTGAGGTTTTTGACTGATTAGAATATCAAATCATTGTCTCAGAAGGAACAACAACAACAAAAGAACAGAAACAAATCAGTATTAATTTTCTACGAGTCCATAGGTATTCATCTTCTGTGCTGACATAATATCTCAAATATCAAACATATAACATTCCTGCTTTGCAGAGGACTGTTTGAGTTTGTATTGTTCTGTAAATTTCACACCCTATTCCACACACCTATGGGGCTTGTTGACATCTAACGTTAGCGTACTCAACTACACAGCTTGCGTTTAAGCATACAATTTTTTTTATTGCCTATTGCTTATGTTTATGATCATTTTAACATTAGATGCAGCAATAGTCTTACACGTTAGTAGCTTCATTTTGAAGTTCAACTAGTGTCCGCGTTCTCTTGATCCCCACAAGGCGGCGCTTAGACTTTGAACAGCCTTGCAGGGGCAGGAACCGCATTTTCTCCTAGACCAGTCTGCCTGAGCAATCACATGGGTTGAGGACTAGATATTGTGTTTGACAGCCGCCGCCGTTGTTTCAGTTGCTTGAGGAAACACAACGCCGGTAAGTTATGTTTTTTCAGGAGTGTCTGCAAAGTGAACATGTTGTGAACTATGTTGTAGTGTTATTCTAAAATGTAACATACGTTGAATTTGACTGTTCTTAAATGCGCCTTGCAAGAGTTTGTCGTGTCGCCGAATTTCACCGACAATTTTTTCGATAGTGTGAGGTTAATCTGAGATGCTTCATCCGTGGGTTGGAGTCATCTCAAACTGGTGACTGAAATGTAAATGGTATAATTTGGCTAATCTGGATAGAAACGAACGCTAATTTGGCGACAAAAGTAGTCGGAGTGTTGTCAAAATCGAGAAGTAGGTTTATTCTGCTTTCTTTCTTACATTTCCCCTTCGCTGATGCTCTGCGTCAAGGTTCGCTTTTATTGTGAACTATACCGGTAGTTGTCTAAGGACAACAGGTCAGATGAGAATGTTAGAAATATGATTTCTCACGAAGAGGTATTGATTAGTGTTTCGAACTTGGTTTCATTTGCTCAGTACAATACAAAAGTACAAAACAAGTTTTCACACAGCTTTTCATAAATGGCGAAATGGTAACAAACGTCAGATTCCGGTATTGTTGCAGCATCGATACTGTAGTTCAGTCTCACTTAATGTTAACATGCAACTTGGAATTTTGAGGTGGCGTGGTTTTGGAGCAGCCTACATTTAGGATTGTTGAACCCAGTGGAAGTTCAAGGTGGTGTGCGATTTTATTTTGGACTACACGCACAGTATGCTGTGTGAAAGATGTTTGTCTGGTTGCCTGTGATATGTATACCGTTCCAAGTTTGGACTAGTATACTGATGCATGAAAGTCTTGCAGTTGCCTTCTATCAGTCTCTTTTTTGTGAAAATGTCAAATGCACATCTGTATTAAGGAAAAACAACACGTAATCATTAGGCTCAGACATTTGAAAAGTAAACCACATTGGCCTACATTTTGCCTTCTAATAACTTATGTTCACTGCTGTGAAAAGAGGTGAAAGACTCTGATAGAAACATGTAATCAAAAGACTTTAAGCACAGAAACAATATTCGAGCTGTCATAGATGATTGAAATATATATAAAGTCTGGATGTAATGATCCATGCTTGGGGATATTGTTTTTGGAGTAGGTCATACATACCTGCAAATGTGTGCCTCACCTTGCATGATGGCCAGACTAACTTTATGATAAGCGACCTGTTGGAGTATAGAATGTGTCGGAGACCTTTTTTGAAAGAAAGAACTGCTTCAACAGAGCTTAATTAGGGTGCAGCGTAGTGCCATTCCCCCTTTTCTTCAACACACAGTAGTTAATGAGAAGGCTTGCATGAAAATTATGATATACTTTCACCACAAGAGGGGTTTTTGGAGCGTTCCTCCTTTTTTAGTGGGGAACTGAAAAAAAGAGAGTGCATTCTCAGGGCTGATGTGAATTCGACAGAGCTTCCCTCAAGAGGACCCCCAAATAAATACTTCCACATGACCTCCTGTTCCCGTGCCAGAAAAAGCTCCCTCTCTCTCTTTCTCTCACTCTGTGTGCACAGAGTGACGTTCTGGACTTTGACACAACTTGCAATGGTTCAGTTTGCAGACTGACTGGGCTCTCCCTCAGTGAAACAGGTTTTCTCATTGCACCTCTCCGCAAAGGAGAGAGTGGTTTCTCTGACCAAGAAAAAAAAGCTGGCATGAGAAAATCAGAGCCTCCGTTTTGTACATGATTGCAGAGGTTATTTTAAAAGAGGTACAATTCATGCAATGCAGTGCAATTCATGCAATGTTTGTAGCAGCATTCTCAGCTCTGTTCCTATTATTAATGAGCTGACTAATATCCTTATTTACAGCATTTAAAGCTGTCCTCTGCAAGACTATGTTTAGGGTTGGAATATTAATGAAAGGATCTTACTGTTTTATTTGTGCACTTGGTTGAAACCGGGAGGACTATTTCAGACACATCTCTACAATCTGTAGCCTTCTCTCTCTGGTATCATGCAAATAGTACATGTGAACCAACTAGTGAGAGAATTGCTCCTATTCTTTATTACTACACACACGTTACTTGGCATGCCATGAAATGTAAAATAGGCACGTTGTAACTAAATGTAAAATGTTGACATCAAATTGATATAAGCCCTATAGTTAGTACAGTAAACAGTTACTGTGTAGGATACTGTCAAAACATACAGTGACTGGTTAGGCAAATTAGGCTCAGTTTATTTGGATATGATTACCAAAGGCTTTGCATTGAAGTGAAATATTGGTATATAAATTATACCCCCTGCAGAATGTTGACAGTAACGTATAGTGTGGAGTTTTGGCTAAAGCAAAATTTCTCTGTTCAGGAGTGAGACCACTAGAGATGTAAAATTGTGTAAAGAGTAATGTAACCCCCTACACACACACACACACACACACACGCACAGGTCCTCGTGCACAGGATCCTTATCGACCTCCATGGAGAGAGATTAAATAAACATACTCCCTTCGTCGGCTTTGAAGGCCTTGCCAGAAATGATGAGCATCTCAACAACACTTGACCCGAGACTGGTCTGGGGTCACCTGATGGGATGTTGATAAACAGTTATTAGCCACACACATAGAGTGATGGGGTTGGTAGCTGTCGTGGTAGTTCCGTGACTTTGCCCCCCGAATAGGCTTTGATCAAACTGCCAGTGCAGAGTCGCACGTAGTCCAGTTGCCCGCTCTGCTTTAATGTGGGATTTTGGATAAATACATTAATGTCTTTCCTTTGGCTCATGGACATGTTTACAAATCAATAGCCCTGAAGGACAGGATTGGAACACAAGCCAACAAATTTGAGTAACCAAAGCTGTCAGATCAGTGATGTGTGTACAAATCTGAAGCTTCGGTTTTAAAGACAGAAAATTAGCTACTAGGGCAACATTGCTAAGTTGAAGTAACACCATGCAACTGTTCACCACTATTTAAGGTATTTGTTTTGGTGCCATCTCCAAATTAATTTGGGTGGTATATAGTCATATGAGGGAGGATAAATGCAAGTGTTTTTCCCATCAGCCATTCAGAAGGCACTGTGCAGTTTTGAGTGGAGGGTAGGAAACCACCACAAAAGAAAAAGCTTAACAGCATGACATTGTTACATTTACGTTTATGCATTTAACAGACGCTTTTATCCAAAGCCGCTTACATTTGTCAACTATCAACTACATCAGGGCCAGTCTCCCTTAGCGCAGCTTAGGGCCTTGCTCAAGTGCATAACAGTGGCAGCCGGGATTTGAATCAACAATTTCCAGGCTACTAGCATGCTAGCCACGTTCCTTAACCACTACGCCACCACTGTCACATTGCTGTCATTGTTGACTGTATTGCCATCAAACACCAAGCATGTTTTAATAGTTCCACTAAGGCTGTAGGAAATATTTGATGTGCCTTTTGGTTGGTAGTTCACTAGTCTTACACCCAAAAACTCCATAGTGTTGCTTTAAGAACGTGAAAAGTAGTGTCAGTGTTTGGGGTGAAGGCTCTCCTGCACACTAATCAGTTGGGATCGTAGTCAAAAAGTTATGCTGTTTTTCCTGCAAGGGATCTAAGAGAGTATCTTTGTATTTTGTGGTTGTTTTTTAAGTAACCTTGAAGATGAGATGTTAATGAAATATGATGATGTATGTGGCTTAAAAATAACCTACTTGACCTATAATCAAGCAGGCCCCCCGATGCTAAAGATGATGCACATCATCAAGAGAGGAATTGATTTTCCACACACCCACATGACATGATTTAATGCCAATTGGAAGGTATTCGTGTATTTTATTTGTGAGGCAAGCATGCAGTGGCTCGACTCTGACAGTGCTATTTCTCCCTGGACAGAATGCGCTAAAGGTATGGACATAGGTTTTGACTCATTCATTAGCTCTACATGTCCAGCTACGTGTCTGTCCTGAAGACAAACATGAGTTGGCGACTTGTTTCAGTATGGCCATGAAAGGGTTACTACCACACACATTAAGACAGTGATTCTTTTCCTTTCCTGGCAGAGCTTCAGGCATATGTCTCAAGGCGGCTGTGTTCATAGTAACCTCACTGACTCTAGAGGTTTAGCAACAGTCATATGCCAGTGAGCTGCTCAGCAGTTTCTCTTCACAGAGAGGAATCCATCCCAGCAACCCTAATCATCTTTAATCTAAACCTTCAATAATTCTAGGTATCCCCTCCTGTAATTTGTCAACAACATGCCAAAAAAACATTATTTGAGTGACATATTCTGGGAATTTCACATCTGGCGATTTATGTTGCCCATCAGGGAAATGATAACCACCCTGTTTTACTTACCTGCCCCAAGTAAACTGCCTGCTTGCCCTCTCAACACACACCATCATCCCTTGTCTACCTTGTCTGGTTGTAACAAATAGCCTGGTGTAGTACACACGCACACGCACACACACACACACACACACACACACACACACACACACCATCACCACAACCAAATTATTTCTGTGAGTAAAACGTGTTACTGATTACGTGATACCGTATGCGTGTGTGTGTGTGTGTGTCTATATTTTTATACACACACATACACACACACACATACATATGTGTATACATATATGTACATGGTATGGGCCTTGTTAAGCTCTAAGCCCCACAACCATTAGACCTTGTTCTAGTCATTTCCACCAGTGGAGATGTTTAATCTTCAATCCAACTCAGCTGGGTGATGGGCTTTGTTGCAGCTGGGTGGTCTTTGCCAACTTGGGGGAGAAAGGGCAGTGGGTGCAAAAGGCTCGACTCTGCTGCTTCTGAAAGTATGAAAATGTCTCCTGAGGCACCTCGGGGCAAAATGAATTTTTTTTTTTTTTAAATCCCTGGCAATATATTTACAACTGGTTGAGCCAGATAGAAATATTTCCAGCAGCAGTTCAGGTAAGTAGGTCAGATTGTGTGTGTTTTTTTTCCTTTTTATTTCTTAGTCAAGGCAGGAACCTGCAATGTCAGATCCAGTGCTGAGCTTTATTTTTTTTTACTGGAGAGATTTGATAATGTCTTGGCTCTGTCTGTGACTGTCATAACAGGTTGTGTTTGTGAGGTGTGTGTGTGTGTGTGGGGGGGGGGGGTAGCCTACAGGAACATGCATGATGTCAGAGACTGACTGTAGTCAGGGTGATGAGACTTGTGTGTTAGGTAAGAAGCTGTTATGTAAAAGAGGATCCCCCGGAGCATCGAACATAAACTATAAACTCCCCCAACCTCTGTTAACTCCTCAGTTTCCTGTCCACCCTGCAGTCCTGTCAATTACGTTTTGATGGTAGGACTGAATGAGAATTTCCCGGAGAACAGCTTTCATTTTTTCATCAGACTAAAATTGCAATTTGAGTTGTGATGTCATTTACAGTCACTATACAGTATAAAACACTGAATGACTGAAATAGTCCTCTGCTTACTTGCTTACTCTGCTTTTTGATTGTGAAAGACCATCACTACTTCTGCTTGTCTGCTGCTGTAATTTTTTATCATTTTGGTGTTTTTTTTAAATGTTGGCACATTTCTCAGAAGGGAGTGATCACTTATGCATACTTTTGGTAGTGTGCGAAATGCACTAAATATTTAAGCTTACGGGGTGCACAGTTAATTACAGTATTTGCAGTTTGCTAGCTGCATTCAAATTATGATTTAGTTTAAAAATCAAATAATCTTTCAGCCATATCATACGGTTTGTAGTGGTGTTTTTTTTTTCCTTTCAAAATTAGCGACACACCGATGTGGTTATAGTTGCCTTCTTTGGCAAGAGAAATTAACACAGATGTGTGTGCTGAGGGGGTGGGGGGCAATCTATGGTTGCCAAAGTGGGAAAAGTGTGATCTTGCTTTTGTTTTTTGGATTTATGGAGAACACGTCAAGAACTTTGGCACCCGTAACAGAAAACTGCTCCCTTTGTTGGGTTCTCCAGTGTAAAAAAAAAAAAAACAGAAAGAGGGAAGGCGTTTCTGACTATACTCTTTACACTGTTGCAGGGATATTGAAGTATCATAGGAAGTAGCCAACAATAAGCTGTGAGCATGTTATGTTATATCCTGTCCAATCTGACGTTATTTAGACAGGTTTTAGATCTTAGACTGTTTGGAAAACAATCGCTTTACTCTAAGACCCTGGGGCTGTTGTGTTTTATGTGGCTGTTTAGTGTTCCCATCTCTTGAAGTGTTTATAATAAAAAATCCCTCTAATTAATCCATTTGGGGGCCATGGCTGGCTGCCGATCTTGCTGTGACGCAAGTCTGTGATTAAATCATGAGGAGAATAAGGGGGAAAAGGCGGTGTGTGTGTGTGGAAGGGTGTGCGTGTGTATGTGTGTGAAGAGGTTGGATTCATTTGCTGAAGCCCACCTATTCTGCCTGTTCGTTCTCACCCTCGCATCGGAGCTTGTGTGGGAGGCTGCAGAGTTGTCAGGCTTGGTGGCACTGGAAGACAAAAATTCTCATTCTCATTGTTGGTTCTGAAATGGGGGACTTGGCCACACTGCAATGGGTTCCAGTCCTTGAGTGTTCAAGCACAAATATGTTGTTGGCATGAGTGTCTCCTGTCAGCGGTTGCCTTGCTGTGGTTCTTAATTCATTTTTGTCTCAAGTAGCCAGCATCAGTCAGACCCCACCAGTTAGCTACTCAAGCTTTGTACTTGTTAAAAGGAAGTTTTTCAGTGTGATCTGTGTATTGCTCCAGGCCATACATGTACATTCTTCATACTGTGCAAAGCAAGATAATGACCATCACAAACAAGTAAGACTCAAATTTGAAGATAGTGTCCTATGTTTATTGACAGTGTTTTAGTTCACAAAAGTACACGTTGACATTTGACATCTCAACAGCCAATTAAATCCTGTGCACCCTTCTGTCCACTTGATGCAACATGTTGATTGGCTTGGACTTAGCCACTGAAAAGATATTAAGAGAACTGTGAGGGAAAATTTAAAAAACTCTACTGCTTCACTTTCATTTGCCTTACTGGCTGCCAACATGGCTGGTTGAGGAAATTCTGCTGATGTTTATGGGCTAGGGGGTTAGCTGTAAAAATTGGGCATTTGGCTCTGCAGGGGTTAAACGACAGCAGCGAAGATAACATGCATTGAGCGGAAAGGTTCTGCTACAGCAAAGATGTAAGATTTGAGCTGTGGCCAATTAAACTACCCCAGCAAAGAGTCCCTGTGGAAGGCTTGCTTATTTATTTATTTATTCTTCATGCTGGCATTCTAGGTCACTAATTGAACCCAGACGTTATTGCGGCAGTGGAGTTCACTGTAGTGGTCCGGGAGAGATGCACAGCCCCTCTCACCCCAATGTTGGGTTCACTGGGGAGAATTGTGGCAACAACATGACTGTGGTGAAGTGACCTACTCACTCAGGGGAGACCATGTGTTGACTGAGGAAAAAGGCTTTGTGTGTGTGTGTCTGTTTCTCTCTCAGGAATCAGTATCGAGGTATACCCCCACCATCCCATCCCCCCTTTTCCTCTTATTTTTTCACCAGACTGAAGGTCCAGCTGTGTGTCTTAGACAGGAAAACCTCTGACATCGGAATAACATTTGTGTGGCGTTTGAAACCTCCCAGCTGCAGATCAGGGGAATGTCCCAATAGAAGAAAAAAAAAAGCACAACAGGAATGCTCTACATACCACCCAGCCCTGGATCACCGCTTAACTATGTGGGATTCTGTTGCACCGGGAGTTTGATAGGCTTTTTATACAAGCTGTTCTCAGCAAGATTACACACATACACGCACGCACACATACACACAGTCACACAACACACAATTTGTTTATGTTGGGTCCCAGAAAGCTATGGTTGCGTAAGTCTGACAATACCCCCAACAGTATACTGCAATCAGGCAGAGAATCATCTGTATGAGTTTGTCCTTTTACCAGTAGGTCAGAGCAAAGGGGTCAGGCTCTCATTACAACAGAATGAGGCAAGTTGTAGGATTGATATAGAAGATCTTAGCTATTTCGTAGCAGATGTTGGGGTCTTCCATCACAGGCCGACTCCTCTGGGAGAAATGGGGCCACTGGCCGTGACAGATGACGTGTCAATGACCCCTTCGGCTGTCAGGGCTGTCCCCGCAGGTTTGAGCGCGCTCAGTTAGTGTCAGTGATGGGGCCCTGGAGATCGGATACGGGATTTCCTGTGGCGGAATTCTCCATCGTCCATCCGCCACATCTCGGCATTCCGGACGTTTTGATTACTGTGGGAATTCGGATTCTGCGAAGTCTAATGACGGATAAACAAAAGACCAGGAGCAGGAAAGACAGTCAGTTAGAGAGAGTGATTAATTTGTGGGTTGGTCAAAGTAGTGGGAGACTGATCAGGATATGATTTGCTCTTTAAATATATTTGTGTATTAACGCACTTTTGTGATGGCCTTTTCTGAATCTGAGTGAATGAATAAAAGTTATTGGTGTCTGCAGAGGAAGCCACTGCTGTGTTTTTTCTGCACCTGTCTAGGGCAGTGCTCACATCTTCCTGACACACAAAACGGTTCAGTGATCCCAAGGTTAAAAACAAATTGAGCACAAAAACAAACTTCATGTTATTTCTCGCTCAGCTGACTCATTCAGTTTTTCATATTCACGTCTGCTCGCTTATCCAAGCGAAACGCCATAAACAAGCGTCTGGTTCGTAATTGCACGCTAAAAGGATGTTTGCCGTGTGACCTTGCCGAAAACACATTATTTGGGTGCCTAGGATTATATCTGTAATCCTGCATGCATCACATTGCCACTTAATTATTGGGTCCCAGACTCTGTCTGTGACAGAGATGGCCGCTTGTCTTCTAATATGGTTATGGCTAGTCGTCTCCCACACGGCTAGTCATCTTCCACTTCGGTGCTTTTAACGAGTATGGACTCCTGCTGTTCTCGAGGTCACGTATTAAGACTTGCACGATGGGAAATCTTGGGATTTGTACAGAGGCCAGATACAAAGTGAGGGGGTATGCAAGTGGAGATGGCTTTCACTTGAACCAGCCAAAAGCCATGTTCGAAGTGACCCGTTTTTGTAAACAGTCAGACGTGCCTCGCTGTAAGTTTCATATCGACCTTGGCAGAACGTGACGTTTCTCAGGGGGGGTTCCAGAAAGGAACATCGGGAAGGCCCTTGATGATGTGCATGTTTTTTAGGGGTGGCCCCCGCGGCCCCAGTTCGGGTACACTTTGATTGCATCTGACCCGCTTATTTTAAGCTCAGTCTGGTCTGTGACGGCAGTTTGTCATGTTGCTGAGATGGAGAAAGCCCAAAGCGCCCATGCACAAAACAACTGTTCATTGTGTGCTGCTTTTCCTACCAGGTCACACCCAGGTGAAAATGCCAAGTGCAAAGCTTTCTTTCTTTCTTTTTTTTTCTTCCCCTCAGCCCAGTCATTATGCTGACCAACTGTGAGCTGACATGAACCTCTGTATTTTCCAAGCGGGGCAATGCTTGCAGCCCCATGGCAATCATTTAGTGACTTGTGTTTTTGCAGGGCATAATTTGTTTTAATCTGGCCCCAAGATGTGGACCGCACATGACGTCAACAGCTCCATTTCACACAGAGTATAAACGGGGACAAAAAGTGGATACATGTATATCATGCCTTGGCACCCTACACATTAATGTCAGGACTAAAAGAGAGCAGTTTCCCTTTAAGGGCACATAAGCCTGTTAACGTTGGTCTCTTCTTACTAAAGGAATAATGGGCATTGTTACATAAAGGAAAGTGGGAGTGCAAGTTGACTCCATTGTGATGTGTAAAATGCAGACGATGGGCCTGCACCATAAAAGGATGTTTTCACATTTAGTTGCTGTGTAGTTGCTGTGTGAGTGTTGGCAGCTGCAGCTGTGACATCTGTCATATGTACAGTATTATTGCAGAGCTGTATGCCAAGCTGTTTGACAACAAAGACCGAAGGAAAACACAACCTGAGGACTCGCCGGTTCGCATGGGGGTTGCAACACTCCCTTCAATTTAGTTACTTCATCAAAACAGAGCCACATGAAACCCGAGGACCACAAGGCCTTGTAGGGAACACACACACACACACACACACACACAGAGCACCAACACAGTCCTATTTTCCACTGGCGGGAACTGAACTTAGAAGGTTATTAAAAGCCAATCTAAAGTGCAGCTGTTCAACAGCCTTAGTATTTTCGGAGTAATGAGATTATGGCTTTTGGTAGCTTGTAAATCAAGTAGACCTCTCTATTACAGCTTTTATATCTGAAGACAAGTGCTGAAGGCCACATCGGTTGGTAAACAAACAGTCATCTACAAAACTTTGGTGACTTTGATGCTACAAAGTAGAGAAATTGATGAGATAAATTCAAATCAGTTCTTGTGTATTGGGTGAGCTGGTAGAATGCTTTTGAATGAATTACCCTTTGAATGCAAGTCAAAGGGTAACTTGCATAACTTGTAATCAGACAGAGGAATTCTTGTTCCAAGTCGAGACGATGAATTGCATTGGCTTTTTTTTTTTTTTTAAGGACCCCGTCTTTCAGAGAGACATGTGACATGGTGTGCCTATATGGGGCAGTGCGCCCTCCGTCTGCTTGCATACGTGTCTGATGTAAACCTTGACACGTATACTGTTGTCGCAGCTATGCTTGCGTTCGAAATTGCTGGGAGGCCAGCGGCTTTTCTGCTGCCTGGTGTATATGACGGAGCTGAGGGTACAGTGGGAAAGGCAGGGCTGGCACCTCTTTGCTTCCCCGCTCAGCTGCTGCGCCACATCAGGAGTTCCTCCCTCGACAGCACACCAGGCCATGACCCTTCGCCCCGAATGTTTCACAGTTTGCCACCATCAAGAGAGTTTGAAGTGTTATGCAATGCTGTCTCCATGGAGATTTTCCAATTCTCCAGTAAACCACATAAGTGTGCTGGATCACTTTGTCTAGCGTAGAAATGTAGCACTCTCTTAATTGCACCTAAGTGGCCTTTTTTTCCAAATGGCGATGACAAGGTGGAAAATTATTGTTGTAACCACTTGCTGCCCTCTAAGGAGAACTGAACAAGTTTATGTTGACACCCATTTTGATTTAGTTAAAAATGGTTAAGTTCATCAGCGATATCAGTGTTGAGGAAATGGTGAGATTAGCAGCAAGTATCTTATCAGTCGCCACAGCATCAGGACGTCTCATTCAAGTTTCATTGGGCCGAGGTTACTTCAAAACAAGGACCCCCCTCTCTTCCCCCACCACCCCAGTTATCTCACAAGCCGTCTTATGTCTTGGCCTGGCTAAATACATCAGAGGGCAGCTGCTGAAACTATTTTTAGAATGCAGGTGCCAAAGAGAGCACCAGGTCCGCCCTCGTCACCGCTGCAAAGTGTTTGTGAGTGAGAGCCTTGTGTCAAAACAAGACTATCCAGGCCTGACTATCCCTTGCCCCCAGGCCCAAGCAACCTGACCCCAAAGGCACATGTAGGCACCGGACCGCCTTCAGCTTGGTTGATTTGGGTTGGTGCCAAAGCTGAGAAGCACATGTGCAGTGTTAGGACTTCATGTGCCCAGTCGTCTCTTCCTGAAATGGATTGAGTTCGTAATTTTTTAATAGGCCAAGAGTATCGATGAAGTCTCACATTTAAAGGGCAGTCATAGTTTTTAGCACGGTTAGTCTTGGTGACTCGGCATGAAAATAGCAACTCGACCTATCGGATCCAAACGTACACTTGAGGCAGGAGGCCCAACAGAGTTTGGGCGCCGGATTCTGAGATCTTGGTGTCGCCAGAAGAGCAGGAATACAACACCTCATCAGGAGTCCCCCTGGGGTGGGGTGGGGACACTTGGAGCCGATCCACCCCGGTCCCGCCCCAACGTGACCCACGGGGCCACGTGCACTGGGAGCCACTGGCTCAGTACCCCCCCCCCCACACACACACACACACACGCACAGGTGACCCTCAGAGACTGTTTGTTTTGCTCACTCGCTTTTACACACTCTTTTTGCACTGCAGTTGGCAAAGCTGCAGAGGTTTTGAGTGATGGGGCAGAGCCAATCCTCCTAAAAGGGTGACCAAAAAAGCCCCCATGTCCCCAGTCTGATAGCTCCAGAAATCCCTGCTGTCAATTAAACTTTGCTGCTTCACTACTTGCTCTGCTCTAGATTGCTTTATTCAGTGCCATTTATTTCAAAGTACAACAGCACAGTAGGTAGTGTACCACTTTTTTGTCATTGCCAATGAAAATTTTCATTGCAAATCTCATATCAAGGTGTGAAGGCTGCATAATTAATCTGACTTTGGTGTGGTGGAAGGCTATATCTGAGGCTATATCAGTATATTTTGACTACATCTGCTGTCGTTTACTGATTCTATGATAGATAGATAGATAGATAGATCTATTGATCCCTAGCTGGGAAACTCACTTGCAGTTGCAGCATGATATGTAGGACAAACACAATAACTGCACAACACAATAACAATACAAAGAGACGAAAGAGCATATAAGAGCTATGCAGCTTCGGTTTATCATCCGAGTATGATCTAGACTGCACACACACAACACCTCTGTCAGCATACTTCAACCCACTGGGAGTTGTCTGACCCCAAAGGATCACACTCTGATGATAGTGTCTTCAAGAGACCTTATGTGTGTGTTTGTTTACCTGGCTGTTTGTACTCACATGCTTATCACCTGTACTGCACAGCTCATTACAAAGTGCTGAAGCCTGTTAGTTTGTTTGACCTTATTTTAGGTTGTACAAAACCATACGTCTTTCTTAACAAGGCTCTGCACGAATGGGCTGTTCACTTGAAGGACAGTACAGAACATGCTCCACTGTTGCATCCATCCATCCAACTTGAAATGCGGTTACTAGGGGAGACTGAAAAAGCAAATGCCCACTAACTGTAGTGACAAAGAGTGAAACCCAACAAGTGGCATTGGTGTCTCACGACCTTCAATAAACTGAATAATGGACGTTATCCTCGTAGATCTTATTAATTAGGCCATGCAGCACTGGCCACTGATTTTTTTTTTATTTACATAATATATATTGTACAGTGCTTGCTTGTGCACCTTTAATTGAAGTTGTTGATAGAAACGCACTTTTTTGTTCTACCAAAGGTTTCGGTAAAAGGGGTTTAAATCGTATTATCCCCGACTTCTAAACTAATGCAGCGACAACTAGGTTAGGAGATTACAGCCTACCCTAGATCATAACACCCCTTCCAGGCAAAACGTGTCCCTCCCAACCCTCGTAATTTCTCAGGATGAACATGTGTGTGAACACGTAGCCCACATACTACATATTAAATATGGTCGCTTATAGCCAGGCCAGGCTACTAAATATTCAACTGCTTTAGTGAGCAATGGGTGCGCGAATGGGTGGTCCTGTGCGTTCTTGCATGGTAACGTGGACACACCATGTATGACACGAGCGGCGGATTCCTGTTAGCTTAGCCCCTTGCGGCGGAGCAAGCAGCCTCGACTGGATCACACAGGATTCATTTGTAGGGACTCCAGCTGCTGTTTAGCTACTCTGTATAGTTCCCCGTAGAAAAGGCACGATCTCGAGAGGGAGCCTGCGATATAGTAACCGAATGTAACTCACGGGAGAGAGGATTATCAAAGGACGAGCACACATGCAGCAGAATCTCCTGGTTTGGCCACGTCTGCCATAATGCCAAACGTGCCTCCGCTCCGAGCCGGATGGTGTGTCTCGCCTACAGATGTACACCGCCGCACCGATAAGAGAGTATCCAGCTCGCCGAACGGACAAGTTGTTGTACTAATGTAACATTAATCTGTGAGGATATTTCTACAAAAAAAATCGTGTTCTCGAATGGTTAAGCAGGAGAAGTCTAACAGAAGCATCACATTTTCTTGCATGTGTTCTGGAAAGTCTAAAGAGGTGAGGGTGTGAGTGGTGTCTGGATTTCCGTCTACACCGGGTGTGCTGTTGCACGGATTTCAAGTTTTATACCAGATGGTTGCCTGACCAGAAAGCCAGGAGTTCCATGCGGTCATGAAATTGTCTTTGTAGGCAACCTTACTCGGACGACAGGAAAGCTTCACAATGCTAAGTAGCATAATAAATTAGATTTTTTTAAAAATCCAACGATATGGCAACAATGTTGTGCGCCTGACCCACTGAAAATAGCCTCGGTCTTGCGTAAGATGACTGCATTGGTAAGAAAGGATATTTTGTTGCAGTAACTGTTTCAAAAAAACGTCGATTTACATTTGCACCGCGTTGTTTTTATGTTGGTAAAAATTAGTTGGATGTTACCATTTCTGCTTTCTAGCTAGATTATTTTAGGACGAAGGGTGGTCATGCAGGCAGTTCAGATTTGCAAACTCCAAAGACCGACTTTATCAGCCGTAAGTGCGAGATTTGAAACAAAGCAAAGCTGTATATTTTACCACTATTGAGTGTTTATTAAACGTCCTACTAAGAAGAATTGTGCTGTGTTTGTGGTTTAAATCTGTTTAAACTCGCACATTTGTTAATTTTAGAGGTAGGCTATACTCCCTTGTCTAATTCCCCTCCCCCCGATTCTCTCTCCACAACTATTCTTTTCTCTTCTCTCATGCTCTCTGGCAGTCCCATCCTCCTGTCACTTGGTTGTAGATGGCGTTCCTGCAGAGGGCTGGAGACTACTGCCACGCGCAACATCCCCGGGTGTGACTCTGCGGGTCTTCGTGACATATCCCTGACACCCCTGCCTAACCTCAATCCCCCGAGTCTTGGATTCAAAAACCAGCGCAAAACTCTCCAAGAGCTTGTGGACGCTCTCTTTCTTACACCCCCTTTAGTACCCCTGTACTCGACTCCTCAGATGGGGTCACTACCCTTGCTGACCAAAGAAGTAGAGAGATAAAGTGGCCTGCTCAGCAGAAGGGTGGGAGTCTCAAGGATCTTATGGACTTCAAGATTGTGTTTTTCATAAAAGAGAAACACGAAGACTAAAGAAGATATTAAAGATCCAGAAGTGTGAAAAAAGACGTTTTTAAATAATTAAGTTGTAGACTTGAAGCGGCAAAACATTGTAGTCTGTGTTTTGTTTGTTTGTTTTTTTGTTTAAAAAAATTGGATATTCTTTACCTCTGTTGTTGCGACTGAAGCAAGCATGGCTCGGATGAACAGGCCAGCTCCCGTGGAGGTGTGCTACAAGAACATGCGCTTCCTCATCACCCATAACCCCACCAACTCCACCTTAAACAGCTTCATCGAGGTGAGAGGCTACTCTTTGCTACCTTTTGACCTCCATCCGTTACCATCTGCCCTCCTGTCCTTCTCCTCTTCCTCCTCCTACTCCTCCTCCTCCTCATCCTGTTGTCCATCCTGCTGTTGTCGTTATGGCTTTTCCTCAAATTTCTACATCCATTGTGTGTGTGTGTGTGTGTGTGTGTGTGGGTTTCCCTCCTTCTGGTCTCTTCTATTTCCTCATAATTTCTGCTTTGTCACAGTTCTCATTTTTCACTCTCTCTTTCTTTCTCTCTCACTCTCTCTCTTTCTCTTTCTCTTTCTGTCCATGTCCTTGCTGCTTGTGATTTGGCTTCACACTTCAGTTTTTTGGCAGTACATCTGCGATCGCGCTCCTACCATCCTTTGAGAAAAAGCAGAGCTGCTGCCGTTACCAGGCCCTGCCGCGTGGCCCTCTCCCCGCTCCCCCTACGCTTATCACTAAGTGGAGGAGCCAGCCCAGCCAGCCAGCGTGCGTGTGTGTGTGTGTGTGTGTATGTGTGTGCATGCGCGTGTATGTAAGCGAGCGAGTTAGCGCAGACAACCACAGAAGGCCCGAGCTCTATAACAAACACGCAGCATCCACAAAGCCTTGCGCTGTTGCTATGGAGACCCCTCCCTGCGCAGCCGCTGTCACATGGCAAAGCCAGAGAGAGGAGCGTGCAGCGGACAATGGGACCCCCAACCCCTCCCCACACACACACACACTCACCACCCTCCTCTTCTGTATTAACCAGCATAGTTGAGCACAGCACAGCTCTGCTCTCCACGGTCAGACACAGCAGAAGCACAATAGAGTTCAGAACAGTTGGGTCCTTTACATGATCAGGCACATGCTCTCCTCTTCTAAGCCGTTCCCATAAAGAGCAACACTTCATAATGACACTGCTTCCAGGAAGCCCTTTGCAAGAGTGGCGCCCAGTGTCCCCTTGTATCAGCACATAGCCGGTTTCTCGCCGATATGTCAGTGACATTGTTATCCAGTCAACACTAGTGTGAACTCTCATCTCTCTCCCTCTCCCTTCTTCTTTCCCTTCCACACTCTCTGTCTCTCTTTCTCTTTTCTCCCCCTCCTTTCTTCCTTTCCTCCAATTTGCGGCTCTCCCCCTTCTCTGTCTTTCCACCCCCTTCCCCCCTCTTTCCATCTTCCTTGTCTCACTTTCTCTCTCTCTCTCTCTCTCTAACACTCTCTTCCCCTGTCTCTAGGACCTAAAGAAGTATGGCGCCACCACAGTAGTCCGAGTGTGTGAGGTGACCTATGACAAGGCCCCGCTGGAGAAGGATGGCATCACAGTGGTGGTGAGTGGCCCCTGCCGGTGTGCATGTGTGTGTGTGTGTGTGTGTGTGTGTGTGTGTGTGTGTGTGTGTGTGTGTGTGTGCGCACAGCCGGACCGGCCATGTGGCTCTCACATGCTGTCGCTGAGGACGTGCAGCTCAAAGGAGTGCTGTCAAGTGGGGAGGGGGTTCCTGTTGAGAACAGGAGAGAGGGTGAGAGAGATTGAGAGGGGGAGATAGAGAGAAGGGTCGGACATGTTCAAAGCAGTCCTCACATATCTGAAAAAAGGAGTGAGAGAAAGAAAGAGGAAAAGAGAGGGGAAGAGAGAAGAGGAAGGAGGGGGGGGGGGGTGGCGGGACGAGTAAAGCTTGTTCCGAGCAGTCAACATGTAAGGGTAGAGTGGGGAAAGAAAGATACCAAGACACATGAGAGAGGGACAGACAGGAGAATGGCTTGTGTAACACAATCTCCCACACAACAAGTGAGAAAATGGTAATGGACAGAGACAGAAATAGAGATAGGATAAGATAATTAACAGTAATTTGGCATCACCTTTCGAATAGTCATGCTAGACTTAAAACCAAACAGACACAGGACAATTTGGGCATCTAAAATATGTCCATAAAATGCATTAAATCCTCCATTAAGTGTGGGAAAAATATCCCTAGTGGGCTAAACAGTTCAGGAGGTTTAGTATTGCCAAGAGCAGTCCACACACTGAACATGCTGAAGAGAAGCAAGAACAGAAATAAATAGCTGGAGAAAGGACATTAAAAAGCTGGGGAATATGTGTGGAATCTGAAGAAGGCGCTGGGACAACAAGGACAAAACACAACTATGGTAGGACACAAGGCGTTGCATAACAAGTCCAGGAAGGCGTGACTGGAGCACACGCTGGGTCCGAGTGCAGTGCCAATACAAAATAGCTCAACCGATCAGCAGAGATGCTGAGAAGACAACCTCGAGGTCAGTGGGGTTAGGGCTTGGAGAGTGAATCAGCGGGAGGAGAGTAACACTTCGCCTTAAGATCACACTCACACACACACACACACACACACACACACACACACACACACACACACACACACACACACACACTCCCCTCTTCTCTTGTCTCTCACTTCTGTGTCAGCCTGTTTTAATTTATTCAGCAGATTTTTGGGGGAAGTAAAAATGGACTGATGCTCTCTGGACATTTCCCACATATGGTGGTGTTAGCCATGTTTTGGGGTTGCAGTTGTGTTTGTGATGCTAGTGGTGTGTGTGTCTCATCAGAAGAACAGAAGAAGTGCGGGCATGCTTACTGACTCTTGGGTCTGTCTTCCATGGCTTTAAAACGTCTAGTCTCCGAGGAAAACACAAAACTGCAAAGTGAAAAAGTGTATTTTATGACCTGTTGCTAAAGCAATTTTTGCAAAATCCATGTAAAAAAAAAAAAAGTGGTAATATGGAAGGTCTTGTGGCATTGCCATGAGAGAGGAAGTGATGGAGAGAAACACGTGGAAGACACTGATGAAGGAACAAACTGATACAGAAAAAAGGGCCTTTATAAAACTCTGTTAAGCACATGCAGACACACGTGTACACGGACACATTTACAGCCTACTGTG
Organism: Tenualosa ilisha; assembly: GCA_015244755.2. Taxonomy (NCBI): domain Eukaryota; kingdom Metazoa; phylum Chordata; class Actinopteri; order Clupeiformes; family Clupeidae; genus Tenualosa; species Tenualosa ilisha. Next base: position 818,075 of record PYXC01001262.1, read on the forward strand.
TGTGTGTGTATGTGTGAGAGAGAGTGTGAGTGAGTGAGAGAGAGTGTGAGTGAGTGAGAGAGAGACTCACAAACGCAGAGAGACACTTGTTTCATCACAGGTTCACAAGTTCTTGTGAGTCATATCCCTGTGCTTGATGCCCCAGCATTTGAGAGCCTCTTCTGTTCTCCTTGTCCTCCTCTTTTCCTCATCTCTCATTCCTGCCATTTTCCTCTCCTCTCCTCTCCTCTCCTCTCCTTCTGTCTATTTCCTCTCCTCCTCTCCTTCTATTTCCTCTCCTCTCCTTCTGTCTATTTCCTCTCCTCTCCTCTCCTCTCCTTCTGTCTATTTCCTCTCCTCTCCTCTCCTCTCCTTCTATCTCCTCTCCTCTCCTCTCCTCTCCTTCTGTCTATTTCCTCTCCTCCTCTCCTTCTGTCTATTTCCTCTCCTCTCCTCTCCTCTCCTTCTGTCTATTTCCTCTCCTCCTCTCCTTCTGTCTATTTCCTCTCCTCTCCTCTCCTCTCCTTCTGTCTATTTCCTCTCCTCTCCTCTCCTCTCCTTCTATCTCCTCTCCTCTCCTCTCCTCTCCTTCTATCTCCTCTCCTTCTATCTCCTCTCCTTCTATCTCCTCTCCTCTCCTCTCCTCTCCTCTCCTCTCCTCTCCCTCTATCTCCTCTCCTCTCCTCTCCTCTCCAGTCAGCCACACGTGTTACTTATTACCCCCTTTGCAACGTTTCAAGGTTGCCATGGTAGCCGTGGAGCAGATCCTGCTCTCTCCGTGTGGCCTCCACTTCAATCACTTTTTTTTCTCTCTCTCTTCCATCTTCCACTCCCCTCATCCTTGGTTTTTTCATCTTTTGTGTGTGTGTGTGTGTGTGTGTGTGTGTGTGTGTGTGTGTGTGTGTGTGTTTTGTGGATGTTGTGAAAGCCGAGAGAGAGACAAAGCAAGCAAGCTCATACGAATGAGTGAAGACAGCCATAGAAACACATTAAAGAAACATGTGAGCCACTGCCACTGCAGTGTATGCCTGCGTGCGAGGTGTACTGGTCAGGCCTCAGGGTGCTGAGGAAGACCTCGTTCTACACCCTTCCCCAGGGTTACACTCATATTAAAGAGCACTGTGGGAAACGTCAAAAGAGCTTCATTCCATTAAGACGAGGAAGGAAGTCCAACTAATCAGAATCTCCAAGAATAACCATAAAAACGAGAAAAAAAAACTTAAACGAGCACGGCTCTGTCGTCACTTGCCCCCTGTAGCTTAATGGTGGGCGTGTTTTTGTTTGTTTGTGCTTCCAGTATAGCTAACCCAAACAGGAGGGGGGGTTGGTATTTTTGGACAAATTGAGACTGACCTTCACAATAACATGTTATGTGGCAAAAAGAGAGGGTCATGCAATGGTCCCAGTGTTCAGTTTGGTAACATGGGGAGAGAGGCTTATGTCACCCATGGTGCATGCTCATTAACATGTGCATCTAATTCAGGTTTATGCCCACCCTGGGAGAGTGTGTGTGTGTGTGTGTGTGCAACAGTGACGTATGTTAGGCCTCAGCTGTAGCTCAGTATCCCCTAACAGTTTCCCCTGCTCCTGCTCCAGGGAACCGACACGCATACAAATACACACACACTCTTTATCTCTCTCACTCTGCCTGTGCTCCAACACTTGATTGAACTCATCATGTGATTGCAAAGGCCCTGATTAAGCCAGTAAGGTGTGTGTGTGTGTGCAGCTGATGAAGAGCATTGTGGGAGAGAGGGAGGGGGAGTGTGTGATCTAAAGCAAGCCATGGATTGGGCTAAAGGGATCAAATGGGTGAGGGGCGGGCGGGGTTCAGAGGACAGACTCTGACTGGAACACTTGAACCCTGCATTGTTAAGTACAAGATAGCAGTTGGTGAAGTGTGTGTGTGTGTGTGTGTGTGTGTGTGTGTGTGTGTGTGTGTGTGTGTGTGTGTGTGTGTGTGTGTGTGTGTGTGTGTGCGCGTGTGCGCGCGCCCCCACATATGGTCTCTCCTCGTGAGCTCCACACGTGTCTTTCAGTGGTGTGCTGTGTTCAGTGGGATTCACAAGACCACCAGCGCCAACAAATCCTGCTCCTTTTTGAGGTGAATGTGGCCTCCGCTGCCCCCTACAAACACACACGCTCACACCATCACCTTCACCACCACCCCTCACTCTATCCCCTGATTCTCCCTCCTCTTAAGAAGGCCTCGGCTGTTTTCATGGTCTGATTGACGTCACACAGCAGCCGTCTACCCACCCGCTCCAGCAGGCCTCAGCCAAAGAGCAGCAAGGGAGACGAAAGCAAGCCGCCTTTTCACTCCCCGCTCTCCTGCTCGCACACTGCAGCTGACTGTCGACTGGCTGGCAGGCTGGCTGGCTGGAGCTCAATCCCTCCCCAACTCCCACTCTTTCTTTCTCTCTCTCTGTCTTTCTTTCTCTCTTTCTTTCCTTTTCTCTGTCCCTCTTGTCTGTCTATGCCATCAAAGGCTCTTTGTATGACACTCCCCACACCTTCGGGAGGTGAGACCATAGCAATTTAAAAAGAGTTTACAGTAAATGGTCTACACTTGTTTGATGCTTGTGGTTGCTTTGGGCTGTAAAGTGTGTGTGTGTGTGTGTGTGTGTGTGTTCGTTCACGCACGCTTGAGAGGGGAGTAGCTCTCTGCTGCCTGTCAGTTAGCAGCCAGTGGCGATGAGTAATCTGCGTGCGCTGTTATCTCTGCTGCCTGTGCTGTGAGTAAGTCCTTTTAATCAGGAGCTGGCTCTCATCAGTGCGGGCCTGCGTCATGGCTACAAGTGTGTGCGTGTTTGTGTGTGTGTTCGTCCATGTCGCACATACGTTAGTTGTTGTAGGGTTTTGTGTGTGTGTGTGTGTGTGTGTGTGTGTAAGCCATGTTCCTAGGCAGCTGCCCCACTTCAAAGAGGGTTTGGTGTGTGGGTGTGTTTGTGTGTGGTAAGGTAAGGAATCTTACTCCTGCTTGGCCCATAAACAAAACAGTGTGACTCACCCTTCACCCTCTGGTCATAATAGTAAAGGCCAGGGCAGGAAGAGGGGCTTTCTCACTCTCCAACTCCATGTGTGTGAGAGAGATAGCTTCTCTATATTGTTGCCACACACAATGTTCACAGACCTTTTTACGCACACAAACTGCAATTACTGGTAAAACACACACATATTCACTCCTGGAAAACATATACACAAACATGCACACTGGAGACACTTTATTTTATATTATATTTATATATATATATAGTATGTTTTTATATATGGTGTCTGCTAAATGCATAAATATATATGTACTTACCGTTGTCTTACATTTGTCAACTATTAATTGGCTAGTGTCCCCTAGAGAAACTTAAGGTTAAGCGCCTTGCTCAAGGGCACAATGAAGCTACTTGAACCCACATCTTTCCAGGCTACTAGCATGCTAGCCAGGTTTCTTGACCGCTATGCTAGAGACTGCACTAGAGATACATACACACAAACGCATACCCCTCAATGGCCCTGACTGTTGTCTCCATCTTCTGTGTCAATAGGACTGGCCGTTTGATGATGGCGCACCTCCTCCCTCTAAGGTGGTGGAGGACTGGCTGAGTCTGCTCAGGAGTCGCTTCCTGGAGGAGCCCGGCTGCTGTGTCGCTGTGCACTGTGTGGCTGGACTGGGGAGGTCAGTATCCACACACACACAAACTTGCATATGCACACTCGCCTCACTCACACACACACACACACACACACTCAGGTTAATTGAAGTTTTGAGCACATGTAAAGGTGGTCACACAAGCACAGACTTGTCTCATTAACAAATTTAGTTACCAGACGTGAGAAAGGCTCTCTCTTGAATTGTGCTTAATTGCATTGGTTCATGAGATCTACACACACAGTGTGCATCATATGTCTCAGCAGCGTGTTGTGTTGTTTCAACTCCCACTGGTAGTTGCCATGTTAAATTTAGACCTCTAGTCACACACTGCCTTTAGTTGTTGCTATGTGTGCATTGCTCAGTGTTGGCATAAAACAGTCCTCTAGCCTATTTTGTACTGCTGTTAGCCTTGCTAAGTAGATTCTGCAAGCGGCCACTTTTCTGTCGTCGTATTTAAAAAAAAAAAAAAAAAAAAGTCTGTGACATTGAAAGTGAATGTCAGGCCATTGCTTTGTGTCCCTTGTAGTGGGTCTGCGTTGGTGTGTGTAAGTGGCCTATTAACTTCTCTGAGGGAGAGAGACTCTTCTGCACTAGCTGCCACCCAGTGCCTCCGTCCTCGCTGACGGGCCTGCGGTGATGGTCAGGGTCGTGAGGTGCCAGTGCTGCAACCCCCGGGCCATGCCAAAGTCAACAGTCCTCCCTGAATGCCCTTTCTGGGGGCAGTAATCCCACTGTATTATTAGTGAGAGCACAGGGTAAAGGCTGAAGACGAAACAGGAAGTTTTTTTTTTTCCCCCTTTTCTTTCCAAAAAAAGGGAAAAAAATGATCGTTTGTTTTTACTTTCCCTCTTAAAAGCATATGGCCTCTCGGCGACCTTTTCGCTTGGGTGCCAGGGGCACTGGGGGGTGGGCAGTAGGGGTTTAAAGGGAGTTGGTGGGGGTAAGTTGGGTGGAGATGGTGTTGAGTGAGGGCATGGGTAGTGGTGGTGGGGGGTGACTGACTGGTCCATACTGGCTGAAGCAAATACTCCTTAATTGAATCTGGTGTTCCCTGCAGATCCATATTTATCACAGACCCCACCTTGGTCTCCTTTCAGCGAACAGTTGTGTGCTTGCTGTATAACGTGTTCTGGGAAGCATATGTGAAAGAGGAGGTTGGGGTCTAAAACACACACACACACACACACACACACACACACACACACACACACACACACACACACACACACACACACACACACACACCACAAAGAACAACAATGAAGCAATCACTCACTTAACCCTAGAGGGTGAAGATGCGAAAGCTTGTGATTATTTTATTCCACTTTCAGTGTGGTATCAGAGGCATTTTCCTCATGCCTCCCACTGCTGTCGATGTGCACTCTTTACGATCATTTTGCAACACAGGGAAAAAGAGAGAGGGGGGGGGGGGGGGGAGAGTGTAAGCAAAGTAGAGGGAGAGAGAGAGAGAGAGCGAGAGAGGGGGGACAGAGTGTTAGGGGAGGGTGAATGACGTTTGAGGGGGGAGGAGGACTGCCCAATGCTGTTCTCATCTTTTTGGGGCGGTAGACCTCAGGCTCTGACGCACTTGGCCCCCCTCCTCTGGGATTCGGGCCTCGGTTCTTGAAAGAGTGCCAATGTTTTCTTGGCCCTGCTTGTTTATTTTCATATTATTCAGATGGGAAACGCTCTCTCGTCTCTCCCCGCGTGTTGAGGTGAAGTCCTGGTGTGGGCTTGTGAGACCCACTGAAGAGGGGGTGGGTAGTGGATGCTGAATGCCACCAAAAAGCAATTTTTTGAGGGTTCTTAGAATTTTGTTCCTTTATGTTCTCTGTATTCTCAGAATGTATCCTTGTTGGCCCTGTTCTTTTAATTCTGTCTTTAGCACTTCGTTACCTGCCCCAAGAATGTAGATGATTGCCCACCTATGTCATCCACCACGGGAAATCGTGACAGTACAGTGTCACTAAAAGAGATTTCTGAACGCAATTAGCAAGGTTGACTTCTCAGTGTTTCATCTGATCTTCAAGATGATTTGTGAGGGTTAACTGTGTTCAGCGAGAAAAGAGGGAGTGAGAGTGGATGAGTGGGTGAGGGCCAAAACACACACACACACACACACACACACACACACACACACAACTAGACACACACAAAGAGAAAAACTGGCATTGAAGACTAAATCCCTTTTCATCTTTTTCTGAAACTTTTCACCAGGGCTCCAGTCCTGGTGGCCTTGGCACTGATCGAGAGCGGAATGAAATACGAAGATGCCATTCAGTTCATTCGCCAGTGAGTATTCTGCACCCTCTTTCTCCCTGGTGGGAGCGGTCCTCTGCCTCTGGGTCTGACTGAGATTTAAAGTGCTCCTCAGTCCATCAAACTAATGTTTCTTGAATAGAAAATGGGAAGGCCCATTACAGAGTCATGACAAATGACTGTTATTGCAGCCACTGTCGCCAGTCACTGCTTAATCATTTCTTAAGAGAGGGTAAAAGCGGAGCGAGCGAAATGTTCATCAAGTTCCGTGTTCTGTTCTTGCAAGGGTGAGGGGGTAAATATCCACCTTTATGCAGACCAGAGTCGAGCCCTCATACGCTGATACAGAAGATCATTGAAAATTTTATATTGTGACTTTTATATTGTGATTGTATATTGTGATTATGTTGCTCTATCTTGGTCAGTATTCAATGATCTTTGATTTTTTTTTTTTTTTTTGTTCTTCTCTTTCAGAAAGCGTAGGGGAGCTATCAACAGCAAGCAGCTGACCTACCTGGAGAAATATCGCCCAAAACAGAGACTGCGTTATAAGCACCCGCACATTTTCAAGAACAAGTGCTGTGTCATGTGACCCAATGGACCGCAAAAAAGATGCCTTCCCCCTTCCGACAGACAATACGGATCTGGACCGACGTGGAAAAAACAAAAAAACTAAAAACCTAACAAATGGTCTTGACAGCCTCCCAATGCACTTTGCTGTTCTTAGGATGACGATGCGAACTGGTTTTAGGGTCAGGTTGAGTCTCCATGGAGTATGAAAGAACCCCTCGAAACGGGGAGGTGAGGGGAGGGGATGGATGGGGGAGAGGATGAGTGAGCCGGTGCTCCCAGAAATTGAACCACAGCCAATAGGCTGGAGACTGACGTTGTCTGCCTTAAGCCATTCTGGTTCTTAGACATGCACCAACAGTTTGACCGGCCACCCCCACCCCAAACCCCAAACCCAAAACCCAAACACACGCCAAACATCAGGCTTTGGTCTTCTGTGATTGGCTGTTAGTCAACTAATGTCCCTCTCCACAAACACAAATCATGGAGGGAATAAACACATTGCCTTTGATGAGTGTTGATTAAGAGTGAGAGCTAGCTGTGCAGCAACAAAATGTGAATTGTGTGGGACATATGGGAAATGTATTCTATTGTGCCTGCTCTTTTAAATCTCTCTCTGTCTCTCTCTCTCATTTGTCTATGAATTGTAAACGGTCGGGAATGAAACCCCCTCCCCTTTTTTGCTCATCTGCTGTGGACATGCTATGATGCTGCTTTGTGCTGGTATACTTCATGATGCTTCAGTGTTTCGTTTGTGAGCGTGCTCAGTGCAGCCAGTTTAGCACTTGAAGAGGATGAGCCCTGTGTCACATGACTGCAGCAAAGGGGATTCAATGTGGGATGTAGTGACTTTTTTTTTTTTTTTTTTTTTGTAAAATTATGTTGATGAAACCAAATGTCAGGGCAGGTTAGAAGTATGCATTCTCAGAGCGTGGGTATGTGTCTGTGAGTGTCCAGAGCGCTGATAGGTGTCACTCATCCTTGTGGGGGTGTCACTCATTCTTGAATTTGTTTTCCCCTTAGCTCTGGTGTCTGAGCTCATGGGGAACCTGCCTTTTCTTCTTTCTTTTTCCTTTTTTTTCTTTTGCTTGGTTGGTGCCTCTGTTACCTTATGGTGTGTGAGAATGAAGCCAGACTTTTAAAAAGTAACTGAAAAAGCACCTACAAGGAGACCTAGCAGCAAATCTCACCCACGCTCACACACACACCACAAAAGACACCCCCTCAGTGGAGGCCTTTGCACCAATCAGCCAGCTGGTTTGAAGCCGGCTGTTTGCTCCTCGACAGCACAGATCTCTCTACTGGAGAGGGAGGTGACGACTTTGCTCTGGTCTTCCTCTTGCTTTTGACTTGCCTCTGTCTGCCTTTATTTTTTGTTGTCTTTTTGAAGGAACTGCCTTCACTTGTATAGAATTAATAAAATAATAAAAGGATGTGCACCTCCCTTTCCCAGCACTCTTCTTACTGTTTTCAGTTTTAGTCAGATGACGACGAGGATGACCACACTGGGAGCAAGCGAGAGTGACTCATGGGCGGACCGTGAGTGCCAGCTCATCGGTGTCGGATGTTCTCCACGTCGGTTTGCTGGATCACACTGAGACAGTGTCGCCCTCTGCTGGGGGAAACTAGTAATTAGGTGCCACGCAGCCACATATTCCACAGTAGTTCTAAACTGCCGAGGCTTTGATGTGTTTTTTTCCCTCAGATGTTCACGTTCACAAGTCTTGCCTGTCCAACACGAATGTCACCATCCCTTCTGTGCTATTTGAAGAATCTAGGTCTAGTATCGCGTCACCCAGTAAAGGTCTTCCATATCGTATGAAGAACCCCTGTAATCCAATCCTGCTGGACAAGAGGTACCCATCGACACGGAATTCCCCTCGTAGTGACCGGCAGAATGACCGCCGGCGCCGCAGCATTCCACACAAACGCGTTTCAGTGTTGTTGATTAAAGAATTGCGATAAAGGAGTGTTCTCTTCCTTTGGCCATCCACCAACTCGTGGTGTATCAGAGGAATGCGGACCAGAGGAAGGATGTGATCGCACGGAGCTGGTCGCGACCTTCCTGCATGGGTGAAAACAGTGACAAATCACTTAAGCTACGAAATTACTTTTAAACGTTTAAACTGTGTTGGTCCCATGCACAGCCCACAACCAGTAAAATGTTAAAGAAAAACTGAGGTTCATTTTACAAAGGCATTACTTCAAGAAATGGAAAAAAAGTTGTGAAAAGTACAAAAAGATTTCAAGAGTGTAAAAAGCTTTGTGACATTCAGAAAAAGACTAAATTTGCAATCCAATACATCGGCCCTCAGGGGTTCATAATGGCTTATTGCTCAACACACAACCAGTCACAGACAAATGAAAAGGGTCTTTAGGGACATATAAAATAAATTTTATTATCCATTTTTCATTTTCTACACTGTAGTTGCATTTCTAGACACCGTCATCAAAGAACGCAGCTACACTTTTTCAATCCGGACACAGACGCAACGCATCATATCATCTGCTTTTTGCGCCCGAATTTCAATATATAATTACTGTATGGAAAAAAAAAGAAAACAAAAAAGGAACCTAATTGTGTCTGTTCTCTTCTCTTGGTTCGGTATACTCGACATAAAAATGTGGCCAGGGAAAGAGGGGGGAGAGGAGGGGGGTGTTTGTTTGAGGAGGGCGGGTAGGGAGGGGGCTGTTGACGGCAGCAGCAGCACCGAGACGGCGGCTCAGGGCTGTGCCCCTGTTGCCGCGGGAACCTGCGTGGCCAGAGCGCTGGGGGACGAGATGACCGGAGAGCCAGCCATGTTGCCCAGTGGCTGCTGGGAGGATGACATAGACGTGATGCCTGGAATAGAACAGAATAAGAAGAAGGGAGTTTAACATCCAAGTGCAATTATGCTGTATAGTCTTCCCCCTGTTCTAGCAAAATAAGATATTTAGAGTTTGGATCAAGGTTAATAAAGAGCTATAGGTCTGAACCAATGGCTGCTAAATACAGAAACGTATCTCTCGGTGTATGAGATGCAACTTGTGTTCTTTAAGTATGACTTTATGGCCAGCAGAGTTCATCTATGGATCAAGGAGTCCTACAGAACCAGCTAATATTATCATGATTGAGAGCTGTGTGTGTGTGTGTGTGTGTGTGTGTGTGTGTTGTACCAGTCATCATACTGGACGAGCTGACGGGAGTGGAGCCCGTTGACAGTCCTGATGTGGAGCCCATCCTGGCCTGGTCTTTAACTATGGGATCTAATAGGAGGACACAGAGCAAAACATTAGCACAAGCACACAGGGATGTTTAAAATGCGGGTAAATAGCGTTCCTCTTCCCAGATGTATCTTATCACTAGTCCTATGTGTATGCCAGTTAGCAGATGATTGTTGCTAAGCTATTAACTGAGTGAGGCAGATGATTGTAGCCTAGCTATTATCTAACAAACGGCAACAACCTTTAAAACAAGCATCTCGGTTAACAAAAATCATGATGACAAGATGTTTTTTTTTTTTATCATGGTTAAATCGACATGTAGGGTTAGTTTAATAGTGATGCCATCCAGTCCCATTGGAGAACACGCTGTTCTTGAGACCCACCTAGCACGTTTGCTAAGTTGCCACGCCCATCTGAAATGCTCTACTAGGGCCACAGAGGCAGGTGCCGAGAGCAGCTTTGGCCTGACTGCACTGACAGTTAACTGTCGTCAAAGATGAAGAAGAAGGGTTAAGGGAAGGAGTAGGAAGAGACTCACAGAAGTAGGGGTGCTCCATGGCCTCTCGGGCCGTGAGGCGTGCCTGGTGGTCGTAGCGCAGCAACTTGTCCAGGAAGTCCAAGGCCTCTGTGCTGACCAGGTGCTGGTTCTCGCTGTGCACAAAGCGCTCCCACCTTTTCCGAGAATGTCTGCATTCACACACAAACACACACACATAAAGGTTCACCATTTCAAACCCCTTCACTGATGCATTACATAGATTGAGGATCACAGTGTAGCTGAACTGCACCTAAACACCTGCACTGTAGTGGGAAGCAATGAGCACGACGTGAGGTAAGTCATCACAACAAAAACCACCACCACCTAACCACATGCACCTGTGTGAAGTTGGCACCCATATGTTGAAAATATGCTTAAAATCATTTGCACAATATTTCTAAAATGGTCTGTATATATTTTTTATTTTGCCTTTACAAACATGCAGAAGCAGTGCACAAACAAACAATCTGATACACAGTGAGTGCCACAGGTATGTGTGTGTGAGCAACCACACAATACCAGTGTCATGGAAAAAGACGAACATGTGACAGACAGGCATGTTGGATGAATGCCTACTTTCTGTTTGAGTGTGTCAGAAGTGTTCTTTGGAATTCAAAGTTCCACACCACAGTCACACTGCCTGCCAGCGCCCCCCTCGATTTGGCTTTGACGCGCACTTGACAAACGCGGTCGGCAGAGTCTGCAGCTGCTGCAAACTACTGCCTAACTTGCTGTAAATTGAGTCTTTTGTCTCTTTTCTCTTCTAAGATAACATAAAGTATACAAGTCATTACGCAGAAGTTTAATATGCGCAAGACTGTTTCTAAGACAGCTGTTCATCTTAAGGTTGACCGTACACTCACGTGAAATGGTAAAGTAGCCTATAGTAACCTAGTCTCAAGCTCTGTCTGGGGATAAGAGTTTCTCTTTGACATTATTCACAGAATACAAGCAACATAATGGTGGTTCATGAAATGAGAGTTTTTCAAAGAGCTAACAGACACATGGAATGAAACTACAAGGAAAAGGGAAACCCGTGGTAGATTTAAAGCACGGGGTAGTGTGCACAATTTGTGAGCCTGGAAATTTTTTTTTTAATCAATTGACAGCACTAATAAATATATTCCACACTGGTGACCTTTCTAAGATGATGAAATGAGCACTGATCCCAGGATTACTGCAGAGGTGATAATATTGGTGAAAAATTGTGTGTTCCTGGTCTGACATCAAATCAAGTCCTGAACTTACAGCCAAGTAACCGGTATTTACCCTTTCACTCCTTTTACCCAAAGCCACATATTTACCAAAGTAGATCTGGGAATCAAATGCTGGCCAACCGGCTGTCTATGTAGATTCATGATATATTGATCTGACACTGTGGCTACACCGTTGCCTCTACTTATCTGTGCGAACCTTTATCAGTTTGTGAAGCACAACACTGTTGATGCAATTATTTCAGCATTTTCTTACTTTGATTTTGTAAAAGTTGAGGAATACACTCCATGTATCCCAACTTCATTATATTACTGTAGCCAAAAACATGTCTGCCAGCTAGACTGAGTTGTGCATGTCTGGGTAACAAAGTACTAACAAAGAGGGTAAAAGTGAATACAGAGTACACCATCAAATAACTACAACAGTAATTCACAAATATGAACACGAGAGCGAGAGAGAGAGGGAGAAAGAGAGAGACTCACCTGCCCAAGATGTCATTAAACCGGGGGTCTAATTCAATGTTGTACTTGTCAATGTAGTCGTACAAGTCTTCTGTGCCCAGAACTTTTGCAATTCGTACAAGCTGATGGAGAAAGGCAGGACAGGTAGGAAGGGAGAGCCGAGCAGGAGGATGAGGAGGAAGACATAGAGAGGATCAGTGACTCTCAGTCAGCAGGTGGCAGCAACAGACACAAAAGCACTGGTAGATTTCACCTGTACCACTCAGGAAAACCACTTGGTGGCTGAGAATGTGTGCATGCTTGTGTGTGTTTGTGTGTGTGTGTGCGCTTTTCGAACAGAACTGCCATACCTGGTCATAGTTGTCATGACCGTGGAAGAAGGGCTCTTTCCTGAAGATCATACTGGCCAGCATGCATCCTAAGCTCCACATGTCTAAACTGTAGTCATACATCTGCAACAAACAACAAAAAAAGCAAGCATGGATCAAAAATGAGATTCTACACTCAAATGTCTACTGAGTTCTATTTGTGTTTGTTTTCTGAAGACATCAACAATTCCTAACCTCCAGAGACCCAAGGAACAAAAACATCCAAAAAAAAAAAGGGGGGGGGGGGGGTAAGGGGAACAATCTGCCTTGGGATAGACCACAAATGGGCTAAACAAGAGGTGGCATGTTTGTGACAGTAGGTTTTGAGTGTCCTTACCTGGTAGTCTACCAGTAGCTCTGGGCCTTTGAAGTATCGGGAAGCCACTCGCACATTGTACTCCTGACTTGGATGGTAGAACTCTGCAAGACCCCAGTCTATCAGGCGAAGCTGCGACCAAAACAACAACATAAACAGGGGTTGGCATTTCCACTCCAACATGTAATCCATAATTTCCTCACCACATCTTCAAATTGAATTAATCACACTTTCATGCATCTTTCAGATGTGCTCAGAAAGACTATTGCCTCGTTCAGATTGCCAGCCCAAATCCGTTAGCATATCCATATTCTACCCATCTTGAATTTTTGGTAGTCTGAACTGCTGAAATCCACATGAAATGGCATTTCGTGATCTGATTCAACCAACATACTGGGATAATTTCAACTGCGGTTCAAATCAGATTGGTCTCGGTCTTGATTTCAAGGTGCCTTTTTCGTCACTTACAACACGACACAAACACCACGTGGAACCTCAAAAGATGGTAACAAAGCAACTGATCAATAGTAACTCTTCTTTTTAAAAATGTATCTCTTGCTATAATGTGTCAGTGTGCAATATGGGTTCACTGTGAATTAAAATTATCTGAAATGCTACCTCGTGACATCAGTGAAAATTTTAGCCTTTATGCTGCACTGTACTGATGCACATAAACAAAGCCATTATTACATAAACATTAAATAAAGCTAGCATTCCTCCATCTCCAATACTTTTTTTTTTTTGCTTGTAGCCTTGCTCTGGGGCCCCAATTAACCATCTGAAAAAGGAACAACCCTAGTTTTCCCCTCCGCCGTTTGTTTATCATTTCTGGACACGATGTGTTAGGCTACCATAGTAACCAATGTGAATTGGAGAGCCAAAATGCAGACATGCAGATCGGATCTGAGCACTTTTATTATGCAATGTGAACGGTTAGTTAGAGAGGTCCTATGAAGCATTTATATTGCCCATGAAAAGTATTACGGTCAGTGTGTTACTTTCACAGTCACAAGTGCACATCATCATCAGATGGAAGAACATTCGACTGCTTATGATTCCAAACTCAACTGTCTGGCCTGCTTTCCCATACACAAATTAAACACTTTTCATCTGGACCAAAAAGGAACCTTTTTATCTGCCTGAGACTAGGGTTGACCTATGTATGGAAAGGTAGCAAAAAGAATACTAACATGTCAAAAAAGAAAAGAAGAGAGAAACAAACAGAGTTTAATGGTAATCTATGAAATTCTTTGCCATGTCTTGAGACCCTAATAATTAAAACAGTCAATCAGAGGGCAGAATGTCTTTAGAGTTGCTGACTTGCAGATTAATGTGCTATTGGTAGTCTGGGCAGATTAAGGAGAAACTCCATCTCTAGAATTGGTCTTACCTCTGAATGAAACATGATTACACCAACAACTGAACAAAAGGTGAGAATCAGAGTTTTACGCGAATCACTCTGTACTACTGAACTGAAGATAGCCATTAGAACACTTTTTATCTCTGAGAAAAAAAAGCTTAAAGAAAAAAAAAAAACTAAAATCCTATAGGACATGAACATTAATATAAATCTAAATAAATATTGACCGCTGCTAAATCAGTGTTGAGGGTCCAATATAGAAATAACCTAAACCAATCAGGTGGGAGTATTACCTTTCTGTGTTCATGGTCGATCATGACGTTGTGTGGCTTAACATCTCTGTGCATGATTCCCATACTGTGGCAATAGTCCAAGGCCTGTGAACACACAGAAAGATTTCAGTTGATGCTGTTTTTAAGCATGAAAAATGCAGTTCTTTCTCCTTTTAAACAGAGCTTTGACCCACTGCTCTCCATGTTGTACTCAACTGAACCTGCTTAAAAGGACATCCATTTGTAATTGAGTGCACTGCTGACCCCGTTTCCCTAGGTGACCCCTATTGAGCTGAGCTGAGCCGAGCAGAGAATGTTGGCATCTCTTTCCTGGCTGGGGGGGGGGGGGGGCTGCCTACGTTGTTCCGTTCAGTAGGATGAGGGAGCGGCGGCGGCGGCGACGGCAGATGCTCTTTCTGCGTGAGCTGTGCTCAGCTTTCAGTGATCCAGCTTACCACACCTGAGTCTGGCAGGAGTCACGCCCTCCCCTTCACCCCCCAACACACACACACACACACACACACACACACAAACTAACTAACACTAAACTAACCAGCCTATGAGCGACTGAACCACTGACATGACTGAAAAAGGCATCTTGGACCAGAGCCTGTCACTGGAGAAATGAGAGCAACGAGGGCTTCGTTTCATTATAAGCTTTGATCCTGAGCGAATCACAGACTGGAGCTCTTGAGTTGTGCCACAGGAGGAATCAAAGAGTAAAGGTATGGTTTAAGAGGCACGTGTGTGTATGTGTGTGTGTGAGAGAGAGAGAGAGAGAGAGAGAGAGAGAGAGAGAGAGAGAGAGAGAGAGAGAGAGAGAGAGAGAGAGTGTGAGAGTGTGAGAGTGTGAGTGTGTGAGTGTGTGAGTGTGTGAGTGTGTGAGTGTGTAAGTGTGGGGTTTAAATATAAAAGAAGAAAGATGAGTGTGGTTGTCTCCAAGCACTTCAAACAAAAAAGAGCAGCTGACGCTGAAATCGCAAGCACTGGGGCCTCAGGAGTGCGAGAGGGAGGGGAAGATGGTAACGTATAAGAGGAGGAGGAGGAAGAAACTAGCAGAGAGGAGGCATCCAGGCAGGGGCCCCCCCCATCCACAAATAAATCGTCATGACTTTAACACATGTCGGCTCCATATGGGGCTGGCCCGCCTCAGTGAGGCCCTCACCGCTCTGCTAAATCCCTGCGGCTGCTGCAATGCTAAGGCCATGGGGTCAGGCTGGCGCCTAGCACCGCCAACAGGCTAGAAGCGCCTTGAATGCACAGCATCCAAGGCCTTGAGCGTAACTAAAGCGCACCTGCATAAAGCTGCACAGTCCAGCAGCATGAGAACAATAGCAACAACTCTTTCAAGGCTCTTTTTAGTCTAAAAGATGCTATGTGGATTTTTTCTGGTTGAAACGTGAAAAAAAATGATCAAGAAATAGTAACCGAATGTGCAGACACAACTGTAACGTTTTGACAAAAACATCTGAGCTCTGTGTTGGCCACACTTCCACTGCATGTAAACAAAGTGCCATCACGACATTTCTCTAATATCATGTTGTGCCATGATTGCTGTCTTGTCAATGTGAGTAAATGCAAAAGCTGCATCTAACACAACTTAAAACCACGAAAACACTTTGAGACTCTTTCTGCAACTTCCCAGCATACAATGGTGGTGGCAGCATAGCAGTTAAGGAACCTGGCTAGCGTGCTTGTAGCCTGGATACTGTGGGTGTCGAATCCCTGCTGCCACCATTGTGGCCTTGAGCAAGGCACTTAACCCTAAGTTGCTCTAGGGGAGACTGGCCCTGATGTAAATGATAGTTGACAAATGTAAGTCACTTTGGATAAAAGTGTCTGCTAAATGCATAAATGTAGATGCGATAATTGAGCACCGACTGAATATTCTCACTGGACAGATCGGACTGATTACGCGTGCTAACACACTTTAGATGTTCTGGTGTTCTTAGAGAATTGAGAGCACAGAGACATTAAGAGCAAGCAGTGTGTGATAAAGTAGGGAGAGCCTACCTTTAATATCTCATACATGTAGAACCGTATGTCGTAGTCCGATAGCGTTTGATACAATTGCTGGAAAAGGAACACACATTTTTAGGTTATTTCATCCAAAGATGTTGAGACCTAATCAAGGACAAAAGAGCTTGGGCAAATAAGGGAGAACATGACACTAACCTTGAAGTCTGTGTTGTTAACGTGTTCAAAAACCAGAGCTGGCGTCCGAGACTGCAAAGTTCAGACAGACAGACAGAAAGGAGGAGAGAAGGTTGGTGGCGGTGGATTAAATCAATCACTTCAGCAGACTATAACCGAATGACCTGATTAGTGGCAGTAATGCTGATCTGGACGAGACTGCTGGGTCACTCACCACGGGGTCCTTGACGATGTCTAAAAGTGTGATGATATTGGGGCCCCCGCGCAAGTTTTCTAGAATTTTAATTTCTCGCTTGATTTTCTTCTTCTTCACTGGCTGCACACAGGAAGGGGAAAAAACAAATATGAGGTAAATCAACAGGGACTCTCTTGGTTTATCCATTTCCTAATCCTAAATAAGTCACAAAAACAGGAACAAAATGTGACCAGTCTCACTAAATTACTGGGTTGAAAAAAATGACTGGACTCAAATTCATGCAGTAAACAAAACTACAGTCAGGCAAGCACAGACATTTATCCCACACACTCTTGAGTGCAACAGCTTTAAGGAGAAAAAAAACCCTCTTCTGGCATTCAGCAAAAGGCTGAAGAAAACCCACTTGGTCCTTATGATCTTAAAATACGCAAGTACAATGGGGTAGGCTTGGCAGGACTGGAGAGAGAAGCTTCATAAGGTTGGACCTCATCCAGAACCATTTTGTTTCAGTATATGTCTACCCAAGTTTGAAGTCAGTAAAACATCAACCCCCCACCCCCAAAAGAAAAAAACAAACAAAAACAACAACAAAAATTTCCTGTACAACTGTGTCAGAGGGACTAGGAGCAGCAAGAGCAGGAATAGGATAACAATGTTTTGGGTTTGCTGACCAGAAGGTTAGAGTTGAAAAGGGTGAAGATGGCCTCTGGCTACAGACACATATGAGAGCTGTGCAACACTTTGCTTTGCGTGGGTTTTGTTGTTTATACCTTTAGTATTTTGACGACGACTTTTTCATTGTTTGTGATGTTGATGGCCTCAAACACCTCGCTGTATTTGCCTCTGCCCAGTTTTCGCACCAGCTGGTAGTCATCCTGATTCCTGAAGACGTGGAGAAAGGGAAACAACAGCAAGAGAGAAAAAGAGACAGAGACCAACAGACAGGCCAAAACAGACAGAGAAAGAGGAAGGAAAAGGTAGAGAAAGGAAAAGAGGAGAAAAAACAGAGAGAGAGAGAGAGAGTGTAAATGTCAGTGGGTGATCTGCAGCCGTTGAAGCGAGAGCCCTGCCTGTCTGCTGCAGCAAGAGCTGGGAGGCCATCGCATTCCTGCGGAGCCCGGGGTTAGAGACGGGCCATAAAACAAGCACATATGGAAGCAAATACCTGCAGCACTCTCCCTCTCCCTCCCAGTCTCAGTTTCAACCTCCTATGGCAGGCAGTGGTGAGTCTGGAACTACTGAGCCTGGGTGGGTGGGGGGTGGGAGTACAGTCATGGCATTGCATTTGCACCGAGTCCATGCTGAGGCCAGGCCACTACCACAGCCACCACACCAGCCAGAGACCTTCTCTGCCATTACTGCCGTCTCATCCCCTACCTAAGGAGATCTACTCCCAACCCAGAGGCAGAAATCAAAAATGGCACCAAAGGGACAGTATATTTCAAGGAGTGCTGCCCCCAAGATTCTGAAGGAAAATATATACAATATATAGACACACTGTCAAACACGTAAGGTTATATGATTGTATAATGAAAATAAATGTCCAATCAAAATTCATGCTTTTTTTCTGCCTTCACGTATGCTCTTGTCCCTCAGGCTGCTGTGGTAACAGAAAACCACCACAGATGTGATCTTGCAGATGCTAGAGCTAACATGAGCCATTTTCCTGTTCCTGAGTGAATTGAAATACTTAACTTTTGGCAAATATGTTCTTATGTGGCAAATGTTCTTACTTTTGGTATAAATGTTCCAGATAATGCATAATAATAATTTCTCATTTCCCTAGATGAAATCAGATGTTGGGAACTGAAATTGAAGTTTGTTTTTGAAAAATTATTACTGATATTTGAAAACTGAATTTAACCGTCCTATTCGTTCACCTAGATGAGTGGAGTGCATCATCAATTTCTTGATGGTGGCAATGCATAGGATTTGCAGAGCTGCAGAAACATATCAATGTGTAGGCCTACATTGTGCATGTGTGGAATTTTGCAGGACGGATGCATTCACATCAAAGATTAAGGTTACCCAAGTATCTGAATGTGACCTGCCAAGTCATGCAAATCAGATCTGAGAAGTAAATAAATGATCTGAAGAATGAGGTGCGTGATGTAACTGCAGCCTTCGACATGCATGCCCATCTGAACTCATCTCCCCCACAATACTCTTAGTCAGCTTACATCTCATTCATTCATCACCCACCCAAACCCATCGATTCATCACTCATCCATCCACCCATCCTTTCATCCTAGAGCAGGAGTGTCATACTCACCCCCATTCCACAACGTGTGATTCATAGTCCCAGTATTCACGCGGCCTCTGTGTGTTGACGTCGGGGTAGACCCGGGATCGACTGGTGACGGGACCAGACATTACCAGGAGGACGCTGTGACTCTGTGCTCAAGGCTGGATGGCAAGAAAAGACAGATAAAGAGAGAGAGAGAGAAATAAAGAAAGACAGAACAAGAGACAGAAAGAAAGGAGAGGAAAAATCATCAGGCTACACGTGTTTGCTTAGTGCGGTGCCCAACGATGCACACAACCGCCCCATGGAGCTCCACGCTACGTCAACATCGCTGAGGGCATGAAATCCATGACCTACTTTGCATAAGGCCTCCTCGCAAACAACAAAAGCGAACGCTGCACAAGTCGTGCACAAACTAAAAATACAGAACCTTACTTTAAAGGGAGTCTTTTATTTGCAAGCTTTCAAAGAGGGACAGCGAAGAATGAAAGAAAGAAAGAAAGAAAGAAAGAGACAGAAAGAAAGTGTTCCAAGCCTCAGATTAAATCATTTCCTGTTCTTAACAGTTCTGAGACTGCTGAGATGGAACCAAAGCAAGCTCCTGTCTTGTTGATGTCTGTGCCACCAGGCTCCAAAATGGACGGCCTTTGTAAAGACTTGAACTTCACTACGTGCTACGAACTAAATGGATTCAGATGCACAATGTTGTGGGTTTAACGGCCAAGAATGTGCCTCTGTTACTTTCACCGCTACTTTGATTCTCTGGTCTCATGACCTGGAAATGAATTTTCTGAAAAGTTTTTTTTTTTTTTTTTTTTTTTTAAGTATGCTCAAAGGATGTTCTTTGTGTTGGCACTTGGGCCTAAGCTACACCTTGGGCTGTTCAAAAGAACAAGTATTCATACATTCCTTGTGGATTCAGTGCAATGGAGATCCCATTCCAAAAGGGCCAAGTTTTACTGATTGGCCTGGCTATGTGCATATAATGTTTGAACACTGCCCTCATGACTTTGCCATACTCAGATACATACTTTACACGTGTAAAGACCTATGGTATAAAAATAACACACATTCTGTAAAAGGAAAAACAACAAAATGTCAGATGAAGAGCGCTAGCCTAGTCAAGGGCTAATAATCTGCCTTCCTGATCCACTTTTATACAAGCAGGACTCATAAATAAACGTCACTGCGTGCTGTGCTCAGTCACAAGGTCTGCGCCACCTCCAGGGCAGAGCAGCTTTATTTACCTGGGGCTTAGAGGGGGGAGGGGGGATGGGTGGGCGCAGTGCGAGAGTAGGCTACATCCAATTATTCTACATTCAGGAATCAAAAGGCATGGCATACAGAGACCAAAGTTCAAAGGATGCACCGGAACCTGAACCGAACAGCAGAAGGCAGCCAGCCAGTGGGCAAGAGCCAAATTTGTCGTGGTTACCGGTCACCCCAGCTTCTTCCTCTTCCATCAGGTTAACTTCTCAGCTCAATGAAGGATACTTCTAGAGTACCCAAATGGACATTCTATTTCCCACATCATATCAACTATTGTTTGCCTTCTGTTCTGGATTACTATTCAACTAATTTTAGGAAGCTGAGAGCAAAACATCTGAGGCCCCACACTAATAAAACGACAGAAGAGTGAATGTGTGTGTAGGGGGAAAGGGGGAGGGGGGGTTTGAGGTGAAAGTTGAGCACACACCACACCAATGGCAGTCTGGTCAGTGTAATGGAGAAACCCATCCTCGCTCAGGCTGCAAGTACAAGCCTTCAGGTGGGACGTGGCAGATGGGAGTGAGGTGGGATTAAATACTAATTCATCCAATAATCACTCACTTATCTGTCTCACAGACACTACATGTACATAGAGCCTCAAATACATCCGGCATACTAGATCACAGACAGTATGGACATGAAGGTGTGTGCACATACAGAAGTAATGGGCTATAGACTGTGCATACTGATTCATGTAAACAAACAAATAGCCTAAGCCTGTAGAGTTTATACTGCAGAGGCAGATATTTCTACAGACAACAGAACTTGTGAGGATTCTATAAGTCACCAAACTGAATGTTTTTGACAATTGGAATGCACTCTGGACAAGATTATCCAAGGTCCATGGGTGGAACGGCATGGGTAACTTATCTCCCATTCACTATCCAGAACAAGCTGCCTGCAGATATGTTCACTTTCAAACAAAGCCACACCTAGGCCTGTGACACTGGACTAAAGAAGGTAGAATATTGGTAACTTATGCAGTGCAACCTACAGATTGACTGTCCCTCCCATTTTTGAAGGGTTGGGTGGATCAATCGGGTGCCAATGATGTGCACTTGGGTTCATGGTTGGCATGATCAATACCTGGCCTCACTTGGGGCCTCGATGGAGTGGCAGCAGAAGTGCCAAAGCTGAAACCAGCTGGCACAACAGACACACTGGTAGGGGCAGACAGGCTGGCAGTAAAGGTTGCGAAGGACACAACAGAGGAAACAAGGGTCATCATAATCATCATTATGCTAGAAAGAATTAGGTTATGTGGGTCATGAATCAGCTAAAAATGAGAGGATGTGCAGAGTGTATTAGCCATAAAAGAATCTGAAACTGGTGAATAAGGCTGCACAGTCCAATCAGTATAGCCTAAAAGCATAACTTGAGGTCAGAATTTGTGGAGAGACCATGCCCTACTTGCATTCAGGAACAATACGCATGAAGTTAGATTAAGATTAATTTAACAATGCTTTCCCAAACCTAACCATCTAAATCAGAACAACTAGTAGACGTTCTGAAAGATCGCACTAGGAAAGCACAGATTTGTCTGAGAACACTTATGATCCCCAACATGTATGAAGCTAATCTAGCCTTTCAAATGGTTGAATTGAGGAGGGGAACCACGAACCACTTGGTCAGTTTTCTACGTGGTTTACGTGCTCTGCAAACGGACTACTGCTAGCGTTAGTGGATAGCTCTGGTGTCGCTACTAGCAATCCTAACCGTAGCCAACTACACATCCTCCAGTTTCACAACAGTTAAGGTTTAACATAATTTTGCCGAACAAACCTGCTCAAATTCAGCATTCAACTGGATTTGTTGTCATGTCGATCAACAACATTCCCTCATATCTCGCGATGTGCTCGCAAAAAATGTAATTCAGGGATTATATTAGATTTGCCATCATTTCATTAGAGTGATTAATGGATAAGTTAATTTCAACCAATGTATGAAGGTTGGAGGGGGGTATAACTACTCACTCAATAACTCTTCCACAAGTGGCTTTTTTCCTCTTTCAACACAACTGGCTTGTTGAGTTGAGTCACAGTACTAACGCTAGCCACAGTTACCAATCTAACTATCGACAGCAAGCTAACGTTAACCCGTTAACGAGTCAGCAGATACACTAATAACGTTAGTCGCCGCTTCGAGTTGAACGACAGCTAACCATAAACCCAAATGTTTCAACTGGCTAGTGTAACGTTAGCCATATATTTTCCTTGTTAATTGGTCAACGTTACCGACAAAGATAATCTCGGCAATACAACTAATCGACATCAAATCACACATAAACCATCGAAGATGCGGCAAACATTACCCCTTGACCTAGACCTGGTCTCTAAGCTAGGCAGGCAAGTTAGCTTGCTCAGTGGGGTGACTAGTCATCCGACAACCAAGTGGGCTAACGTTATGGATAACTTGGACAGCTAGGCTAGCTACGTTAGCTAGTTAACGTTAATGTTACATTTAACGTTATATGGCACACTTATAGTAGCCGACCATCTGTTATACTGGTAACGGTTCATGTTTCTAGAGATTACTCGTCTAACAATAACCCACACGTTTTGAACAAACGTATCAACATTTCTAGCTCACCAAAAGAAAATTGCAACGTTATCTTCTGCTTGTGAAGAACATGATTGACTGGAGGATCTGGCTTTGGGGGATGCAGCCATCTTCAGATGCTGAAAATCGGTTAACGTTTAAATATGAGATAATGTGGAAATATTTTAACGCCATTGCTACAAAACCGACATTTAAGCCACCAACAAACACAATGTCTTGTTTTAGCTAGAGCTGGTTCTTCAAAAGCTTGCTCGTGGTATCCAGAAGGTAGAGGCACAATCTAGAAATCCCAGGCTACGAGTAAAGCCCCAACGCCTAGCTAACTGGGTAGGTTGCTAAAAGCGCCACCATGGTAGCTCGCTAGTTAGCGCGCTAGCTGGATGTCCACTAATTTTAAATGTTCGAAATTTCCTACGCACTGAGAACTGATACCAGCGACGCTTCACACATCAGTAACATCATTAATGCAGAGCTGTGCGGGGGAATATATATTAAAAGCCTCAAAGACACAGTGAATTACCTCTCGTTTCTTCAGGGATGACAATATGGCGGCTCCCGCAGACCATAGACTACACTCCGGCAAACAAGTTTTGTAATGAAAGAGATGAATGCACTTGTGATTGAATGGCCTCCCTACCTCATGGTGGCGCAAGTACAAAAACTATTAATTGTCCTTGGGTGGAGGCATGTCCAGTGCATAGCCTACATCATGTGCAAAAAGGCCTACATTTTTTTGATGAGCAACAAGATTCTATATGGGCGGGGGGGGGCAGTCTACAGAAGCTATCACACAGTAGGTATCATAGCTGGGTTGAAGGAAATGCTCATTACAAATATCCATAGCTAATGCTTAGTAATGCATGAAAACAAAGAAAGTACACAAAACACTGGTTTGAGACTTAGGCCTATTTACCAATAGCCCAATTTAAAACTTGGCATGAACTATCAAGTGAGTTCACCTCATACTCATACCACATACGTGCACGTGCACAGACACACCGACAGACAGACACACACACACACAGAGAGAGAGAGAGAGAGAGAGAAAGATCGTTTACTCGTTATCATTGGCCATTGTTTTGCAATCTTGGCCAAAGGACTTTCATCTTGTCAGGTGTAGCAGATACCCTGTAGATTCCAATGGTGCATGGGCAAAGAAAGCCTCTTATCAGACTTGGCTGTGCCGCACTGCCTCATATGGCTGACAGAAGAGGTCTGCAGGTTGATATAGGAAGTCTAAGAAAGCCTGAGTTCATCATCCAGTGAAGCCTGACAGATCAGCTGTCCTGTATCACATCTGACAGCACCTCAAGTGCCTGTCCATAGATTACTCCACCCACACCCCTGGACACACAAAGGCATCATGTGTGATAGTTTATATTAAAAAGCCACCCAACACCATCACTGCCTTAATAAATCCTGTCTGGTATGTGCCGGTTATGGGGTGTAATTTTTCATGATGATGGAAAGTGAGGGAAATTGCCTCTAAATTATTATAGTTAATTTACTAGGCTGACATCAATCCTTAGATCAAGTGCCGGCCCTGACAGAATGCCTCCTTCTTAGACCTTGATGGTGTTATGCATTTGTGTCATCAACATACAGGGTGTAACAGACCTTTGAGCCGAGTGTGGAATTTGAGCATGGGAGAAACTGCAGTGGCTGGAACAGATGTCTGGAAAATATCAGAATTTAGAATTAAATTTTTGGACAAATGTCCAAAATGTCTTCCACAGAACCAGGCCGTTGCTTTTCTTAAGATGATAAGAATCTGTACTGTTGCCAGTGTAATAACTTTCTACCCAAACTGTTGTGCTCTGTTTACAGTAAATATATAAAAAATAGTCAGGGTCAGTCAGTGCAGTCTGATGTTTATAAAGCCTTGAACTTTTCCCAAGTGCTTAAATGCTATAATGTACAGGCTGAGATTTTTTTTTTCTCTCCCTCCTATTGACTGTATAAGAATCCTGCCTGTAATGCTGAAATTCACTTCCTTTCAAGAGTGCTGTTTAGGTTGGAACTTTAAGATATCTGTACACTCATGCACATGTAAATCTGACATTACCAACTTTCAAAGGCTCCTCTCCTGATTTTTTTGCGTGAAAAGACCACTAAACGACTTGGTGAGCTCCACCACAATGTGACTGAGGGAAGGATCCTCAATGGTTAATTATCCCTTTACACTTACAGAGAGAAATCCTTTTAGTGTGCAGACAGAGGGTCCCTTTGATACGAGGCAAAAAGCATAGCCTAAATACCAGCCACACTGGACGTGTGAGATGTAACTCTATTACTGAGGAACACTTTCTCCTATTATCAGTACCCTCACCCCTTGCTCTACTCCAGAGAAGACCTCTCAATTTTTTTTTTTTGCCTCGGACCTCCATACAAACCAGGGAAAGGTAAAACCCAGATGGGTAGACTTCCTGTCTTGTCTGAAGACGGCCCATTCATTTTTTCCATTGGCATTTGTTCCGTCTGATAAAGAGCAAAGAGAACCGGCAGATCGGGTGACCGGTGTGGATGAGGTTCTGGAGGAGACTGTACACTACAAGGGCATTAGTCTTAGCTGCGTGAGCCTGTGAAATCGACCATGTCTTGCGAAGGGAGAGCCGAATTTCTCCTGCCTTCTTTCTTCCAAATGCAACATCACAAAGAAGGCTGGCCACCAGGTTCAAAATTAAAGTCACATTCCCCAACGACTGCCAAGTTTGTTACTCAGTTCCTAAATTGGTGTCGTCTCAGATGTATTCCATCACATGTGAATGATAGACTTGCAATGCACTGATAAAGTGTGTTGATTCTCTGACTTTTCCCAGAAACCTTTCACAAAAACATTTTGACCTGATAGTCATGCTATATTGTATGTCTTACCAGCATCACTCCAAATGAACATGAGAATGTGTATTTATAACACTAAAGGCAAAAACTGCCATAAGGTGCATAAAAGTTATAGTTTGTAATAGCTCTTCATACTGTCTAGGAGACCATGAAAGTTTCCCTCTTTGAAGTAGCTATCACTTTATATGTAAACCTGCCACTTAGCATTTAGCAATGCAATAGTAGTGGTGATCTGGGGATTCCCCTTCCCGTCTCATGAGACTGCCCCACTGTGACGAGAAGTGGTTGAAAGTAAATCCAAACCCCAGAGGGGACCGTGGGGGCATTCACGTCAGCCTGGCAGGTTCAGTCCTCATCTCAGGGGTCAGAGCTTGCCGTCATCGCCCAACGCCATCAGCTCAGCGCGGAGCTATGACCCTGTTACCTGGCACCGACTCTTAGCAACGCTTTAGCTAGCCACTGTAGCGTAGAAGGGTGAACTTTCAAGACTGCCCCCCCTCCACCCCCAACCTCTTTCTTTTCCCCTTGCTCTGAAATAAATAGGGTATCATTAAAATATCAGGAGTTAAATAAAGCAAGTAAGCAAAAAATATGAGAAAGATGAGAAATTCCTCAAGTGACGGCCACTTTCTTTACCTTTGATATGCCCTTAGGGATGAAGAATTACTCTGAGGAAAGAAAAAACTATACAAGAGACATACAAATCCTTACATTAAGGTAGGCAATTAATGAAATCCAAGATGAGGCTATGTGTGTATGAGTGTTTTTTCTTTCTCTCTCCTTCTCTTTCAAAAGTCCTCCACAATGAGAGAGAGGGCCTCCCCCTCCCACGTCCCCGATGGCCTTTGGAAAGGTATAAAAGCTACAGGTTCAGTCCATGCCTCACGACCAGCCGAGGTGCAATATCCAACCCCGTACTGTAACCGTTCAGGACCCGGACTCTGACCTCCCAACATGCTGTCCAGGTGAGAACAGGCAATTTTCACTCATCTTAAACTTGGATAACACAAGAATGAGACCAATTACAACCTGCTTGTGGTGTACAATGATGAATGTCAGTGATGTCTGCTTTCACTGTTTATTTCATATCCAGACCTTTCACTGATAATAACTGAAATAATACAGTCACAGGCCTGTTATGTCTAAGCAATATACAAGGCTTACTGGTTATTGTTGTCTACAAAAGATAGTGGGTTTAACAGTTTTAAAATAGTCACAAACCCAAGAAGGCAAGACATTGTCTGAAAAATTGTAGCCATATGCCAGGATAATGCCTCTTATAGCAGCATTCAAAATAACTTATCTGGGGGAGTGAGTACGAACACTATTCCACATTTAGAAAGGTGTTTGTACAGTTTTGACAAAGTAGAAGGCCTTGATTGTATAGCCACAAATTCTCTGAAGGCTCATCACTGTATGAATGCCTTCCTAGCTGTTGATAGTGTTTTTCTGTTTGTTTTTATGGTGGCCTTATGCAACACAGTTTTGTTCTACACTGCACTCCTTTTCATAATAGAAGTGTTTTCTAGAATGACATTAAAAATAATCTTGATCTTGGCCATGACCTGCAATTTAGTGTCTCTGATTAATCTCTTAACAAAAGTAAATATTTAAATGATAATGTAATGATATGCACTATCATAACAACATTGGCTATTTGCCATGGTATAGAAGCCACAGAAGGCATTTGGCAAGGGGAAAGGCAGAACTGTTAAAGTCTCTTTGGACCTGGGTTCTGACCCTCAACATAAATCACTGTCTTTGGTTACCACATGGGAATATGAACTCGGAGTAAACCCAAGCTATTTATGTGCTTCCTGGTCGGCAGCGTTGCCTCCTCATTGACCAGTTCAAATTAAAATATGGTCCGTATGGGTTCTGTGCCTTATCACAAACATTCAATGTCCATCCATGTTTCATCTTCTCTCTTTGCTCCAGGAATATTCTCATCCTCTGCTCCCTGGGAGTCTTACTGGTGAAGGCTGACCTTGAAGCAGGTACAGCATATGCCCTTGGAGGACCAAATATTGATTTAATATGATCTACCTTCCAAAAATGACAGAACCAAGGGCATGCAAGAGTTGAGAAGCAGACAGGAGGAGCTTGTCAAGTAAAGTAGAAAGCTGAGCTAAATGTCAATGAGCATTTTAGGAGAGAGCATTTTAAGAGCTCTTCTAAAGCATGTTTTAAGTGTCTTTTAAATCTAATATGCTTGTTTAATCCCCACACCAGGCACTGATCCTCAAGCCATGTCCACAGGTAAATATAAAGGGTTAAAATTTTCCCCAACCATTTTATAGAGTTTAGAAAAATAGCACAGCTTGGTGCAGTCACTACATAATGATATATCAGATATAACAACCAAGTATAGCCAGCCAGCCAGACAGCTTAATTTTTTGTGACTGTGAATTAAGATCTTGGCTTTTCCCCCCATCTTCCCACAGACCAGGACTCCACCTCGGACGAGGCTCCCACCGGTAAGTGCCTTTTTACAGTTGCACGGCGCCTGTAACATGTTGCTACTTGTGGTACAGTGTGTTCATGCCAGTCACAGCCATGTTGTTTCCTCTCTACACAGAGAGCATGAACGCCGTCTCCCCTGATCTCCCCAATGGTGAGTAGAAAGTGGCACAACGACAGGTCCAGGGTCAGTCGTTATTAAATAATAAAAAAAGCTAAAGGGCAAGAGATTGTACCTGATCCCAGTGGGTAAATCAAAGCTTCTTTGTGTGTGTGTGTGTGTACGTGCGTGTGTGTGTCTGGGAGTGGCCCTGAGTAAACCCACACAAAACCTTTAACGGAATGAATCATCCACACCTTTCCGTAGAATGATTCGTGATTAGGGGCTTTTATTATTGCGGCCATGATCAAGTCCAAACAAGTCCAAACAAGACAAGAAGAAAAAGCAAACACTGGTAAACATTTTCACGAGCGGACCAGCATAACTGAGGAGCTGTCTGTTTGTCCTTAAGAAGGCCTACACACATCTGTACCTGAGGAAGAGAGGCAGAGAGAAAGAGAGAGAGAGAGAGAAAATAAACTGAGAAAAAATTACCCTGACTCCTGCTCTGGCATCCTAATATGATCATCTCCGTATGGCCTGACACCAGACAGCATAGTGATAATTCTGGGTAGAGGGTGAGCCATACGTGGCCTTGTTCGGCTGCATTCCTGGGCTGTGAATCGTACTTAACTCATTCCATGCTGTTGGGTGGCATGCTGCCGTGTCTTGAGTGACAGCCGCTTGCAGTGGGCTGTCTCTGCATCCTATCACATTCCTAAGGCAGGACAGTGGCCCAGTGACACTCAGTCCTACGGTGCCATCTAGAGGCCAAAAGAGAAAATGCAAAACAGAAATGTGTCTTTTTGTTAAAGAACGGTGCTGTGCTCACTATGATAATTCATTACGATATATAGCGAAGTTCAAAGCACCCAAAGTGCTTTACAGTGGAAGGAGACCTCACAAACTACCACCAACCTGTGTATATATGCTAACTAACCTAGCCAGGACACAGCGATTATGATCCATAGATATGTCATCCTCTGCAATAATCACAAATCTATCTTTTTTTCAGATGAGCCACAGTATTACAATGGAGCCACTGCAGGTAAGGAATTAATTCTGCCTTTCATTTGCATGTGGCCCTAGGATCAAGAACTCATGGTTGTCTTTCAGTGACTTCACAGCAGTGTTTGTATTGTTCCATTTAGATTTGAGCAGCACAAGTTCAGAGGCAGGGAGCAATGGTGAGTCTTTTGTTCTCTGTGGTTATGTAGGAATGAGGCAAGGGGATGACAAATGAACTGAATTGAATGATGAATTCGAGATTTAGATAAACAAACTGACAAAATTAACATTTTTTTAAACGAAAGGTCCACAACTCAATGATGTACCTGCAGCAGGTAAGCGTGAATCAATTTGACCCCCTTTAATGTAGGAATTTCAAAGTCAAAGACTTATTGTAATGTATAGGTTAGTTGTTTTGTGTTGCCAACAGATATTTAAATCTAACCTGAAGAAAGATATATAGTTTGTGCAGCTGAATGCTTTTGAGTGTGTACAAAACAGTGCCTATCACTGCCTCAGAAGTCGTGTTTTAGTTCATATGTGTTGTTATATGACCATCTAGCTTAATTATATCACTCTTTCTAACCACAGATTCCACTAAAACCAGCACTGAAGAACAAGATGGTAAAAAGAATCAGAACCACACACACAAACACACACACACGCACGCGCAATCACACACACACAAACCACACCACAGATGGCTTGCATAGCTTGTAGTGTTGGACTGTGTGAAACAACAGCCTGTTGACAAATGATAAAAACGGTTTCCCCTCCCTTTTTCCATTCCAGAAAATGAGAGTGCAGACTCGGACGAAGCTGTGAACAATGTCCCTGCCCCTGTTCAGCGCTCAACAAAGTCTCAAAAGCCAGCAACTGTGGGCAAGCGACGCAAGCCCACCACTACAAAGAGGAGATCCCGACCCCGCCACCAGATATGAGGAGCCTGGTCCGTGTCTGAGGCACGTGTAGGCTTGAATGGCTTCGGCTAAGGCAGTCACATGAGGAAGCTGATACTGTATCGAACTACTCAGAGGCATTTGTGTCTGAGGAACCTTGAATTAGAGAACTGACGGTGCGATGATATTTTGTAGCCATCAAGGAAACACTGAAGCATGTGCACACACACACACAAGCACAAGCACAAACACACCCACACATGATAATCTGTCTTATACAATATATCTGTATATTTAACAATGTTCAACAACATCTCCAAAGATTGTCTCCAAAGAATCTCACAGGGTCAAGGCTGTTCTCTGTGATCTTTAGCCTGAATGTATTTCCTCCAAAGTAGTAAATGGCAATTCAGATTTGAAACCAGATGGTGGCAGTATCAAGTCATGATACGTATGAGGCACTTTAAGAGCCTGGTGTATTTACTTCATGTTTCCAAAGCTCATACAGTCATTAAGCTTTCACTTTTACACACATTTTTCTTGATAAGCAGCACACTAAACATTAAATCTCATATATTCATACAGACTTGACTAACTTGCATTGGTGCTGGCAAGTTTCTTATGCTTGCTGCTGGCAAGATTCTTATGCTCAGCTTTAATATATACATCTATGTGTTTAATATATAGCCGGTAGATTAAATACTGCTTTTGACACAGTGACAGTGTTTCAATGAAAAGTGTTTCTCTCTTTTATTGAAAATCATTTTTATACACAAAGTATTTAACATTTTGAAATAATGTTTTCAAAGAAATCACATGTTAAATGATTGTATTTCTTCATAATAAACCTCTTCAAGCAACTGAATAACTGATGTCATTTGGGCTGTAATTTTACAATAGTCATTTTGAAGAATAATCACTTCTGTCATATTTTTAGAGAGGTCTGTGTAGCTCATTCATCCAGGTCAAGGTAGTCGTAAGTATTAAGTATTAAGTTGTCCAAAAAGAAGTCCAGTTATCTTACAACTACAAACTTTTCATGGGCAATGGGCATTAGTGTTATTATTTAAAATAGTTACAGTAGTTATATCAGAGAGGGGCAGAGTGGAGCAGTCAATGTTCAAAGATCTTTAGTTATATGTTTATAGATCATTAAAATATCATCATTACATATATTTTTAGCTTTATTCTATATAGCCTTTCATCATTGCTATTTTCTCTAAGAACTGTAGAAAGCATTTTTCTCAGGTCTTAGAGAAATTTAAAGGAAAGATATCAAAATCACAATCCCCCATATCATTTTTAACTGACTGTGAATCCATGGGATTCTGAATGGTCCCATTTTAAATGCTCTGCCACAAAGTGTATTGTCTAACACTAGATCTGTACACCTTTTCAATTTCTCTGTTCGCACGACTCCAAAAGCACAGCAGTAAAAGGTCACTTCACTCCCTCCCTCTTTTCTCTTGACCGGCACCAACAGCAGCCCTCTAGTTTCCCCAGTGACGTTCTGCAGACACGTTAAACCCTTGGAACCAGGGGGCTTCTGTCATATCAGAGGGGATAAGCTTCTGGGTCTGTTTCTTTTATGTTATAAGGTGTGGTGGTCTCATAACTATCTCCAATCCCCCCAACACACACACACACACATCAATGCAAGGTTAAGGAGCTAAATCCATCACAGTTTTTCCCTTAACTGATTTTGCCTCTAAACACTGATGGTAGTATTTGGAAGACTCTGCAAGAGCTGACTTCTTGTGTGACTAACTCCCCCCCCCCCCCCGCCACACACACACACACAAAGGCGGGAGAAAACAACACTGGGTCTCGTCTCGATCAACCTTTTTACGGTTCAGCAGGCCCCGGTGTCAACTTCCCCTCGGCTTCCCCCTTATCCCACTACAAACGCTCCTCTGTTGGGCCAACGCACCACCCAGGAGCCTTTCCCCCTGTCCTGAGCCTCCCTCTGTACCTGAAACGGTTAAAATCAGGCTTTGGTTTCAAATGCCAACAAACTAAAGGCCAGTCTGTGGAAAGAAAAGGTTACATGATTCTACAATGTTACCCAAATATCACAAGCAGCATGTTTCAGTGTATTTGCCAGTTCTGGGCTCCATGACCTCGCCAGGTGTGAAGCTGATGGAATCACAGATCCTTTCATAGACGTTACGCTGACATTTATGATGTTCAACAACTTACAAGGGATGTCAGAGACCACACCACACCAAGTCTAAATCCACTAATGGACAAATGCTCATTTAGATCAGGATATATTCCTGCCTATATCATATTACCTTCTGCTTCAAGAGAGAACAAAATGGTCCAACCTTTAAGTCAGTTTTTGATAGGAAAGAGAGAAGGAGGGGGCTATGTCTTTAGGAATGAGGTCAGGTACCCCTCACGTGGGCCCTCTTAGTCCCTAATGTGTGAGTGGACCCAAGCCATCTCATATGTATAGCACACCTGACTCCACCCTTCAGTCCTAAAACCTTAATCTCCACTTGAGGCATTCATGTGACCCACAAGAAATTCAGCTTAAGCTAGTAGTTGAATTGGTATCAGTTGGACCCAGCGCATTGACAGAAAATGGAAGTGTCTAGCCACTAAAATGATCTCAAAGTATGTCTAGTCACTACCTTGCTCAGGGATGCCATCCAATGGCATTATAAAACCTTAATGCCTCATTCAGCCATCACTGATGCCACATACATGCTGACACAAGATCAGCAAGACTATAGATTTAGTAATGGGGCTTTCAGAAGAAGAATTCAGCCCTAATCTGAATCTGTTAAAAATGTAGGAAAATACCAGAAACACAGATCAAGTTGACGCTACTCCCGAAAAGATGGGATGTTATT
This sequence comes from Tenualosa ilisha, assembly GCA_015244755.2. Taxonomy (NCBI): domain Eukaryota; kingdom Metazoa; phylum Chordata; class Actinopteri; order Clupeiformes; family Clupeidae; genus Tenualosa; species Tenualosa ilisha. The sequence continues at coordinate 850,852 of PYXC01001262.1, forward strand.
AAATGTCAATGCTGCAGCCTACTGTTCAAATGTGGCATTGCAAAGGGATTAGTTGCTGAGGCAACAAGACTGCTCTTTCTGTTAAATTTCCAAGTTAAATTTGTGCATTTGAATACATTAGTTATGCAATGAATATAGTGAAATACAAGGGAGGAAAACAGAGTGCCATGACACAGCACATCAACTCTTGAGTGCAGACTGACCTGAGTTGTCAGAATGAGTATAGTGTGAGAAACATTTGAAAAGACTTGACACAAAACAAGAAATAAAAAAGGTGTGGCTCTGCATGACTTTCAGAGAAACAATATGTACAAACAAAGCAGTTAATGTCACAGAAAGAGGGATTTGCTGGAGAACACGAAAACAAAGTTTTTGTTTTTCCGCTTGGCAGAACTTGCACCAATTTTCAAACAGTTTTCCTTTATTAAGAGTAGGCTGTACTGGTCAACTTAATGACACATAAAAGCTTTTGTAACAATTCCTTTATCGCGAGCCATGCTGTTCCACACTACACTAGTCAAATAGCAGTCTTAAAACATATATATATATATATTTTGCAACTTTTGCGAAGTATTTGTTAATTTTACAATTATTAACTGAGGTTATTACACTGATTCTCTCCAAAAGAATGAGAAATTGTGCATTTGAATACAGGGAGGAAAACAGAGTACCATGACACAGCACATCAACTCTTGAGTGCAGACTGACCTGAGTTGTCAGAATGAGTATAGTGTGAAAAACATTTGAAAAGATTTGATACAAAACAAGAAATAAAAAAGTGTGGCTCTGCATGACTTTAAGAAAACAATAGCTACAAACAAATGTAGATGCACATGCAGTTAACGTCACGGAAAGAGGGATTTGCTGGAGAACACGAAAACAAAGTTCTTTCTTCTGTGCCTAGAAACATTCCTACATCTCCAAACACTGTTGCTATTGACTCCTAACCAATCGCAAAGACTTAAATTGGCACCAAGGTCCTTCATCATAGTGCTTAAATCAAACCAGTAAATCTCAGCAAGGAAAGGTCTTCTACCTACACATTCCATGCAGCAATAAGTCAGTGACCCGGTTAATACTCAAATTAAAACACCGATTTACAGGAAAGCTTGCCCCATGCAGATTTCATATACTAAATTAATGACTAGGATTATACACTAGAGGGCAGTGTCAGAGATCCATCAGTCTCTATGCTTGAGCTTGGTGAGGAGGAACAATACACTTCAAAGACCAATGGTGGGACTCTGGCTGGGAACCTAAGGTCTTTTTTTCTGTAAATGGCCTCCATCTTAAAACGAGACGTCAAGTGGATTTAAATCTCAGCCTCCTTCTTCTGGGAAGTGAACTCCATTTACCTTGCGTCGCCTTAAATGACCTTACTTTGTGTTCCTTGGCTGTTGTTGTTTCTCTCCTTCTACAAGGGTGACACTGCCTGTAGTCTTTCCTGCTTTGTGGAGAAAATAAGGCTACTTTATGCGTAGAGCAGCTCCTTCAGTTGATGCTCGACATGTGAAAAATGGCTCTTGTCCTCTTCACATGAAAGGTAGTTCTGATACAGTGCAGTCATGAGGAAAACACTTGAAGTGTTACTAACTAAATTTCATGTCAAGCCAAACTAGTGAAACAATCAATCACTGACAGTTAGGCCTAGTTATGCATTAGGCTTAGTGTTTGTGAACCTGTTTTCACTGCAAATGAGTTTCCCAGCTTGGGATCAATAAAGTCCGTCCATCCACCCATCTATCTGTCTATGTATGTATGTATGTATGTATCTATCTATCTATCTATCTATCTTCACTTTTGGACCTTGAATTGAATTCAAAAGTTTTTGCTGCATTTTAAAGGGCTGTTTCATAAAAGGATGTAGGAATCACTCAACAGCATTTTTTTTGTATACCTTGCGCCACCTGTCCTATAGTCACAAAATACTTTCAACTTCCTGATAACATAGAATTCATGGAAGTGACCAGAACCAAAATTGTGATTATATATTCCAATCATCTGAGGACGAAACCACATTTTTAACTTGCTTGTAAATTACATTGATAGTTAGGACTTCCTCTATGTCTTTCAGATAACTATTATAAATAACAACTGGATTTTCAATGAACATTTGTTGGTCCACCATTTCACTGAATTCTCCCAACCAGTGACTTCTCCGTGGGGCCCTATCTTCTTGTCTGCATCACTGCAGTTTAGCAAAAAAAACAAAAGATTCAGGTTAAAGAGTTAAACCTTGAAAAATAATTGCTCTGCTGGATAGAAAAAAACAACATTGTGAAAATGCGGCACAATCATTTGTGTGACAACAGGAGAAAGAGGCATTATGCTGCTCTAGCCTTCACCCACTGACTCAGCCTGAGCCGACCATACCCCCGCCAGACTCACAATAGGTATTAGCAAGGGAATGAGTCAACTGCCAATTTGCCCGTTTCCAACTGAGAGGGACAAAACGCCTCCATCACCCCTGACTTGGAAACTTCTTAATCTGATTGACTTTAAGAGGAAGACATAAGAAACGGATTAAAGTTAAACCTTCCAGTGGATTTTTCCATTACTGACAGTAGCAAGTCCATGATTATTAAATTTGTTTAAACAGAACAACTTTAATTTATAAATATGAGTATATTTATGGTATGAGTTTTTAGGATTAAAATAAATATCAGTAACTTGTTATTGTTGATATTACAAGTTAAGTAGTAAGCTGCTTGGCAGAACTTGCACCAATTTTCAAACAGTTTTTCTTTATCAAGTTAGGCTGTACTAGTCAACTTAATGACACATAAAAGCTTTTGTAACAATTCCTTTATCACCAACCATGCTGTTCCACACTACTCCAGTCAAACAGCAGTGTAAAAACTTTTTTTTTGCAACTTTTGTGAAGTATTTGTTAATTTCCCAATTATTAACTGAGGTTATTACTCTGAGGTGATTCTCTCCATAAGAATGAGATTAAAACATAGCAGAGAGCTATACATGTGAATGCACTGATTCTCTCCATAAGACTGATGTTAAAACATGGCAGAGAGCTACACATATGAATGCTTTTTCTCATGCTGATTTCTCATGAAATCATGATCTGTTCCTGATTCATTATAAGCAATGCTTAATAAACTGCGATTAATACATGGTTGTTGTCAGTACACACAGGTATTGTTTTTATTCAGAAAATAACAGAACACAGTTTGATCACAGAATTCTGGCAATACCAGTTTAATACACTATATACAAGTCACTAAAACTCCAACACAATGGATGACGTGCCGGCTTATCAAAACACTAGCCAGGAGGCGCTATCTGCTGAAACACAATTAGTATTCATACACCTGTAATTAGTGTTGTGTGTGTCACGTGTGGTTCCTCTGCGCTACATTTTGGCCTACAACATATTCTCAAACAAGGTGTGATTCTTTCCAATTACATTACAGTTATGATTCTTTAGGCTACAATGCTTATCTGTCACAAAATCCATCACCTATTGACAGGAAATAAAGGGAAGTTAAGCAGGAAATGTGATTAGCAGTGATTCATGCTTCACATTTCACAGAATTGGAACATTTCCTGCTTGGTGACTTGGCTGGTCTGAGGTGACATAACTTAACCATCAGCTCCACCCATCAGTAGCGTGAACTAAAACAAAGTTGCAAAATGTTGCAGGTGTTTGTGGGAGGGACAAGATTTTTCAGTGTTTTAGCAGGATTTTGGGGAGATGGAGTGGGGGGTGACTGAGGAGACCTACAAGGACTGTTTGGAAACACAAACAAAGCTTTGCATGGACCCAACTCTTCACCCTGCTTTAATGAGCGTAACATAAGACGTGCCTTTTGTGACGCCTCTGATTGGCAGGCCGGCCCCCCTCGGAGCCGGGGCAAGACGGGGAGGGTATAAAAGCAATGTGGCTCGTTCCAACAAGGCCAGACCACAGACCACGGGAGAGCACACACACACACAAGATACACGGGTGTTGTTCCTCCCTTCAGCTGCGTGGCTTTTTAGAGAATCCTGTCAAAATGTTGTCACGGTAAGTGTAACACTGTGCACTTGTTACTTGTTGTCACACAAAATCTGTGTGGTGAGGAGGGATGTAAGCTTTTCTTTTCCCTGTTTCCTCATGATAGCCATATCAAGAGATAATAACTGTACTGCCTTGACTGTTTTATTAATGTTTACACTTCCCTAATTAAACAACCTATATTTATTTTAATTATTTTATTTATGACAATTTATATATTTATGTTCAAATTGCTGTGTATTTGTGGCTGCACAACACCAAATCCTGTTAGATGCGTTTTTATTAACTGCATTCCAAAAAAACAAAAAAACAACCTGGTAATCATCTGTAAAAATACAATATTTACACACTTTCAAACTTATTTTTATTAACATGTTTGGAAATTTGAATGACCTAAATCATTTATTAAACCTGAATTTCAATGTGTGTGTAAAAGGACTTTACAATAAATTTGATCTATTTTAAACTAGATTAAATAAGAGGCTTGTGATCTATGGCATAACTGGAAGAGCTGATATTTTAAAGAAATATTGAGATGCAATGTAAAACTTTAACCGAACAGGACATGTTTACTAGTTGCACAATTAACAAAATGGCAACAACATTTCACAAAAGTGTAATCACTTGTTGGATCTTCAAAAAAATACAGGCCTAACTTCACAAACCGGCAACATGGCAAATACTTATGTTTATCATTTTAGATATCTACATTTGTGGTAACATATGTTTTGCATGCATGTTTCCCAATATAGGACACTTGTTGTTTGCATGGTCCTTGCAGTGGCTGGTGTTTTTTCAGCCCCTGTGACAGGTAAGGAGATACTGTGTGTACAGTTAATTTGCTTGAACACTGATAACACTGCGTGCCAACACACCCTACCTTACCTCCAACATACTCTTCTTTTGCAAGGATACTTTTCCCAGATGCTACAGTGTAGTGCTTGTCTGCTAGTCTAACAAATCCCCCGCTTTCATCTAGCAGGTCTGCTCACTGCCTGTCTCCCCTGCAACAGGCTTGTAATCAGAGCCCGTGCAGGTCTCACTGAAAGACACAAAAGAGTTCTGTTCCCGTCTGTATGTAGGATTAGAAAAATAAGCTAGGCCTCTATAGGAGAAGCTTTTAGGCTGCATCCCACCAAACATGGCTAACATGTCTTCTCTCTCTCTCTCTCTCTCTCTCTCTCTTCATGATATCACAATACAGATGGACAAGATTCAGATGGTAAGAGCTTTGATGAGCATTGAATATTAATATTTTATTTCTTTTACAGCAACATACAGTACTAATTCCAAAATCTGCCTAAACATCTATGTAAAGACATTTAAAAAGCATTTTCTTGAGTACCAGTCCCATCCCTTTGCTTTTTTCAGACAGAGCAGCTCCAGTCATAGAGTACATGAATGGTAAGAAACCACATCATCAGATCTCTACCTGAAAATATCTCTGCTAACAGACAGCAAGCTAAATGGTCATACTGTCAGTACAGACACTGGTAAAACTGGTTAGTCTTAAAAAAACGAATCAGACCAGTATAGCGCAAGGCCTCCGCTTATGAATCACACAAAGAGCGATGCCTTCTTTGTTAGATCTTTTCAAGGTCTTCATTACATAACATTACTTCATACATAATGTATATTAAATATGAAAAATACTAATTACATGAATTAATAATTTAAATGTGTGGCCTATAGGCTTGCTGAGGCAAAGTGTCCAGGGCAAAAAAATGTTACACATACAAATGATTACATTCTACATTGTTTCCTAAGGGGAAAATGACGATGCTCAGACCACCTCAAGTCCAGACCAACGGGACTCAGGTTAGTCTAAGTCTTGTGAACAAAAGCCATGACAAATGCTGCCCCTTTTTGTGGTTTCGACAAAGCTAATAATGTCACATCTTAACATAGTAATCATAGATGGATCAGACTCAGCTGAGGAGACAACAGGTATGGCCACTGTCTGACTGGTTGACCACATTCTAATTGTCTAATTGTCTAATTCAATCCGGAAACAGGAAGAGGCTGGATATCTGATAATCCAAAAATATGAGGAAGTAGATGTGCATGATGTCACAAGAACGGGGAACAGTTGTCATGAGAAATCAACTTGAAGGTTTTTACTTTTCTTTTTCCTTTCATAGGTGCAGACTCATCTGACACCACAGATCAGCCAGGTCAGTTAATAATGAGTGTTGAATTTCTGTCTGCGTCGGTCTCTAGTAAAAGCATACACATCTCACAGTGTTAATACACAAAACACATTTCAGATGAACTTTGAGTAACTATCTAAAATATATTTACTGTCATATGTTTACTCTAAAGTCAGACATACAAGTCATTTGTCAGGTTTTTACAAATACATCTCACAGTCTTGAAACACTGCTGTATTATATTTAAGATGCTGAAACTCCCCCTTAACATAGCCATCCAATATCTCTGTCCCGATCCCAAATGTCAGAGAGAAACACAAGCATTAGTCAGAAGTACAACACAGGCCTTCCTGTGAATACAGATCACCCTAGTGATCATGTATGTGGCTAACCTCTCCTATCTTTTTAAAGATCAGCAACAACAATAATGTTATTCAGCCTCTGACTCTGACTCAATATAAGCACTTTGCATGGGCTCACTCCTTTCATGTCATTTAGCTGGGCAATGTCAGGCACAGACAACTGAACTGTACAAATGTAATTTAATTCAACAGAATTACAAGCAGAAACAAGCACCATTCATTCTTTAATATGTAACAAACTGAGAATTATTGCAATAACTTCTTTAGAAAGCAATATACACACTATATCCATGTTTAATAGATGGAGATGCAAGCATGGAACATACTACCACTACCCCTGATTCAGAAGGTAAGACCACAGAAAAGGGAAAGGTTATGAACTACTCTACACATGATATGACAAAAGATGACAAGATATGACGATTATAAAAGTAAGATTTTCAGTCTAAAAGAAATGAAACGTGCATGAAAGCAGTCCTGTGGACAGAGCTTGGTCCTTTCCTGTTCTGTTATGACTTACTGTTTTATTTGTTCTTGTTCTGACTTATTCACTACAGTATTGATTGACTTACAATGTATGTTTATAGAGTCAGTTAACAGTGTAACCAGCCCCCAGGATTCTGCAGAACTTAATACATCTGAAGATCTGACAGATTCAGAGGACACAGGTAAATGTCTGAAAGAAAATGAACAAACAAAATGTCAATGCCACAGTTATATTTCTTTCAGTACTTCAGAAGGTAAGACCACAGAAAAGGGATAAGTTATGGACGACTGTACACATGATATGACAAAAGATCACAAGATATGACGATTATAAAAGTAAGATTTTCAGTCTAAAAGAAATGAAACATGTGCATGAAAGCAGTCCTGTGGACAGAGCTTGGTCCTTTCCTGTTCTACTATGACTTACTGTTTTATTTGTTCTTGTTCTGACTTATTCACTACAGTATTGATTGACTTACAATGTATGTTTATAGAGTCAGTTAACAGTGTAACCAGCCCCCAGGATTCTGCAGAACTTAATACATCTGAAGATCTGACAGATTCAGAGGACACAGGTAAATGTCTGAAAAAAATGAACAAACAAAATGTTAGTGCCACAGTTATATTTCTTTTAGTACTTCATACTGGTGGACCTGTTGCTGTTAGATTACACAGACCAGTGAACATGGTCAATGGAAAATGGTTAGTCTGTTAAACATTAACCAATACCTATTAAAAAGGCAATTCAAACAGGCTCTATTAAGGCCAAAGAAAGAGTTCTATTTTACATACGGAACACTTAAAATGTCTATTTTTAAATCACAGGAGAATGGCCAGAAAACTTTAAATCGATATTTAAACCTAGACATTTTTGAGCAAATTAAGCACTTTAACCTGTACTTAGTTTACCACTGTCAAAAGTGGTACTTTGCGATCAGATCATTACTGTCAAATGTGCAAACACAAAACACATTTCTTGTAACCAAATCTGATTTCAGTCTTTAGAAAGCTGGTGACCCCATTGCATAAAACCTCAAAAAAGAGACCCGTCTTTTCAGGTTCTGCCAAACTGCTAATGTGAGTTAAGATAAGGGTAGAATTCCATTCACTCCCTTCAGTCATGACATTTACTCTGCCAGTGTTAATGAGGTCCACTGGAGTGGTAGATATCTGTCAAAATTCCGGCTTGTGAGCCCATTTAGATGAACAATGGAGCCAGATGGTCAACTCCTGTCTAAAACCTTTTGGCCTCTCCTTGCACCTCGTCCATTTATCACAGTTTCCACTTCGCTGGTCAGTTTGATGCCTACGATTAGGTTCCTTGGTAGAATTAATTTCTTTTTCTTCTTGCCTTTTTTTAGGGACCGCTGAAGTCGACACGACTGAGGAAGCCACGGAGTCAGATATCTCAGGTTAGCATTCCTCAAAACAACTGAGCAGGCCGTTGAGACCACATTAAGAAGTGCACTAAGATAACATTCTCAGAACTACCAAGCACCATTTGTACAGGTCCCAGTGCTCCCCTCAACACTGAGGGGAAAAAAAAACATTTGAGCTCTGGCTACTGTGAAACAGAAGTGTTGTATCTGGGTCTCAAGGTGCTCTAAAGGTGCAATGCATAACTTTTGCTTCACTTATGAAAAAGTACAGTCATAAAATGTTATCATTTACAAAAACGGCCCTGAAACAAACCATGCAGAAGACTCACACTGGATGTCTTTAGGAGGTGTTAGGTTCTGTTTTGATGTCTTGGACAGTAAATTACCATCCTTTTACATTTCCATAAATTATCCATCTATCCTTCCAATTCATCATCATTTTTTCCCACCTCATTGTATGTTATACATAACACTATTGTCCAATTGGTGGCAATTGTGGACTGAGCCAATACTACAGTTACACTGCAGTGTTACTTTGGACAAAAGATTTTAATATTTTTCAGTAATGAAACTGTACAACAGTAACCTACTGGAATAATTAACTCCTTTAGATCTTGATCCATTCTTTGTGTGATTCAGCACTGAAATGCTCATTTTACTCACAAACAGATTCTGACAAAGACGATGCCGTTGAAGACACCATTAGTGAGGAGGAAGAGGCCGGTGAGCAGCAGGACTCCCCAGACAGTGTTGACACAGACATTGTCGATACTGTGAGTGATGAGGCATCTCCAGACAAGGACGACACTGAAGATAACACCATGGAAGAGAGTGAGAAGGAAGCAACTGACATGGTTGATTCTGAGAGCGATGAGACCTCAGAGGCCAAAGCGGACAAGGATACCGATGAGGAACAGTCAGATTTAGAAGATGAGGAGGTGGCAGGAGAGATGGCCAAACAAGAAGAAAAGAGCACAGAGGCCGGTGCTGATGGCAAAGAAGACAGCACGGAAACTGACATCATGAAAACATCAGAGACCGAGGACACAACAGAGGCCAAAGATGACGATGATGATGATGATGACAAAAAAGTTGAAGCTTTCAAAGATTCAGGCATGGGGTCCAGCAGCGAGGAAGACACTGCTGACAAAGACGCCGAAGCCACAAAGTCTGAATCTGAGAGAGACACTGTGGAGGCAGGAGAACGCACACAGGAAGCAGAGAACAAAGACGACAGTGATGAGGACAATGACGACAAGAGCCTAGCTGAGAAGGATGAGGGAGAGGCCATCAGCAGCCAAGAAGAGGAGGAAATGGATGAGGGAAGCAAGTCACTCAGTGTGGAAGAGGAGGACGAAGAGATGAGCCAAATGGCAACCCTGGAGGAGGGCATGCCCATCCAATCTCAAGACCCCTTTGAAGTGCAGATGCAGGACAGCGCCAGCCTGGACTCCGAGTACGCCACTAGGGAGGAGAGTGACGAGGACAAGAGTGACGACAAGTCATCGGAAGACAAAGAAAGCAAGGACACAGGAAAAAAAGACTCTGACAGGGTGGAGGACAAATCAGAAGGTGTGTGGTAATGGGTGACTAGGCTTAAATTGACTTTAAAGTTACTGATAGCACACATGTTAATTAAATCAACAATACTAATGGGAGGTGACATGTGCTCATAAAAGTTGTCTGTTCTCTTCGCAGCTTCAACTTCTGAGGCTGCAGGAAGCAGCTCCGAGACCTCGGGTTTGTAACACAATCTCATTTAAAGCCTCTGTGTAATCATGTATGACCATCTGTACAGGTTCTGCAAGTACTGACCATGCTCTCTGTACATTATGTTATCAAGTTTCATTTCCCACATTGTTCTCCTCATTCATCTATATTAAAGAACTGTGTTGTGTTTGTGTTTGATTGTTATAAAGGATCTTTTTACTGCTTTTCTATGCCACTGTCTTTCCTGAAGAACTATCTGTCTATTTGTTTGTAACAGAGGCTTTAGACAAAGATGACATGGATGATGCATCAGAGGCCATCTCAAAAGGTAATTAAATGTCGTTTCACTGTGTTTAAATCCTGGAATATGTAATGGAGTATTGCCATTCCTGTTCACAAATGTAAACCAAGTGAAATAAATATTTAAAACATTACTTTTAAAATTAGTTAAACATTGGAAGAATTACATTTGAGATTAATTGACTGTGATGGCTGTGGTATGAACCATACATGATGTTATGGTGGTGATTCTTACATGTAAGTGTAGTATTGGCATCGCTATCATGGGTACTGCTGTTTTTGAAATATAATGCAGTTTTTATATTGAAAGCCTCTTTGGGTAAATGTCTGCCAAATCCCATTACCCTACTCACTCAATTATCTCATTCGTCACCCCAGAGGAGTGCACGGGGAAGAGCACAGATGGGATATCTTAACGAAATCTGTTGAGAAAAGAACTCTTTTTCTACTTATTCAGTTCCTGTTCCACTGCAGCCTCATAGCTCTGATCCCTTAGGCTCTGTTTACACGTATACAGATATTTTTATAGACAGATTTTTTAAAATCCATTTGGGCCTCTCGTTTACACGTAAACAGTTTTAGCCAACTCAAATGAATATTTTAATGAATACAGGCGGCCTGCAAACTGGAGATTTTTCAAAGTGCTGTATTTTCTGGATTTTATTGGATATGTGTAAACACAATTACAAATAAATAAATAAATGGATAAAAAAATATCTGTTCATAAAAATGTCCAGATATGTGTAAACAGAACAAAACTTAATTTATAAATCAGTTCTCACTGTTCTGAAAAAAATTAATTAATTAATTAATTAAAAAAATTAATTAATTAATTAATAATTAATTAATTAAAAAAAGATTACTGCATGATCTCTGATTCCTGTGTTTGTCCTTTCTAGATGACGATGACGACATGGACGCTACATCTGAGGGTAAGCCCACTTCTAAGCTAACACATGGATCTGTGGGTTGATTGTGGTCCCTGCAGGTAGGCAGGTGAAAACAACTTCAGGGTCCACCATTCAGATGTCCGCTGTAGCCAAAACAGAAACACTATATTTGTGCGAAATAGCAGGCTCACGTGAGCACCTGAAAACATCCATTGTTCCATCTACTCAGGGACTATTTATTTAATTTTTTGCTAAAGAAGTGTTTGCTTGTTTCTACAGAGACAATGCATTCCTCTGAGGCAGATGACATGTCTGCAGGTAAGGCACACACAAAGTACATTTCATTACTGCTTTTACAGTCAATAAGATAATTGGGACAACTACAGTAAAAAGACACCATCAGCAACCACTGCTATGGGGACAAATTAGATCTACAATTTAGTTCTTGATATATAGCATGACAGCTACTGCATCAAATGCCGACAATAAAATTGCAGTGCTACTAAAATAGGTCCTCTTATTACCCAGAACCTTGACTAACTGATTTCTTTCTTGTTAGCTGTAACTGCTGAAGCACCGGATCAGCAAGACGTGCCCGATGATACAACACAAGGTACCACACCTCACTCTCAGGCCAAGGTTCTTTGCATGTACAGTTGCTGTAAATATGCATTGTTGCTAGGCGCTAATTTTCTGTTTTGCATTCTACTGGTCATTTCACAGGGGTTGCCAATAACACCAATCAGAGTTCCTAGCATTCTGGCTTGTACCAGTAGGTTATGGTGGAGTCTATACAACAGGTATACAAAAACAACAATAATGGGGCAATTTTATTTTATGTTTTATGTGGTCAAATAGAATAGAAGCGGATATCTAACTGCATCAAATATTCAAGAGACAACTACTGAACAATGCCAAACTGTGAACAGAGGAGCATTTGTATTCATTTGTTGTTATTTTTTTTCTTCTCGACAGAATCATCATGAAAAGACACAAAGGAAATCTACTGATGCAGTCACAATAACAAACAGCATTTTGAGGCTGGACAAGCTACTTCTTCTTTCTTCAACTCTCTCACTTTCCCCGTCTCCTCCTAAAAAAGCAAAGTTTTTCTTTAAAGGGATGAGAGGCAGCAAATTAAATTATTCACCCTTTGGTGCACGGAATTCACAACTGACACACTGAATATTTTAACACCTATGCAAAGTTACGTTTATTTCAACAATGTCATGGTGTTCATGGGGCTCTTAGGTCTAATATTCTTCACATCATGAAATCACACAACTTGTACTTTTGCTGAAAAGAACATTTGTTTGATTTCTTTCTGCAATTCTGCTTGATTCTGTTTCTAAAAAAATGCAATGTTCAAATGTTATTTGGGCTGTGATGATTTCACAGGTTGTGGTATTTTCTAGATCTGCTTTTCTGACAGACACTTTCTGACAGACAACTGCTGCTATGTCAAAACAAAAATTTCCTGACTCTCAGATAAACATTTTGCTTTTGTTTTACAACAGACAAATCTCTCGCTACATAACAAGACAATTTTCCACAACGAATGGAGTGTACAGACATTTTATGAGACAGTTTTGTTATGCATGTCTCTTCATTTTCAGAATTTATGACTAATATTGTAGTGTACGTGTAAGAGCAATGTTGAAAAATTATTGTAATGACGAGATGTATAGATATATCAATGTCAGCAATGTCATTTTAATATGTACACAGGGAGCAAACTGAATAAAGCCTGAGTGGTCAGAAACAAACAGGGGTCACATTTCTTTGGGGTGGGGATTGGATTGGTGTGCGGAGAAGTTCAGTTTGTGGCCCTGAGTGAACCGCACTTTTGTGAGTGTGGTTCAAGTGTCTTTGGTCTTTGTGGGGGAGGGGGGGGGGGGTGAGAACTATGGCCCCTTTGTTGACTTCATGTCTCCCCTGATGGAGAGTCTGTATGTGGAGCCAAAAAACACGAGAGGTTTCACCTTCAAATGCTTTCTTGTTTTACTTTAAAAGGTTCCCTGCCTGGCATATAAATAAGGAATAAGGGATCGCCAACAGGTGAAAAAGGAGCACTGTAAGACAGTTCCACTCACTCACTGTTTGCTTTAAGGGAGAATGTGTAAAGTAACAGCTGAAATCCATCCAATAAAGAGCGACTGATATCCAAAAACATTCACATACTGACCACAAAGTGAAAAAAAACCAGGGGGATATAGTGGATCTTGATTTAATTGCTCAAATTAAATTTAGACAAAAATATAGATATATCAAATATAACAAATAAACAGAAATGCCTTGCTAGGTGAGGCAATCAAAATCAAAGGACACTCAGATGAATTGGACATTTTTCTTTAAACAAATGAGGTGTCATTAAGACCACTGCTAGGCCAGTTTTGTCAGCTAATCCAGATGCATTGAGTGTGCCAAAACAAACATCAGAAAAGTTACTCTGATGATAGAGGTAACACTGTGAAACACATCTAAAGCAGAGAATGCTGAATTATGGGAAACTCCATAGTTTGTTAAATTAGACCTCACTTGGACCATAAATAGGAATCTTAATTTGAAGGTTCATGATGAATACCAGGCACTGAAACGATTCTGAAAGTGATACGTCACTGTGGTGACAATGAGAAGTGGAACACTTGTGGATGCTGATTATTGAAGAATGAGGAAAAACATGTCTTGAATAGGCCTCTCAATAGTTGCCAACTTACTTCCTTCTTCCTTCTGATTTGTTCACTTCTGAATAGTTTAGCGTCAGTGTCTTCACAAAATACAATGCATTGTTAAAGAGCCAGGGCATACTGAACGTCAATCAATATTAGTATGCACACAGGCTAACACAGAGTGCATATTGCTTTAGGAGGATACAATCAGTGACAGTATGTAAAGAACTGGTTGGTCAATCAGGGAAATCTGTTGGACCGAAGCGGATTTCCTTTCAAGCATTACTTTTGGTAATCTTTGGGACTAGTGTCTACTGGATTGAAGCCGGTTCTCTGTGTCCCTCCAGTGGTCGACTCAAGCACCAACACCCTGGCCAGAACACATTTCTCATGTTGCTATTGTTCATCTTATCTGAGTGTTACAAACTTGAAGCTCACGTTCCGCACACACAGCGATCACTTAAATATCCAGATATTCAAAGTTCCACTTATGGTGATTAAACTGGTCAGTTATCGGCAAGATGACATTTAAAACGATTGTGCAGTGAACAAAGCTGCAGTAGATCTGGACAGTTTCTTAGTGACTAATTGACGCTTCAAAAAGAAGCTGAAGATAAGAGGAGAATGATCATTATCACATTGATGCTGACTTTTCTTTTTAAGACATGCCGGTGATCACTTGACCCTCCAGCCTTCCCTCCCTCCCACCCTCCACTGGCCGAAAGAAAGACCTCCTGGATGGGATAAAATTTCTGAACACGTCCTTACAGAGCCCCTTGGAGTTTGGGACTTATTCCTCAAGTTACACTTTGGCTACACTTGGTGGTCCAAGCTTGTGGCCTTGGAGGTGCAGGAGGTGAAAGAAGAGGGGAAAGGAGGGGAGGAGGAGGTGGAACGTCACACAAAAGCCACCAAACAGCCACGAACAAAGGCCGATGGCTTTGCCATGGGGACCGTGACTTGCTTCCCTCTGTGTGCAAATGGCCAACCTTAAGTGTACACATATGTCCATCTAAGTGTGTGTGTATGTGTGTGTGTCTTTGCATGCTTGTGCGCGTGTGTTTGTTTGTGTGTGTGTGTGTGTGTGTGTGTGTAAGAGAGGGGGGGGGGCTGCACTGCTCAGTGAAGCTCAGCTCACCTCACACGATGCATAAGGAAACTCCCACTCCTCTTACCCCAGAAGCTGAGAAGGTAAGCAGGTTGTGGGGTAAAGAGGCAGATTTGTGAAATCTTAAGAAATATTATACTTAACTTAAAGTATAAGAGGCTGTTCAGTGTCTGCACTGATGGAGTGACTGATATCGGTGAGAAAAGTATTACCTTTAACTGGAAAAGCCCCCCCCCCCCCCCCCTTGCAGTTCATGCTATTGCGCACTTAAAGTAAACTTATCCAGGGGAAATCGCATTGGACTTGCACGGTCACAGGAGTGTTAAATTGTTTTATATACTGATAATGCTCTCCATGAGAGATTTACCGAGTATAATTTTTTCATAAGACTTTTTAACAATTCAACTGCCATTTTCTTTTTGGACAGCCACATGCTCAGATTCCATTTCAAAAGTGAGTTCTGGATCTGGACAATACATTTTGACAGCTGGCCGAAGTTAAACAAATATGCCGGTCAGCCAATTCACCGTCTGCATTTGATTTATATGACACCAGATGTACAAAGGTAGGCTGTGGTGCTATTGTGCAGAGTGACGTTTTTTCTAGCTGTCTGATTAATGACAGGCAGTTTAACTGATTGCAGCTTGGGGTGGCTCCTAGAAGTGCTATACACTAGAGAAGAGTTCAGTTGCAAGCCTGACCTGCCTCAGTTTATATTTAATGCCCACCTAAAATGTGTCCACATCATGATTCTAGGGCCCACAATGTAGAATGCACACTCAGTCCTGACTGATTCATTGTGCTGTCATTTGGGACAGTCAAGTGGCAGCTATCCTGTTATTTTGCAAAGATCGTGTTTCCAAACAGAATGACTCCTTCTGGAAGACCAGAGGTAGATCATGATTCTGAGCACAAAAAGCCTTAACAGGACTCAGGACGGAGCTGAAACTCGAGCTGGCCCAGCAAGACTGTGTGTGTGTGTGGATATATCAGAGACAGGTTCCTTAACCATATAGCAAGTCTGTTACATCTATTGGTTTATCAGAACGTTACAAAGTATATGCAAGTAACAAATAATTCAACAGAATTGTTACCAAACCGTGTGAATAAATTATCTAAAAAATGATTCCCCTACCAATATGCTCACTGCTAATTCATTATTTGGACTCCTGTGTCACCTGTTGCAAAGGCATCTGTGCACCTTAACATCTTATTCACAATGTTGATCTAACAGCAATCACTGACACCTTTGGGATGTGACCCCAAGTCACCTATTGATGTTGCTGGGGCTCCCCTGGCTGAAATGAAATGGGGCAAAACAAAGATTGTTCAAATTCACAAATACAGATGAACGCATGTGTATGCAGACAGCTTTCTAACCGCCTTGAATTTTCCATGAATATATGTGAGCACTCACAAACTGTTTGAAGAGGTAGTTCTCCATAAACATATGGGAAGCTTACTGGAGGGTTACCTTTGAGATGGAATGTTACCACAAAAACATTTACATTTTCAGTTGAAAGGAGACAAATTTGCGGCAAATGTTCCCCTCTGTTCAAAGATTTTGAATGCACCTCAGCGCTCTAGTCTCTAATCTCGTCACCCAAGGTTAGATCCAAGGCCAGCCTGGCTTCTCCAAAACAACAGAAGACCATTGTCCAAGCTCGAAGAGCCATTGGAGTATCGATGGGAGGTGTCGGACACAGCTCTGGCTAAGAGGAATCTTGGCAAATGGCTGCATGGGGGCTCCATATCACACAATAACATTGTCTTTTTTCTATATGTCCCTCCATTCAACACAGCAAATTTAAATGTCACTCTGGAAGAGAAGGCTTCCGCTTTCAAAGGTCATTCTACATTCAGACTACCTTTGGGCCTGCTGGCCCATTTGTTTGTGTTGAAAAGGTAAATTACTTAAAAATATGAAGTAAAGGAACAGGAGAACATTGCCCTTGGCTCTCATGAATGCATGTTTTGTGTCGTTCTGCAAATAATTAGTTGCAATGGGTGGTTGGCTAGCTAAAGAAACTGCAAACATACTATCAATATACTCATGTGTTATTGCTCCAATGAAAATGTGTGAATTTTACCAAGAATGACCCACATATAAAAACAAACTTTCACTGAGATCCTCACTCAAACATGTTTTCATGTTCTTTTTTTAATATAGGTAGATGCTCTTTATTTCACCACCATACTACTGATGAGAGGGAAAAAAAAAACGTTTCAAGTTTCACCAGACAATGAGAGCTTGTTTAATGCAGAGGCTAATGAGGCTTGCTATGAAAGATATCAATTCCTGCTCATCGGGGGGAGGCTTTTTATTAAAGCAATAAGTCCCTGAGCTTGTAGATATTCATTACAGTGTAAAACGGAGGCTTGCCCTGCCACCGATATCGACTGGCAGCCTCAGCTGGAATGCAATCAGGCCTCTCAGAGCTAAGGATAAGATAACGACTGCTCAGCTCAGCTGTGTTAACCTCCAACACACAGAGACATGCAACTGACTTCCAAGCTAATATTATTGGTTTGAAAAGTAAGTAGGAAAAAATGAGTTTTATTGTGGAAATGAATCGATTTTTGACGACATGACAATGTTTTGGTCACAGACTAACGGTATAATCTTCAATAGGATAATTAGGAAGTAATGCCCCATTGCGTCAGGCTACAGCATTTTAGAGATGAATCATAATCGCCAACAGCCTGAGGAAGCTCATGTTCGTAACAGAGACATACAAAAAAAGTTCCAGAGTTCTTAGTTTTAGGACCTCAGTTTGCCTTTCCCTTGTCTCTCTGTCTCCAGGCCACCACTGAGTAAGGCTTCTGCCAGCAAGAGGAATGTGGACTATTCAACTTATAAGAAGGCTGGCTATGCCCTCCTCTGGCAGTCTCTCTCCACTGTTGATATCAACCTGACAGTCACATTAGAGGTGATGACAGGTGGCTGGGTTGTTTCTTACTGTAGTAGACTATAGTGCAAAAAGGAAACATACCATGTCATCTAGGAGTAAAACTAGTGTTGTATACGTTTGGTAAGCATCATTTACCCTAGTTTTTGGGCCAACAATGACAGATGAAACCAGAATTATGAGGGCTGAACTTCTAAGCTGGAATGAAAGAGCAATGATATTAGGGCAAGGTGAGGGCGGTGTGACTTCAGTGGAAGGGGCAGGGGTTTGAACTGAGGTCCAGCCCCTTGCAAAGATGGGGGGCTGAGAGAGTATAAAACATATAGTTGAGTTCAGTCAAGCATAAGGAAGTCAAAGCCCCTGTTATCTACCTGCTCTATGTCTACATCTGAGTTTCCCACATAGACCTTAACAAAAGATGTTGTCACGGTAAGAAATCATTGTGGCTATTCTAATTAGTGTCTTTTGTTTATTTATTTATTTTTCTTTAAATTTTTTTGAATAAATAAAAAATGTGAAAGCCTAAATTATATTTGGTAAGAGATATGCCAAGGCCTTTTAAATGGTATTCTGTAGACATTTCAGTCTGTTGTCACTTCAGATGCATAATAATTATTCTGTTAGTATAAAAACATTTGACTGTTGCTAAATAATGTACATTCTTCCTTTACAAGGGAGTGTTAAATTATATACTGTAATGAATATGTTTTTATAATGATATCTCTTCACATCAGAGATTGATAAACATAAGTAACTTTTCTGTGCTCTCTTCTTAATATTTCCAGTTACTGATAGTTGCTTACCATATGATTATTCAGATATGAATGTGACCAATGTGTTCATGGTAAATGGCCTAATGAATTGCAGTTTGACATTTTTCAATATTTAGATTTAGATGCTTGCCGTTGGTACAAATATGATCAAAATGTCAACGTAATATTTTCAGTCACTCTCAGATCTGGCTGTGTTCAACATGTTGCCTATATATAATCACTTAAGAGTCTCTCGTGGAATTTTTTGTCATTACACATAAAAACTGACAATCTGTTGTTGCAAATGTTGCAACAACCAGACTTCAAAGATTGAATGACAAAAAGAAAGCAATTGTCAGAAGAAGCAATGTCTATCCACGGATTTAAATTTGGCAAGTTCTAGGAGAGTATATGCTTTTGCTGTTCTTCCGATGAATAACATCACAATTTGCCTTTTTTCTGCAGAAATCTTTTAATTGCATCTGCAGTTGTCTTCTTGGCCACTACAATTTCAACTGCTCCAGTTGAAGGTACACTAATATCTGAAGATTTTGTTCAAACTCATTATCAATGTCAACATTTTATTATGTATAAACTAATGGACCTATGCTGTACCTCCAGAGAAAGAACCTGAGGAGACAGAGGTTGAGACGGAGGAGGGGGAAGAGGAAGTGTCTGAGGAGGAAGCCGGTAGGGAAGGATGGGTCATATCTAACACCACTGCACTAATAAACACTCCACGTGCGTCAAGAGGACCAAAGAAAATGGGGATCTAATAAGACATGGGAAAAGCAAGAGACGCCTTAATTTTAAACCTTACAATCCTAAATCTCTCCAAATTTCTTGATGCAAAAGGAATAACAAGGGAAAGATTTTGAGGGCTTAAAAACAAATTGATAATTTAAAAAAGTTTAAAATATATAATTCCATACGCATTCATTAAATCATACATTTAAACTGAATAATGTATGATGATTCTGCACATAACAAATGATAAACGCTTTAGATGGTAATAATTATCTGGCATCGCTTGTTATACTCAATATAAAATATATCTATAACATCCATGCAGAGACCAAACAGGATTTAAAAGATCCATTAAAACCACACAAGAGAAGTGTGAGCAGTTTTATGAAATGTTTCAATTTCCCTTTTTTTTCAGATGATGATGATGACTCCAAAAGTCAGGATTTGAATAAGGGTGAGAAGTTAACAACTTACCACCAATGTGCAAAACATTCCCCATTCCAACATTTTATCATAAATCTTGAAGTTTGAAGCCAATGAAACACATACTCAACACATGAACTAAGCTCCAGAGTCTTTTCCCAGCCAAACTCCTCATTAAAGCCATATTAAAGGGTATGATGAGGGTTTAATATAAATACAGCTCAAGCGAATCTGGAATTAAGAAAGTAAAAATAAACTTTAACCCAATCCTCCATAGGAAGTTATACTTAACAAGGCTGCTATTGCTTTCATCTTGTATCATTAATAAAACATTAATCTATTTTATGTGATAATAAAACTATTTAGGAAGCTTTTGAACTAAATGATCCTGGATTCTTTAGGGTGCCTAAAAAGTTCTATATTTATGTCTTTCTGTTAGTTTAATATAGGTATATATGTGCAAGTGTGGACATCTAACCTGGCGGTCATTTTCAACGAAAGAATAGCTTGATGAAATGAGTGATAATCATCCTGACTTGCAGCAAATATGTTCTTTTTTCCCAAGGAACTGGAGCGCAGCATGCTACCACAGTATCAAAAGACCTGGGTAAGATGAAGCTAATCCGCTTTTAACTTAAGGATTGATGGAGGACGAAAAATAAGACAAACCCACTGGTGGTTAGAGAATTCCTAGTGAGCGTAGGATTCTTTTCACATGCAATACGAAAAGATGTGTAAAAGTCTAAAAGTTAATTTGGATAAGACAGGTTTTAGACACTGCAGTGGTGGGTCACTCTCCATGGCAAAATGTAGAAGACAGAACTCTATTTCATTTTGGGCCCATTCATAAAATTTGCTGCTTAAAAGAAGCCCATATACCCCAATAAAGTTTACATGTCTGCTATAATGTTAGGCATGAACCAATGGCACAGCTGAAAGGGAATGAGTTGAGCAGTGTATGTTTAAAAATGTTATTAATGGACTATGAAACTGGTCTAGACTGTGTGCGTAAAGGACTGTTCTTTTTCTCAAGGTGTAACTCCTCAACCTGGCATTTCTGTGGGCGAATCTTCAAACGGTAAGAGGAAAATCTGTTAAAAAGTCTGAAAACGGAGAAAGCGCTTTTTAGAAGATTTTCCCCAGTTCTCTGATGCTTTTTGTCATCAATTAGGGTTGAAGTGGAATTATAGTCTTCATACAAGCTAAGCTTGGGCACAGATCTTTTATAGAGATATTTTGTATGTGATAACAAGGATGTACATGAACGTGAACTTCAGCTCTTTGACAAACGCTTCTATTCCTCTTCTCACAGGTCAGAAACAGACAGCAGATGGTTCTGCTCATACAGGCCAGGGCGGTAAGTTTCAAAAGAGATGAAACAGCGAATATGATCCTTAGTTTAAGGTTAAAATGAAGTCTACAGTACAATGGTGTAATGGTAATAAAATCACATCTCTCATCCTGCTTTAGCTTCAAGCGGTTCTTCTGCAGCTGGAGGAGTTAATGGTAAAAATCCTGCCATTCTAATTTATTTTTTAAAAGCCTGTACGAAGATGCGGGGGCCAGTCTGGCTGTGTGCATGCTCTAACATAAGTCCACCATTCCAAAAGTATAAGACCTGCTGTCTTACCAATGGTCATATATTACCAGGTTTGGAATCATAATTTTTGAAGTGACACAGAGTATTAAACTGGTGCTGACAAGCACAAGTTTATTCTGGGTTAAGAATAAGCATTTGTCCTTCACTGTGTTTGTGAAACAGGGGAGGCCGGGAGTGATCTCTCTTCTGATCCAAGTTCTCATGGTAAAGCCCAGTTTTTTTATCGCTCCTGAAACTCTTCACTGACCCTTTTTTATTTCATGTGTCTAAATGTCTTATAATATTAATTTTCCTTTCCTTTAGCCTCTACAGGAAATGGAGGAGGTCCTGCTTCTGAGATGGGTGTCGCAGGTAAATACACATTTAAAAAATGTAATGTAAGAGTTTGTTACAAGCCTGTCTTTTCCAATCTTGTTAATAGTAACTGGAATATACTCTGAACCTTACAGCTAAATGTACTGTGAAAGTAATAAATAGGTAATACTTATTTCTAAACATGAAGACAAACACTGTAACATACCACATCACAGGGTCATCAGGTGCAGAGGATCATGGGAGTTCAGTGTCACAGGTCCATGGTAAAACCTCTCTGTTCCTCATTCAGAAATAACAAAAAACAAATGGTTTGAACTTTAACCTAAAACGTCACACTATATTTGAGATCTACTGGCAGTCTGTCATATCAGTGTAACAGCTAAATTTGTCTCTGCTTTATTCAATTTGGACTTTGGGCTCAAGTGGTTGACCAGGAGCCATGGGTCTAAGAAGTCTAAAAAGTTAAATATAAGCATATTAGAGATATTAGAGTAGTCCTGCTTCGTGCCTAAAGCATTCGGTGACTACACAGCAGCATTTTGAAATCTATCTCACTAACTTTAAAAACTTGACTTGAAGACTTGAACTGTAGAGCTGGAGCAATGTGACACCTTGACTTTCATTCTGACTATATGTAAAATATCAGAGAGCCATTATGATGACTGATCTGATACAAGACTGCTGAAAGCGAGATCTGTCTCTCAGTCTCTATCTTTTCTCTCGCTATTCCAAGTGTTCTCTCTCTCTCTCTCTCTTCCAAGTTCTCTCTCTCTCTCCATTCACTCACTTTATTCCAAGTCTTTGATTCGTCTTTGTCATTTGTATCTATCCCTCTTTCATAAGCACCATTATCCATCTTCCTGTCACTTTTACACTACAACTGTTGCTCTATCATGGTCACTGTTCTTTTACTGTCCACAGCTGTTTCATTCCATCTTTCTCTCTGTCATTCACTCATTCCCTCTATTAGTTCATCTCTTTCACTTTGGCCTCTCTTTTTATCTCTCTGTATCTTTACTCACCTCTTTTTTATCTTAGTTTTGCCTTGATTCTTTGAAAGTTTTTCCAACTCTTTAACATTTACCTGGTACTTCTTTAGGAAATGTAAATCTAGTTGAAGACAATAACCTCAATGATTTGCACTCGATAGGGTTATTTATCTTAGAAGCCATTTGTTTTTGTTGTTGGTACAGCTGACTCTCACTCCAGCGCCATCTCCCATGGTAAGAGAAAAACAATTTATGATATTTTAATATTAGACAAAAACTGTGTGAATTGTCATTCAATCCAAAAATGAATTACAGTAATTTCCCTAATATAAGCCGCACCATGTATAAACCTCAGATCAGTGTTTTATGCAAACTGAAACAACAAAACCATGTATTACCCTCACCCATGTATTAAATTCAATTTACTAAACATTACCTACTGAATCACAATCAGATCAGATCAGGTTGAATGATGAAAAGAAATGCAATCCTGTATATAGCCCTCACCCATGTATTAACCTCATAGATGAAGGAATTTTGCAAAAACAATGTATTAACCTTTGCTAATAATCGGGAAATTACAGTAGTTTCAGGAACCTTTAGATTATCACATTGTATATTGTATTCTACTTTAGATCACTTGGTATTATTTCCATAGCCCAGCTGATAGAACTAACAATATGGGTTCAATTCATGTGGTGTACCATACATCACATCTCCTGTCAAGCAAATCACTTTGGGTGACAGCATAAGCTCATTTAACAGATTTTTCGGCAAGTGTTTACCTTAAAATAATTGTGTCATGAGAACATACCACTGTGACTGATGTTCATGTCCCAATTGTAGACTCGACCGGCTCAGCCAGAGGTGACTTAGTTCCAGTACATCCCCATGACCACACACACTCTGACCCTGCAGGTAAAAACATTGTGTAGGAATATTTTACTTTTTAAATCCATTTTCGTCTTTAGTGAGAGGATGGCTTGATTGCTTTTGTAAATAGGGTCATTATTTTTGTCTCTGCACTTTAGAGTCTGTTCCACATTTGGGTGAATCTCAGGTTGGAGAACATGGTATGATATTAAGCATTTTTGGTTTGAATACAGCTTTTCAATGTCCATGATGTTTTCTGTATAAAATCCACTGTTAATTTAAAAATGTAATAACACTATTACACAAAAATAAAGTTAATATTGACAGACAGAACAGGTGTACATGGTTACTAATAAGTTGTTATGTGAATGTGACAACAAATTTTTAGGTGACTCCTTTCCTGACACCTCTCAAATTGAGGCTCCAAGTAAGTAAATGTACTGGTGAAACACTATCGGTAATTACTGTCAAAAAATGGTACTGTGGTGCAAACTTATTCCACACATGTTGGCCTGAATGCTGTTGTTGTTTCGCATCCAATGTTATCTGTCCAGGATCATCAGTTGGCTCAGAGGTCCCTGAAACAGAGAATAATGGTGCGTATATTATATAATTAATACATTTCCATGAATCCAAGAAATCTCTTGTTCAGTAACTGCTATGAATATACACATAAAAACGTAAAAGCTGATGAGACTGCACTGAAGGTCTCATCCATCACCGCTGTTTCCCAGGAAATGGTAACAAACATCTAGTTGGGGGACCTGTTACGGGACAGACAGGTGAGAGAATATAGTGAACATCACATTGGCCATATATGACTATGTATTCATAAGGTGGAGGTTGAAATTAAATCAGAATAAAATTTTCTGGATTAGGTGTTGACCACGTTATTGAGAGGACCACTCAAAGAGACTCCTCAGGTGAGCTATTAATTTTTAGTCCAACTGTGTATGATATGTTCTAACAACTTAATAATTACAGCAGTAATTAGTCCAAAATGAATGAGAATTAGAATTATAGAATGAATATCAATTAATCTGTTGGGTTTTACAACGGCATGCCAATCAAGGACCAGAACTATCCATTTTTAAAGCACCTACTTTTAGATATTACCAGCCTAAACTCTGAATTTAACCCGGACTATATCAACAGTCACATTGTGTTTTAAACTGTACATTGTGCATCTGTGAAGTATCTACTGCCTCTACGGATAAAGGAGGCTAACACAAGGATTTTGGCAGTTGTGTGATCATCGCGATGGCTAATAATGGTAAAACTTTTTTTTTTTTCTGCAGGTGGAGTTGATGCATTTGGAGGTTCTAACGTCGAACTCACAGGTACAGTAGTTGATGATAGACAACCTAAGAGAAACAGTGTTCCACCTGGCTCTCCATCGTTGTCATACATTTCATTATACTCCCCTCTCTTTCAGGCATTGTAGACCAAGCCAATGCAGATTTCTTCATAGGTTTAATGGGTAGGTGTCCTTTTCTCACATTAGGGCATGTATTCATGAGAAAGAAAAAGAGACAACAAAACGACATTCTATTCGTTCTACGACATTCTATTCGTCTAAAAGACATTCTATTCGTTCAACATTCTATTTCATGTAGGTGGAATGGTGGATGCTTATGGCCCAGATGCGCACACAGACACATTAGGTATGCTTTCAGTCCTCACAGAGTCTCCCTCAGATACTATTCCCAAATGCCTAATCACTGATGCTGTCTCAGCAGATCACATGGGCCTCACTTTTTCCTTAGATCTAACAGGTTGGTGCTTATTCTCTCACCCTCACCGCACTAACTCTTGCTGGATATGAAACTTTGCATGGACTGTGATGGGAGAACCATCCGACTGCCAATCAGATACTAATTGGGTTCACTTGTCACATTATCCTACTTTATGTGTCCAATAATACTAACTCCGAGTGCTTATATTTGATTTGGGCTAGTGTGAATTCTGTCTCTCTCTCTCTTTCTCTCTCTCTTTCTCTCTGTACAGTACTTTTTTAGGATAGTGCTGGGAACACTTAAACTCTCTTTTCCGCTTCTGTCACATCGTGCTAATTATCTGAGCGCGTTGACATAGTGTAAAACCAAGCCAGACTGTCGCAGTTGTTTTTCCTCTCATAATTCACCTAAGGAAAAACTGGTTTAAATCAGGCTTGATTTTTTTTTTCCTTTTTGTTGTTTTCTCACTGGCGCTCACTTCCAGCTGTCGGGTTGGATCCAGGACAGCCATCCAGTAGCAGTGCGGCTCCAGACGCTCCACCAGGTACCGCTGGCACGCTCCACTCCGCCAAGCCTCATAAATCTCCACCCCCCTGCACCTCTCTCCCCCGGCGCTCATCCTGTTCGGCTCAGCTTACTCGGCCACGCCTCAAAATAAAAAAGAAAGAAAGAAAGAACAAAAAACGATGCGGCTCGTAGGCTTGTAATCATGACAGAGATTTCAGAGCGTCTGCTCAATATTTATGACCACGCTTCTTAACACTCCAAGCTATCATTAGGTCCATGTGTGTGTAAGGGGGGGTCTTTTTGTCTCTTTTTCATTGTTTTTGCACAGAGGTCTGAAGGGTATTGGTTTAATGTCTGACTAAGCCTCATGCGTGTGAACTTGCACCTTGCTTGTGTTAAGTTTCGGAATTGGTTTCCCTCTGATGACTTTCCTAAGAGGCCATGCACAGAGGCCCTGCTTCAGATCTAAAGAATATTAGTTACATAGGCCTGTGTGTCATTAGCCGTTCTCACACTGTCATTAGTAATGGTGGTTATGGTCTTGTCATAGCAGGCTCACATGATCCTTCATCCTTTGATCATCATGGTCCAGATCTATCTGGTGTGGACCAAACTGCAGTGGACCACACTGCTGTGGACCACACTCGTTTGGATCATGTGAGTGTAGACCATGCAGGTCTAGACTACTGGCCTGATGCCTTGGCTCATACACATGTGGACGTAGGTAAGCAGGTGACCTCTGTTTTGTATAAACTCAATGTTCTCACACACACGCATGCATTTAAGCGTCTGTCCTAAGCTAAGCTACTAATAAATTCTGGGATTTCAAATCTGGCAAGTATTCTGGAAAATCATTTCATGACATTTGCATTTAGGTACAGCTGACCATATCCACTCAAGTCTGGGCTTTACAGCAGATGTCACAGGTAACGTTGTAATCACTGAATGTCACTTTTAATCCTTGTTAAAGTTAACCTTTGAAAACAAGTTAAACTGTTCCTTTACTTTTTATAGATCCAGCACTCCCATTTGACATGATGCCACATGCAGATCATGCCATTATTGATTACCCAGGTCAATATATAGTACCTAATACACAGCCAACATAGATAATGATAACAAGTTATCTTTTGGACATAGTCTAATTAACAACATTTTTATCCAATCCGCTACAGAAGGTGGAGCTGATGCCATTGATTCAGCGCATTCAAATGGTAGGCCTGAATCAAGGAAAAAACTCTGAAGAATGCTGAGAACATTAAATGTAATAAAAAATGTATATAATCATAATATAATATAAATAAAATATAATTCTGTTACAGGTAATGGTCGACATAGACCAGTGACAGAAACACTCAGAGGTACAAAATGTTCTACTTCACCAAACATACATTTTCACCACTTAGGCTTTAACCTCCTCCACACAAATCTACTTCACTTGGCCACAACATGGCTTTTAAATCTGTGTTCTTTATTTATACAGGGGACCATCCTGGTTTTGATGTTCATCATGACAGTTCAAGTGAGTCTGTGTTTCAATATGCCAAGTGGTGAAGATGATCAGTGAAACTTCTGAAACTATTGAGGAAACCTGTGGTTGCCTCCTCCGTAACGTGGTACTATTCATCAAAAAGTGTTCTCATCGTTCACATGACTATGTCTGTCTGCGTCTTTTTGCAGGTACAGCACATCAACCGATTACTGCAGCAGACGGGCTAGACACTGGTTAGTATTTATTGTCAGCAGCCCGTCTTCGGCTATTGATTTGTTAGTCATAACTCAAAGTTCATGTCTTTCTTGTTCGCCAAGATGGGCCTACCTTCAATGAAAAATCTTGGCAAACTTCACATGTGGAAAATCCATATAACTGTGTCCAGGCCTCATGCAAACCCTGGATTAGAGAAGCACAGTGAGATGAATATCTATCGTATTGTTATAAAATGTCTCGACAAGGAATGGAATCCCCTTAAAAAGAATTCTGAGCAGTAAACTGTCCATCAAACCATCATGTTTTGTGTTTGTCCAGGTGAGCAGCATGGCGTTGTTTCACTGCTGGACACGACAGGTAGGTACTTCCCTCTAAAATGGCACCACATGGGATCAGGGGAATTTCTCCTTCATACTTTATTATGTTGTTACAGCGGATTCACAGCATGAGATGTCAGTATGAATTTATAAGTAGGCCTACTTTGCCATTCAACTCAACGAGTCTCCTGTGATCAGAAGAACACACTAAAGGAAAAACAAGCTTCATACCACAAATTCTATAATGATGTTTAAATTCCTTTCAGCTGGGACATTTGAGGGGATTAACCACACTCATGGCCCGCAGACCGACGTGGCTGGTCAGTGCATATTTCATAGCAGTGGAAAATTAATTTTGGCTTATATTATTGATCGTCAATTATACGATTCTCTACGAACTCTAATCAGCAGCCTACTATAGGACTATCTAGACAAAGTTTCAATGTTTTGAACCTAAAGAAGGTAACCAAACATATGTTCATTCACCTATTTATTTTTATTTTTTTTTAAAAGGTGGTCCCCTGAATGCAGGTGCTGAAGTGAATGGAGCAGGTAGGCTATTTGACTAACATCAAAGTGCACTGCAGGGACATTTGACAGCCTACATGGTTTAACTCAGCTGTTGCTCTATAATCAGGCATAGATGCAGCAGGAGGAGAATCTGTGACTAATGTACAAATCCAGGTGGAAGCTACAGGTAAATGTGGATTTTTTTTTTTTTACAGTATTATTTGTCTGGCTCTCCTACAGATTCTTGGCTGTACTACCATGTCTTACATACATGCTTGTAGAATGTTTTCTACCCTGTGTCATGTCTTATGCCTGTATAACATTTTCTGTGTAGATGAAACATGAGTAATAGCTAAAAATAAATTTCCTAAATTGTAGGGCAATGTACTGAATTTCAGTACTGAATGTACTGAAAAGCTGCAGTGGAAGCTGCAGGAAAACTATATGATAAATCCTTCTGCTGAATTGCCCATGTCATTTAACGAGGCATTGAAATGCATTGGTTAAATCTGTGCTCTGTGCCCTAGCAATGGTTGGCATCTACGGTTCCAGTCCGCCGGACACTGTGGGTATGTTGTTTTCTGATGACCAATCTCTTTATTTTTAGATGTGACTTGGAATTGCCATGATAATTGTTAGCCAAGGTTAGAGAGAGAGAGAGAAAGAGAGAGAAAGAGAGGCATGTACAGTATCTCCTCCAGCTCTCTCTCCAAACCACTTCCAAAATTTCCTCTGAGATGATCTATCTATCCACAAAACTCCCATTTTGAGTTACAACAAACTGGAGCTGGAATTTTAGCAAGATGCATTACTGGTCTGAATTCACCATTTGCTAAACCAGAGCAAATAAAATGTAATCATCTACTTATTGTTATTAACATGAAAAAATATCCTTCAAAACCTTTTGTGCATCTGACACAGGCCATGAAGGAGTGACAGATTCTCAATCCAGATTCACAGGTAGTGAACTTAAATTGACTTAAAGGTGTAGTATTTCACAGCATGCAATTCATGTAAGATTAATGCAATATCGTTTTATAAATCGCAGACTCTCTGTCAGGTCAAAGACATGGATTTACAGGTCAGTTTCTAAGTGGCACATCATTGTGGTAAAGTGTCTTTTCAGCGGTCCTCACTCTTTAATGATAATAGAAAGCAGTGTAAGGAAGACATACCTTGAGGCAGACTTTTTCATTTTTCTTTTCACTCTCAGACATGGTGGATTCTCATAGTGTCCTTGGTCAAACAGATGCTCCAGGTGGGTCCATCTTGTAGATGAGAAAATCACACTTTATCAAAAAGAAGCTAAGATCCCCTTACATACTGTCTATCTGAGACATATCAGTCATGTTTTGTTACAGTATCTATTAGTCTAGAACTACACCAGATATGTTATGGAAGCATCACATTAAGTCAAGTCAAAATACATTCAGTAGACTATAGAGGAAGTCTGTTTTCTTTGATTGTTCCCATCTGGTGTTGCCAGTTCCACTGATTAGCGTGGAAGCTCAATGTTACGGCAGATACAACTTTGATTTTTTCGTAACGTATCTGGCATAGCCTCCCCGTTAGACTTGCACCAGTTCAAAAAGTGGATCAATAGCACATGGAGTGGGATGTAAAGTGCAAAGTAATAGTGTAAATGTAGTGTGCAAGTTGCATTATTGAAATAAAGTAGGTAACATGAAGTGTGTAAGATGCATATTGGAAAGTATGTCATGTGTAGAAGTGGGTGAATGGCCAAAGTAGGGATGACCCACTTATCGTCAGTTTAGAAGAGTGATGGTAGTGGAAAAGCAGAGAAGGTGTTTTTGTGTCTGGTTGTTTTTGTGCGCAGGGATCTGCAGAACCTGCCAGAGGGAAGGAGGTTAAAGACAGTGTGTACAGGATGTGTGGGGATGTGTTGTAAGTGTGCAAATGTGATATGTCAGTTACAGGGCATCCACGTGGAGTCTTAGACCACACGGGTGGCATGGACTCTGGTAAGTAGGCCTTTGGAAGTCGGCAAGGACCATTTCTTTAGTCCTTTTGCTGTTATAGAAAGAAATGAGTGCATATGCATATGCACACAAGAGTCTATGATTGTTAACTGCATACTTGTCTTCTGTATCACAGTAACAACAGGTCCACAAGGAACTGTAGGGGGTTCAAGTAAGTTTTGCCTTTTCTCATCTTGGACTCAGTTTTTAACTGCACTTTTAAATGTACACAAATCACATTCAATGATGTGTACTAGGACTAAACCAGTCATTCCACTTTGTGGCTGTCTCTTGCTGTAAATCAGGTGATTTTCAAAAAATATGTGATACAAGCATGTGCAGTAAGTAATGGCAACACTAAAGAGCCCTCCTGGCAGTTCAGACAGGAGCTAATGAAAGCAAGGCTAATGTTAATCGAGTTCCTTTTGTCATGCATGGTCTTTGTTCAAAACAGGTCAGCCAGGAGTTACAGAACAGACACAAGCAGCTGGTAAGCTTCATGGAAGTTTGCACTTTAATATTTGATTGGCCTTGTGTCTTAAATGAAATATGTGACATGGCTTGAGCCAGTCCAGAGCTATGATTACAAGAGCCATCAGTCAGCCAAAGGACTAAATTGCTTCATGGCTAATTTCAGAGTGACACACTTGTCTGGGGATAGCTAGTCAAGAAAGATTCAAAGCCAAGAAAGATTCAAACTTTCTGAAAAGCATTATGTGACACATTAACAAACAAGTCATTGTAAAACACATTAATGTTTGTTTAAATTAAGAGGACTGCACCGTGCATACAGGTTAGTCCTCAAAATTCCGACAAATGAACAATATTCTCAGATCCTGTCTTTGTTGAGCAACTCTATCCAACTAAGTGTGTAATTGTGACATGCAGTTACCAGTGGAGCTGGTGCTCAAGAACTCTTCTCTTTTCTCCATTTTGCTTGTGCTGTCCAGTTTCCGCAGGTGAACAGTACAACACATCAGGTCAGGGTCCTGAAGGTGGGTCCACGCGCACATCTCCCTCACATATCAAAAGCAAGCTATCAATTGAATATTATAATTTTGTGTCAAAGGTGTTGGGTGTGTGTAGACTATAAATACTTTCAGAAACGTTTCAGGTGCAATAACTTGTCAGAAAAATAAACTAAATTACATACTCTTTAATTACATATTTTACGAGAACTGTATGCATTTTTCCCACATATTTGCTTAAGTTTTGCATTAAACTAAAAAACGCATGTGTACCATATCAGACTAATGCCCTGTTGCCCTGGTGTTTCAAGAAGAGGTTAGGGAACTCTTCCATAGGTTTTGTGGACTTTCAGTAGAGGTAAGCTGAAGATGAACAGAAGTAATCCAACACATGCATCTGTGTAACTGTAAACCAGCATTCAGGATCATAGCATCTAAACAGTTACCGTAATTTCCTGATTATTAACCAAGGTTAATACAGTGCAAAATGTCTTCATATACGAGGTTAATACATGGGTGAGGGCTATATACAGGGTTGCATTTCTTTTCATCATTCTACTTAATCTGATCTGATTGTGATTCAAAAGGTAAATTGAGGTTAATACATGGCTGAAGATAATGCAAGGGTCAGATCAATACATGGTTTTGTTTTTTTTTGGTTTGACCTGACCTGAACTGAATTTTATACATTGTGCGGTTTACATTCGGGAAATTACTGTAATATGCTTTTTTTTTGTTTTTCCTCATTTCTTACACATCCCAACTGTAATGCACATGACGTTGCTGACATCCACAACACTGTGTTCAGTAGACTTTGTTTTACCGTCACGTCTAACTACACTCATCTTTTCTGAAGGTGCAGAAAATGTGGAACTGGAGGATACCTGCTGACTTTCACATCAAGCCTCGTGTCCGCTTCCTACGCTACAGATTCCAGTGTACTGACCAGTCATCCAGACAAAGGACCACTGACCCAGCCCACTAGCAATAGTCTCTCTCTGTGTGTGAATGTGTGTGTGTGTGTGTGAGAGTGTGTGTGGGGGTGTAATTTTTTTTTGACTATTTAAACATTAAGATGACACTGTAACTTAACTTTTTACTGTGCATGTTTCTAAGTACCCTGGAACATTTTTTGATGCATTCAGTCGTAGGGTAAGACCAGCATGGTTAATTCTTGGTGGCAAGTGGCAAGTTGTCATTCCCTTCAAAAATGTACATAAAGCACAAAAGTTATGTCCTGCGAATGTCTAATAGTGCTATTCCATAGTTTGGGATGTGTCAAAGATATTATTTCAAGTGTCTGAAATTGTACATTAATGAATGAGTGTCACTGAAGAGAGTTAATCATCATTAAATTTAACATCTATTTTGAACATCTAAAATGTTGTGCATTTTAGTCAAAGACAAAAAAAAAAGAAGTTGATTTCCTGTTAAGGTCATAAAGCATCGTAACCAGTCAAGACATTTTATATCCTCCCTCATTCAAGCATGAGTATCATGCTTAACAATTAATATGAACATGTACATCAAAATATAACTTCAGGATCAGCTAGTTTTTATCAGCACAATGCTTTTTCTGGCAATACATAAAAAACAACCACCAAACTTCTTTACCATACAGATATCTGACAGCATGTATTACAACTGTCTTTCCAAAAACGTTGATGTTTTATTTTGAAACATACCAATACACGTTTTCCATCACATGCGTAGTAAAATAATCTCTTGGAGTCTCCCAAAAAGCTGTGACAAATCAAACACCTGACTCATATAAAGTTACAGGCAAGAAGCTTTGCACAAACACATTGTAGTGAGCAAAGCCAACAACTGATTTTTCACAGAATACCTACAATTCCTTTTGCAACCTCTTGGTGGCGCTATGACTATGACTATTCCCATACCAAGTCATCATTCTCTGCACACAAAAAAACAGACCATGTGTTTTTTTTGTCGCTCTGTCTCAGACAAGGACATTCCATTAAAAGTTTTAATTTTTTCCACGTGAACTGGGTAAAGCATTGCTAATTGAAAAAAAAGGACAGGACTTTAATTGTAAAGTCTTGTTATTGTCAATCAGTATCCAAGTACACACGGACAACCACTGTGGAGATATGATATCAGATAATCTTCAGATCCTGACGTTTACATTTATTAAATGAAAAGGAAGCCAGTATGGTGTCCATTTTGCTGTTGCGTACATATAGTTTGCTTCAGAGACCCTTATTTGGCTATGAACACATTGGTATTATTTTCTAAGTTCTAAACTTGCTTTGAGAAAGGCAGACGGATCATTCATCTTATAAAAACTTTTTCTAAAGTACCCCTCTGAGTCATATTATATTTCAGCGTAGGTATCCTCATAGAAAACAATATTTAATAGTTTCATTATATTACTCAAAATAAATACGACTGTAATACAGAGGATGTGTGACAGACCATGGGCAAAACGTGTCTGTAGTTCAATATGACCGGGTTTTACCTGTCTCCATAAAAAGTGTAATCTGAATGAATCGAGACCTTGAAAAACTGCATAATCTCTATACATTTCTATACATTTCAACATTTCTTCCACTCCTGCTAAAATTCCAATAAAACACAAAGATTATGAAAAACAAAAACAGCATTCAATACAATCTAAACAGGTTAAAACTGTCAGAAAATTCAAATTCTATGAACGTGAATTCAGTTGATGCTGCTACGCTATGGTGAATAAAAAGGCAAAAATCAGAACGATAACAGACCTTTTTTCCTGTATAGGACAATAATCTCTTGCTAAACACTGAGCTACCCATAGATGAGTCAAAAGAGTGACCACAGAAATTCTGCGAAAGACATGTTAGCCAAGATGAAAAGAAGAAAGAAAAGAAAGAAAGAAAGGGAGGAAAAAAGAGAGAAAAAAAACAGGGCAGAATGCAATCAAGACTAGATATTCAGGCTGAATGACAAATTTGCCAACCTCCTTGACCAAATTAAACAACTGATACTTTCCAACTATAAGTTTTCTCTAGATGCGTGTTAATGTCAGCAAGAATGAAGCACTGACTTAAAACAACAAAAACAAAACAAAACAAACAAACAAACAAAACACCTCAAAGAAAAGAACACTGCTTTTTAAATAATAATCAAAGGCCTGACCTAAAAGATTATCTGTAGCTTATAGCCAGTTATCCTCCTGGCCTACTGAGGCCATTTTTGTGCTATAGGCAAGATAAACAAGATAAAACTGCATTGTCTGATCACAATATCAACTATCCACCCCAAAATATCTCAGATATACATTTTTTGGACTAAATTTGTCTTTGAGAGACTAGTAGTGCAGAAAGATGCTTGGGTAAATTTTCTTTTTCTGACAATGAATAACAACAAATACAATAAAATCCAAAAATAAACAGATAAAGAAAACAAAGGGAAAAAAGTAAAATGATGGAAAAAAAAACATTGTATTAAATCCCTTTACAGAAAAGAAAAAAAAAGTAAGTGTATTGTTTTAGGTGAGTTTGGACTCATCTGGTGTAACCGTCTGATAGTCGCCGGAGAGGAGAGAGATGGTGGGGTCCTCGGCAGGGTCATGGTCAAAGAAATTGTCCCTTTCCAGCTCTAGCAACATAGGCAAGTCCTCCCCTGGTACGTCCGTGCTGATTGGGTCGCTCAGGAGCACGGGCTGGGCAGTGTACTGGACAAGCTGCTTCCCTGCAACACATCACAGCGTCGCACACAACTCAGCCACAAGATTTCCCCCTCCACACAGTTTGGGTAGAATGAGGTACTAATATTATTCGGTAAAGATGCATCAGTCCACTACTCTGAATCCATATGAATGTGATACTAGCCAAAAATACTGGTTTGCAAAGACCTCACTCCATTCCGGAAACAGCCTAAACTTTCCTAATGGCGTCTAACAGTCTAGCAGCTAACTTTAGCCAACATCACACAATACAAACAACTCCTAATAGAGCGTTTCCCTTCCATATCACAACCTAATAACAATACGCTTCACATCAACATGATACTAGCTCAATTGAACACTTACCACTGGAAAGCCAGGCAAACGTGCCAAGATCCACATTTTGCTTTTCTCACCCATTTCTGAGTTACTGGTGGTGGCACTTCAATTCAAATGTGAACATATGTGAAGTACGGAGGTTTTAGCAAAGCTGACCCACAAATACAGGGTCTGGTTTGATCTCACGGTTTCATGGGGAGAAAGACAGCAGAGTAGGCCCTGAATTCACTCCACAGTGGAACTGCTTTACTGCATGTTTAAACAATACAGTGGTACTATTTACATGTACACGGTTATTTTCGTTTGATATTACTTCACCTGTTCATTTGTGGATGTCAAGTTTTGCCATGGCACAGTAGCGCAAATGAATAATAAGCCTCCTTTTCCAGAAATGTACAATTGTAGAAGGGCCATAACTCATTTTAAACTGCCATAACACTTCTAAACACACGTCCAGGCAAATGTGTTTTTAACAGCCTAGTGGTAAAAAAAATATATTCCTACCGCAGTCTGATCACATACAGATAAACAATTTGTTCTCAGAACAAAAAAGGGGGTATTTCAAAAGCACAAAAATGCCACTTTATTATCAGAAGTTGTCTGTGACCGAACCGTAAACTATAGGTCAATGAATAGAGAAAAGCAACTGTGAAGAGTGTCAACAGCATGGGATGGGGTCATTTATGATCTTATTTCTCTGCTAACTAAGGCCTCAAAGATGTACTGAGACGAAATCTGTTTCACCAGCTCATTGGTATGAGCAGACACATTCCAATATATGGTTATTATCTCTACTGGAATCACCAAACCACTCAAACCTGTTTTTGTGGAGTTGTTGCTCGATTGAGCTTCCTTGGGTGAATCGGAAAGGAGCTCCTGGATCTGCGGGAACGGTGAGAAAAAAAATCCTCAAGGTGAGACGAGTGAAGAGAGAAATATCTAATCATGCCAAAAAGAACAATTAAAAAAAAACTAAACACTTACGGTGGTAAGGCTGTCCAAGTCAAAGTCTGTGTTTATGGCAGAGGAACTGAAGATCTGTGATGACATTTGATAATCAGTTTGAATGATGGAAAACAACAAGAATAGCAACTAATTAAGCTAGCGCCAACCATCACAAGCGATGGATAAAACTGTAAATCTGTACTGTGTGTTTTTAGAGATAACCAGCTAAAACAAATCGATGGAAAAGTTATGTCGTTGTTATCTACTATGGTGCCCAAAACAATCGAGATATGGACAGCTGATTATAAGAGCAATATTGTGCATCATGCAAGATTTGAGCAATGGCAACTTACATCAAAGATGGGCGAGGATTCAAAGTTGATGGACTGGGCATTCAGGATGGACTGTAGGTTCTCCAAGCCATTGTCAATACTATCCAGATGGTCACTGAGATCTGATCTGGGTCAGAAAATGACACAACATGAGGTTCACATGCAAGCCAAACTCACTGAGCTAAACAATGCTTACCTGGTCAATAATGTTAAAAACACAACAGAGGCAAATCAATGAGTTTTGTGTGATTACATAAGCAAATGGCTGTCATTGTAACAGCAACAAAACAACAAAAATCACATTCCCACACACAGCTATTGATTTGTTTGTTTATTTTTGAGAAGAAGCGAGTGCCCAGAAAGCAGTGGTCAGCTGATGGGAGGATGGGGGTCTGGGTTCGCCAAATTCCCAACCGCCAACACAGTTGGCATTTTAGGTGTTTGGGCAGTGGATCAAAAAATTATTGAATGGGGCTAAAAATGCATGAATCAGCATCAACTGTAAGTTCAAGCCTGTCACCTGCATCATGTATCCCAAAGTTCTTTTTTTGCTTACTACTGTGATATTTTTGAAGGGCCCCTTGTCACATGAGCTTAACAGATTCATTTTTTTTAGAAAACATAACGTTATTCTCAAACCCAACACATTTGTAGCACACTGATATGTATTTTTCAAACTGTATTGGCTGTATACTACAAAATAACACGATCAAGCAAGTAGCTTTGGAGATATTAGCAGGCATTTCCCCTCTCAAACGTGCCATTATCTTCACTAAAACTTGACAGTAACAAGCCAGCTACTTGACTAGCTGTACATTCAAGGCAAATGAACTCACTGACAGCATCTCATCTTTGACTTGACAACTGGGCCTAATTTCATACTGGTATTTAGTTTGTTACTGGTTTTACAACCAGACAGCACAGCTCTTTACAGTTAGCTCAGCGAGCTGGTCAGTCAGCTGATCATTGTTACCTTCACCAGGATGAATTAATTTCCGCGAAGCAGACACGTTGTCTAAAAAATATCTTATATAAAAATTAAGGTGCACAGAATGATTACTGTGAGCCAGGAATACTATATATACACCTGATAGACCAAATACACACCTGACAGATCAAATACACATTTTACATTAAAGTGGGGTCGGCAGGGTGGCATTCTGTACACTGGGGACAGAATATAGAACACTGTTTGTAAACACTAAAAAAGGTCTATTCACAGATGAAAAAGCCTGTTGGAGGTTGGGGTGTGAGGAGTGTGTTTTGTCGAGAAGCATGATGCAACACACACCAACAGGCATTGTATATACAACAAACACGCTGCAAACAAAACAAATCTGAAAGAAAGCAGTGGGAAGTGAATGGCTGGGAGTAGGGAGGAGGGAGACATTTTCTGTTAGTTTTCAGCTGGAAGCTCATGGGGGACAGTCAGGCACAGTGTTTTAAAGGGATCCCTGGCTAGTAAGATATGTTGGCCTTATAAAATTGACCTTGGCGTCAGCTAGATAAATGTGATTTAAAAACACTTAAAATGTTTATGGTTTTCTTATAAGTTTAGAGAATTCTTTCACTCATAAGTTGCCATTTTTGTAAAAAGTGACATGACCTGGTTGCATCTAATCAAGGTCCAATCGAGGTGCAGTAATCAACCTGTTGCTGTACATACATCAATATCAACCAGATGATGTCACTTTTTACCCAGAAAGCATTGAGAAGTAAATCCCATTGCAGCTTACAAGTTCTGCAAACAAAAGGATTTTCTGAAAGTTTTAAATAAAAAAACATTTGAGTGTTTTTTAGCTGATACCAATGTCAGTCTTATAAGGCCAACATGTCCTACTAGCCATGGATCCTTTTAAGTGTTCTAGGGGGACGGTGGTCTCGCGGCCGACTGGCAATGCTAACCCTGGGAGAAGTCGGGAGTGAAGAGATGAGGAGGTGGGACTGGGGAAAAGGTGATAGACCTCAGACATCTGTGGAGAGCTGTAAAGACACAAGCACAACATGGCACCATTTGTGAAAGTGGAGGACAATTACAGCCTTCACTCCCATTTATAACACTAGCCTGCTGTGGATAGGAGGGAGGCTTGCACTCTCCCTCTTGTGTAGAGGAAGGGAGGATGGAACATTGAAAGGCTGGGCGACAAAAATCAAAACACACCCAAGCTCTGAGGTGCCATTAGGCACTTTACACTGGTCAGTCATCAAGATTTAGGCAATGATCCACAATAAGCAAGGCTATGTTATAATCTTTTTACACAAATGTAAATCACAGTTATGGCTACAGACATAACATCGTAAAGGAGAAATTTTACAGTAGTCAGGTGTTCTCTACTGTAGTAGATAATCAATTACCTTAATCCCATAGGTTTACATGTTAGTGTTGCAGATGTTATGTATTGATTATGAGCCTCTAGATGAAACACAAACACTTACAGAAACTGAGTCTCCACCATGTGTTTGTGACCTG